>JBBNAF010000045.1:0-600000 GCA_039657365.1 Stephania yunnanensis
GACTTCTCAAAACCATAGGTACGTGATACCAGCTGACACGACCACTTATACAAATCGGAGCATCAGCGAACCTAATCCCTAATTAAGCCTTAATCTCCCATATAGGACCTAACAAGGAACTAATTGACCTTATTTAAACACCTAAAAACTTACCAATTGTCCCATATTAAAAACACGATACCACCTACAGTCCCGACTAGATAGTTCAACTACCTAACAAATCGAGAGTAAATTTAAGATTTTCAAACTAACAAGTTATTCATTTGGGAAGTCTTCTTAAGTTAACGGTGGAAATTATAACATAAGGCCTAACCTATTATTGAAAAACTAAGAAATAGAGATCACATGCATATATAAAACAAAAATGACAGCCTGTACAACATGTGTATAGTCGGGGTTCCTATTACTCGGCAAAAGTAAAGTATCAAGTACATAGAAAATGTAATACTGCGAAGAATGCAAAACCTACAAAAATATGTTGTAGCGAGTCTTCCATAGAGCAGAGGTAGTCGCCAATCTTCTCCTTGCAGGTTTGCTGTCAACCGATCTGCACCCACCGCCACAAAATAGATGGTGAGTACATGAAATTATTTAAGTAATAATATCGAGAGACATTTCTCCACATTCCCAAACATGCAACAAATATCAAGTGGAATAATCAATATAGCAAATGTCTGTGAAGAAAACATCTTGCAAAGAGATACTTGAGTTAAACAAATGTGAAAGCGACTCGAGGTTAAGTAGTAATAGTTTTAAAGTTGGTCGGTCGTGATGCATCACATCGACCTTTCCACTTCTGAGATGAAGCTATACTTTCTACATCATAATTTAAAAAAGTCGTACTTATGATTACGCCTTTTCTATTCCAAGTCGTTAGTCGTCACCGGAATGTATAGTTGCCGGCACCCTCGAGTTTTAAAACTCGTCGTGCTCACCAAGAATTCTTGTACCAACGAACCCCGAGGTCCATTTACCCCATTTGAGGGGCACGTTACCCGAGTGTGTTATGCAAGGTAGTGGAGAAATCCTCGACATCCCGAGAAGATCTAGTGACCACCGTATGAAAAATTTGAATTTCTATTAGCATCATTAAATGACCCTAAACACAAGAACCACTTTCATTTTCTAAAGATACTTAACGCAGTATTTGAATCCAAACAATACGATTGCATACTAATGCACAAATAACAAGATTTACAACAACAAACTAACTTAATAGCATGCTATGTCACGGACTACCAAACAACAACAATCAAAATGACAAAGGACATGATTTGGAGTCAATGATAGTATGATGATCAACAAAGTATGCCATGAGCAACCTCATAAGGCGAAATAGAACAAGTCATAGCATATAAATTTCAAAGGCAATTAGGTCCAAATAATTGAGAACGAACAACTAAATGGAATGAAATGTAAAGTAATGTCTCACTCGGTTTACTTACAATTCTAAAGTTTTTCCCCGATACTACTGTGGTTGCTCCATGGTAGCAGTGTAAGCTTCTTGCGGTATCCCTTGGTAGTGGCACAACTTGGCGTAACTCTTGGCTAGTGTCTCAGAATCTTTGCGGCCCGCACCTTTGAACCTCGGCGATAGTAGGAGCTATGACTACTTGAGTAGTTGTGATCGGTGCAACCATAGCGGTAGTCGGAGCCATCGTAGTCTCCCAAGCTCTCATCATCTCGATAAGCATCGCCGAACCTATCATCCAATCGTTTGCGCTAATAACTCCAGTAGTCAAAGTAGGAATACCGTCGGATCACTAGTATCTCAGGCCTCGTTTGGATAGTGTCAAAAGGCAATCCGTCCATCGGAATGCGCATTGAAGAACGTGTATCCCGATCGACCTCGATACCCCATAAACGTATAGCATATGTATAATACACCAAAAACATAATACGTATATCCACTAATTTCTACCCATTTCACCTCAACTTCCAAACTAAGACTCTGAACTAACTTCCTTTGGGTTTCCACGTAAAGTTTATTCATTAGGTTTATCCTCAAGATATATCACAAATGTACTCGTCTCGAGTTAACTTTCATTTCTTCGAGGTTCACTAATCTTGCTCTGATATCTGATATAAGCCATCACATCCACCATTTTTAATCATTAATAACCTCGATAAACTACGATTCTTTGTTTAAAGTGTTAATGAACTCAAATCATTTGCTTTTCATATCATTTTTAAGCCATAAGAAACCACATCAAAAGTCTTTTATCATGACAATTGATATATATATATATATAACATATAGTCATGCATTTAACTTTTGATACCTAGTGTGGAAAACCCATTGATCATCATATACCAATAATGTACCTCAATATATCAAAATATGAAAACTATAGAGTCCTGGGTATCTCATGACCCAAAATCCAAAATAAAGCAGTTATGTATATATAAACGTACAAGCTTTGGCTATATGTCTCGAGTCGGAAAAGCAATTAGCGCACTAATTTTTAAGACCTAGCGCTAATTTTCATTTAGCGTGCTAGATGACCAAATTAGCGCGGTAATCTCGCTTTGGACGATGACTCTTTGAAACTTTTAGTTTCCTCCAACACCCCTAACAACAACCATTACCACAACGCCAACCACCGAAATATATGTACTTAAACACCACCAAATCAACTTTCTAACAACCATCGTAAAATCCACCAAAAACATCAAGGAAACCTTTAAAAGTGTGATCAAAAGATAGAGAAAATGGAAATATATGTGATTCTCACCTTGTCTTTGATGTTCTCACCCCTCTAAGCTCCTTGAATCACCAAGATGAATTACCCGAGCCCATGCTTCCTCACTTCCAATTCTCGGATAGAAAAGGATAAGAGAGAGAAAAGGTGGTGGAAATAAGTCAATTTGACTTATTTATAGTTGAATTGGCATCACAATTCACTTGTGCATCTTTAGGCCATCCAAAGCTCCTCATTTGCTTCTTTTCTAACCTCTCATGACTCCAATTGGGACACCTTTGGCACACTCACCCTTGTATTTAACTCAAAAAGTGGTGTTTCGAATTGTTTGACGCTCGGTTTGCTTATCGAAGCTTGCGACATACGTATACTACCATGGCCTTAACCACCAAATATATATTCCATATTATTATTGTAACCCATTTTATTCATTTATGTGTATATTATTTTCCATGACCTAGTGTTAAGTGAGTTAAACTACCGTACCCGCATCGACATGCATATCGAAACGAATACTTAGCAAGCACGATCTCGCACGTCAATTGTCACATCTTTACACGCATTACGATGTCGTTTAATCTATTTTAACAAACACATCGTAGTTTAGACAAATCGGTATACGAAAATAACTTCATTTACCCTAGCTCAGTATGGCACGAACCCTATTAAACGGGTCCCATGAGCGTTTGAGCTACATCGTACGTACGCAACCACGTCATAAAATAAGCTGTGAATTAAATTTAGGCTTTTACGGGAAAGTGTAGTGATCATAGATTTATGATGACCAAATCTTTCGGGAGAACTAACCATACTGTTTAGCGGATGTGAGATGTGATAGGATTTTATTAAGTGGAAATGAGATCGATAGGGGTTGTTAGCGAGGAAGACATCGATGGTGGCTGACAAACTAGTTTCGAGGACTTGTTGATGTGAGAGTTCAAGCAGCCGAGTCTATGCGATGGACATTATCCTTTTATTTCGAACGTGTGTAAACAATATGGGGTTGAAATCGGTTGATAGGAGGAGGAGAATGGGAATGAGGTTCACAAGACATATCCTCAAAAGCGGGAAAAAGAGAATGGAATTGGAATCATTAAAATGAACATCGAGTTAAAAGGATAGAGATACTCTTGGTCAAAGAAAATAACATTATGAGAAACACGAATCGAGTCGAATGATAGGATCAAAACACATGCAACCTTTTTTATGTGAGGCATAGCCAAGAAATGCGCATTTGACAGATTGAGGAGAAAGTTTAGTACGTTTACGAGAGGGAAGAAGAACAAAGCAAACACACCCCGAATGGGTGAAGATGATGATATGTAGGCCGATCTTGATAAAGAAGGAAATATGGCATTTTATTTTGAAGTATAGGTGTAGGAAGACGATTTATTAAATGGGCGGCAGTAGACAAAGCTTCAGCCACGAGAATTTTGATGGAACCTGAGGAACTCGATGAGTGAGGAATGAACCACATCAAAAAAGAATATGTCTATTTTTTCGTTCGGCAACATCGTTTTGTTGGGGTGTATAGGAATTTGACTTCTTTGAGAAATAATGCCATTTTGTTGAAGAAAATCTTGAAAATGTCGAGGAAATATATTCCCCACCCGAGTTTGGCCTTAGTAAAATTTTAATATTTTTCAAAAATTGATTTTTGATCATGGCTAGGAATTTTAGAAAAGACTTAAAAACTTCGATTTGCGTCGCGAAAAATAGACTCAAGTAAAACGGCTATAATCGTCGATAAATGTCACAAGATATTTATCACGATCATGAGGGAAATGATGAAATTCCCCAAACATCACTATGGATTAAATCAAAACAATGAGAGACATGAGAAGAGAAGAATCCATGGTGTAACAAACCAACTCTTGACATGAGCATCCTTTGTTGTCCACTCGGAGGCTTTGATCGAGATCGGCGGGGCTTAATTACTATCCAGTCCCATCAATGATCCCCCAAAATTCTTTCCCACAGACTTAAATTTGGAATTGAAATTCCCAAGCAAAATAATTCTTTCCTGAAAACTTGACACTGAAAATATCTCGATTTCTCCATGAATACAATATCAAGAGAACTAAAAAAAAATTTGCTTAGCGAGATAATGAACCAAAAAAGAGGAAATCCATAAAACAAGAGGAAAGAACAAGAAGCCTCGAGGACTCTGATACCATAACAAAACAAGAGTATTCTTGTATAAAATCATTTTTCATTGAGTTATTCTCCCAATTATATAGCAATTGTACAACATAATATATCCACTTAATTACAACAATTCAACTCCTTAATCATGACACAAAATACAACAAATGAAACTATCTAATTACATAAGGGAAGTATCTAATTACATTTTAAAAGGCATCAACCTATTATTAAGAAAGTATATATTTACAATAACTTTGCAATATTGACAACATAGGCTGTCAAAGATATCTTTGACAACTATATTCGACAAAATAAAGCTCTAGATTTCAATGGACGATTCTTTGTATATATGTTGTGGCCAGTGTTAGACCGGGGGACTTGCAAAGACTTCAAAGCGTGTAACTTACGCCACTTTCCTAAATAAAGTTTTGCTCTCTGCTTTGCAAGAGTCGGCAAATATCCCCAAGGATACGATGAAGTAAACCCACCTTTCACTTTGAAGTAGTGAAAGATGAAAACAAGAGCAATTGCTAGTGAATTTCGAGATGATTTCTTCATCCTCGAACTCCCCCTCGTATGAAATATTTGGTCATGACCGATTAGATTGAAAATGGGGTAGTGGAGTAGTGGAACGATTAAGCATTGATGTAATGGAGTATGGAGACGAGTCAGCATTTATACGATGGGTAGTGGAAGCGATGAATTCCTTAATGGATAGCGATTTCAACTTCTTCGCTCGACCGCTCTACCTAACTACCCATTTAATCTCGAAAATGGTAAAAATTAATGGTAAAATTTTTACCCGTAGTTAGCTTGCACACATATTCACATACGCAAGTGACAAGTGCGCCCTATAAAAGCGCCATATGAGGCGCGGCTGGCGTGTGGCTCACCGTGCATAGCACTTGTTATTTTATTTTACACACCTTATGGTGCAAGAGTACATATATACTATTTAAACTTGAAGTTTCTAACCAATGTGGGACTAAACATTTAATTTGAAAATGTTCAGCGACCGGTTCACAAAAGATTTTGAGGTGATACGAGCAGTGTTGCGAAAGTAAATCTATGATGTGGTTGTTACGTTGATCGCGATCCATTAGTTAGCTTGGAGTTTTTGAAATTGTACAAGGTGATTTGCGTTTGCCTAAGAATTATTGAAGAGAAAGCATCGGACATGTTGAATATTTCTTAAGGTAAAGTGATTATGCATCCTATATTTACATGCACTTTTATCCATACATACTGCATTTTTTTTAGTTTATGCATCGCATACGACATGCTTTTTTGCCTATTTGTTTAGTTAAATCCATTAATACATAGTAGTTCTATTTGTTGAAATTTCATTGCTTCAATTTTTTGTGATTGTGTAATTTTATGCATATATGATTTGGTATTATGTCAATTCACGTAACTTCGATTTACTTACGCTAGCGTTAAGTAAAGTGGATTTGCATTAGAAAAATGAATTATTTGGGCGGACCACATAGAGGTACTCCAATCCCTAAGAGAAAGTAGAGTACTGGACTTACACTGAAAGTCACTAACTAATAATCCTCGTCATCTAGCTAGTGATCCCTCGTCGAACTTTGTTACATTACTCGCTTTCCTTACAATGATCCTACAACTAACCGGAGACCCGCCATTGATACTCGAGATCCCCTCGGGTTACAAGTCAAGTGCCGCTTGACGAGAGTTTGTTAAAAAAAGATCGAACTGGTATTCATCTCTGCCCGAGATCGACTTTTGATACTCCAGACGAGCGGACAATTTGCGATTCTCGATTACGCGATTTATAAAGAAAACACAATACAAGATTTTAGAAACTTTTCCACGTTGCATCTTCAATCCACGATGTGACAAATATGTCATAACATATGTTTCTTTATTGATTAAAAGGAATCTTGCCATAGTTTTCTCACGGAGTTGTCAATCAAATATTCTTGCCTTGTTGGACGTGCATAGGTTGTCATTGTTATCTTGTCGAGGTATCCCAAGTATTTGTTTTGGAGAATATTTACAGATATGCATGGACAGTATTACTATAGGTGCAGGCAATGAGCGTCTGCATAAACTCACTAGATTATATCATATCTTTTTTCTTACAATTGTATTAATTGATCAAATAATGGCAATACATATTTTATCTTATCGAGATTGATGACCATAATTGGATCGGATCCACATCATGCACACCCCTTATCGAGTTTGTTCAAAATTTTATGAGGCAGGCTAGGCGAAACTTGGGTAGGAAAACTTGGGGAGATAAAACTTCGATCTCCTAACAAGAACTTCATTAATAACAACGAGAAAGATAAATACAAGACAAATGACTAACAAAAATTTCCACGAGGACAACTTAATTCTAGATGTCTTGTTCAATGACTTGATGCAACATTTAGACATGTAAAAATTCAAATTCCACAAAAAATGGCAAATGCCTAACAAAGAAGATTCCCACAAAGAAATTAATAAAAAGGAAATTGTCTAGTTATCTATTGACTTGCTAGTCCTCCAGTGTTTAACGAACTAAGAGAAGAATATGGTTCCACGTAAAGTAACACTACAAAACATTGTGTGTTTAACGACATTAATTTACTCATTTAACGACATTAATTAGTCTCACCAAGAATTTTTACCTACGCATCATATAGTGTTGCCACTTGTGTTGGTAAAAGTAGCGTCGCCGGTAACCCCATTTTTAGAGGGCCGCTATGGGGCACCCCACCTATTAATGAAGGCACCAAATTTTTTGTAAAAATTGACAAAACTGGAAAAGACCCTTTTGCCCCTGGTATATATAATGATTCAAACTCCAAAAATTATTTTGACAAAGAAAAAGGGCACCCACCACAAGGTTGAACCACCAATCCGCGGCTGCGTTTGTCGACTTTTTTATCGATTCTTGTGGATTGACATCATCCAACTGATGAAGTAACAATGTTTGACAACCATATGATGATTTTTTAGAAGCCTTGTTTAGTTGTGAAAAGCGTGAAAATGATGATTTGTTTGTCAACATAGGGTTTGATAATTCCTCGAATACGAACTTGTTTCCAGCTATATAATTGAGGATTGTCTTTGCTGCACAGGTACGAGAGGAGGTCGAACTTGAGGTGTTTTTGCAAATTTATTGTGTTTTTTATGCGGTTGGGAGAAGTTTACATCACAGGCGCGGCGATTATTTCGGCCTCGCGGGGCATGAGATGTATAGTAATGTACTCTTGGTCATAGAGGACGAGAGGGTTTCACGTAGGTCGCGGTAGTACGGCCAAGGAAGTACTAGCAAATTCTCGGTTGTACACCACGAGGCACACATTACCTAGCACTAATTCTAGCTCTCGTCATCATGTCTCGGCGTAAGGATAGCGAAGTATTCTCGGCCATGCGTACGCAGAACAACGTGAACTCTTAGGCACTTTGTGGCGAGACTTTGAGTTCCCGAAAATTTAGCTTAAGTCTCGTGTACATGCGCGCTAAACGGATTAGCACGATCTACGGCCTATGTGGCGAGGCTATGAATTCCCATTTCTTTAACTATTGGCCAAGACCACAACTTGGAGACATGAAATCGGCTCGCACGCGCTGACCACATGAAGTTTGCACCAAAAGCGTAAGCCAGGAAAGGAAAACACGAGCGAGACACGGGAAACACGATTTCGGGATTCCTCTCCTTTGGTCCGGTTCAAACCAAATGGGTTCTTGCACTGACGGTTTGCTGAAGGTGGTGGTGGGGGTGCTCTGCAGGTTCGGTGAAGGTGGTGGTGGTGGGGGCGGTGGGGTGCTCGGGGTTCGGTGAAGGTGGTAGTAGTGGGGGTGGTGGGGGTGTGAGAGTTTTTTGCACGAGGGGTATTTTCGGTATTTCGGGTCTAATTTTTGTGTGCCCAGGTAAATCGATTGTGCCCACGTGCTTGGGTGCCTTCATTAATAGGTGGGGTGCCCTTAGCGGCCCTTTTTTTACGACCTACAAAATGTATGCGTTGGTAGCATTTATTTAGGACACTTTTGCTATAAGCGTCGTTAAACTGGAGACACTTGTTGTTTATGTGTCTTGCAATTTTTAAGACATTTTATTTCTTATGTGTCCTCCGATTTAGAGACGTTATTTATATATGCATCTACTTAAATTAAGGACACTTGTAAGTTTAGCGTCCCTTAAATTGACAACAGCTTGCGCACTTAGCGTCTGCTAAGTTGACTGACTCATGTACACTTAGTGTCTACAAGAATTGACAACGCATGAACACTTAGTGTCTCCAAATTAACAACGCATGTGCACATAATAATACTCTGAAATTAACAACGTATATACACTTAATGTCTACTAAGTTGACAACACATTTATACTTAGTGTCTTTAAATTGGCACGCGTATGTACACTTAGAGTCTCTAAGTTGACAAGCGCATTACATATTTAACGATAGTAGTATATATATAATAATTAATATTAATATTATTAGAAAAAAAAATTATATATAAATTAAAGAAATTTCTCACTTCTACTTACAGGGAATATTATTTATTTATCAATAGAAAAAAAATTATTTATTTCATTTGAACAAAAATTTAACTAACGCAGATGTACGAAATTCAAAGGTGAAAAGAAAAAAAATATTCTAACAATGAATAGCAATGACAGATTAGGAAAGTGCGGGGCCATTAGGAGCTTCTTGGCGGCAATCATCTAAGAATACGAACAATACCTTCACATGCTTTTCCAAAAATCACTAGGCCCCGACATTACGGCACACTCTCGAAACCCACAATTAACAAATCTTCCAATCTAGATTCTCCATTCGGGGATACGAATACATGTACTATCTTCAAGTATGCTTACCAAATCACCAATGACAAATGTACTTAAATCGAGAATTGACTTCATTGCAATGAAGAACATGTTTGCATCGCTTAGCACATTGCTCGATCTTTTCGTCACAGTATCTTCACCACCCCACTTCTTATATTTAACATACTTGAGAAGAATCCATAATCACATTATAAAAGCAATTAAAATGAGTTAGTAGTTTTCCAACAAGAAGAGGAAAGATAAGAATCCAATCACGATATTCTAAAAACTTGGCAATGTCTTCCCGGCATCGTAACTTATATTTGCTCACCTTGCTGAAATCTACGAAGTACTTGGGCTTTTATCTTTGAGTGCGATCATCATCATAATTGCGAGATGAGCATGATCCTCATTCCCTCATGTAATCTAGACCACTTATTAAATTGCTAAGGCGTGTTTTCTTGACAAGCTTTTTAATTTCCCTCTTTCCTTTGGCAGTGCATGAGTGCTTCTCTCACGCTTTTTCATCTGCCGAAGTTCCATATGTTTTAAGCCCATGGACAATGTACCGCATGATTGTATACATTACCAACTATCTCTCAATGATTTGAGATAAGAGGAAAAATGATAAAATGGTAAAATACTATTTTAGAAATGAAGCAAAAAATGTTCGATATGGAGCCCAAAAGAAATTGTGAAGCATAGACGAGAATGATATTAATATATTTGCTATATTTATTTCTTAATATCCAAGATGGAACCATGCTCATATAACGAGAAAAAGAGGCAGAATACCCGATGACGGGATCCGAGAGAAATAATAAGCACCTATGAAAGATTATTAAAAGAAATCAAAAAAATATTTACCATAAAAAAATGGGGTGAGGTGTAGCACCCAGATTGACAAATCTCTCAATCCCAGAGAGGAAAGAAGACACTTAACATGTGTAAAAAGGGAAGCAATCAGCCAATTATAGGTTAAATGAGCGGATTATTTGCATTTCAAGTACATATTTACAAAGCGAATGAGTTGAATGGACAAATAAATAAAAGCGAATCATGCATATAACCTTTTCTCAACAATAGCTTTGTTACTCTTTCTCCTGTTAGATCATGCATTGATTTGAGCCCGGGGCCTTCTCTTTCTAGCAAACCAACGATTTCAACTCGATGCTACTGTATGAAAATCACGCAACTTTGATATCCCCAATCTTAACCAAGTTGTGCAAAAAGAATGCGGATAGAAGTCCAAAAGAGAGAAGAAAATGAATAACCAACAAAAAGTACAATTGATTTCTAAGGAAATGTCAGCTCACTTCCCCTTTCTTGCTCCAATTTTCGACCTTAACTTCTTCAAATGGTGCTCAATCTCCAATCCCTATTGCCAGATGACTAAATTTAGCCTAAGAGGTAAAAGCACAAAGAAAAAAGGGTAATGTCAAAAGAAAGTGAATTCAATGAACTTTTCACACTCATCAGAAATTTGCTTTGAAGATTATCCAGCATGGAGCACCGATATCTGCAACTCTTGCTCACTAATGCAAGCACCGCTTTCAGCAAAAATAAGGTCTTAAGTTACCATAGAAAAAAAAAGAATGACAACAACAAAAGCCATAATCCCAAATTAGTTAATGCTCAGCTATATGGATCAAACTCTTCCATTCCACTCGATTTAATGCAAAATAGAAAAAGAAAAGGAAAAAGGAAAAAAAACGAAAAGAAAAAATGAAGGGGAGCAAATATCTTATCCTTAACTCATCTATTTTCCTCGAAGAAAACCTTCCTTTAACTTCTAACAAAAATAAATCACTCACGGAAGCTTTCCCTCTTTTTATTAGAACTCACAAACATATAGATCTTTGTCAAGTGCCTCATTTTTAATTGATATACTAAATGGAATTTGGATACGCAATCTTTAACCCGATGGTTGCTATTAAATCGTTTAGTTAAATCCATGAAAAAAGAAATTTGTAGGGATTTCAAAGTGCTCGTCAATTAATTTATTTTTAATCAATGTTGACATGCAATAACTCCATCGAAAATATCAATCACGTAAATCTGCTCATTTTCTCAACCACTTATCTCTTTTGTGTTGGATCTTTGATTATTTGCATCTTTACACGGCTGAAATATGCTCTTTTCCAAAATCTTACAATGTAGTGCTGCGAGTGGAAGGGTCGGCATGATTGTCAAAACTCCTGATTCGGGATCGTCTTGTAGAAGACATTCACATTGGCTATCCGAGATCATCATCGATAACTTCATGAGAGCTTTCGGATGGCATAGAACTTAGTAATAACACGAAAGAATTAAAGAGAAGTATAAACCCAGTTCATTAAGTAAAATGTTAGGAGAAAAGAAAAAAATCATACATGTTACAATTACATACCATAAAGTCCATACATGTTTAATGTTCAATTGTTCATCAGAAAACTCAACAAAACATATATAATATATGACAAAGCTACAATATATATATATATATATATATATATATATACAATAATTATTCGCATTTAATTTAGGTCCCCATGCATATAGCCCTATCTAATAACAACCAATAGATACCTATAGCTAGAATATAGCACCGATGGCACTCCATACAGTAGTATATATACATATATATACCAAACAAATGCTACTGACAAATTTAAAGGCAAAGGTCTTTAGACTCTCCACTTATGATACCATTTTTCGGTGTCATTTTTAGGGACCATTTCCAAACAATAACTCAATAATATATTTTTAAAACTTATGAAAAGGTTTCATCGGGATTAGAATTTGCATATACTACTAATTTGAAACAAATAGAAAAGCACCGGAATTAGTAGCAATTGTGCATGTATATAATTGAAACAAATTTGATGTTAGACTTATATATTAATTGATTACCACCTTAAGAGAGCAACGTATGTAAGGTTCTTGAAGACTACTAACGCAGAAGTGCACTAAAACCTAATCAGGAGACTCCAAATCGGCTAACCAACACAAAGACACCAAATCGGCTAAATCGGTCGAAATCGCGTGCATTGGCTCATCAATCGATCGAAAACCTTCACGTAATGAAAATAATGTAATCAACACATTGCATTAAAACCTAATCAAGGAGACTACATGAACCATGTGAGCTTGCAAACTTAAGCAAGTTGCAAACCATGTGAGATCGCGAGGAGATGTGATGGTTGGGACTATCTGCGAGGCGAGAGAGATCGTTGTCCTGGCTTTGATGTAGCCTGCATTGCTTGAGCCGACTCATGCCGCCCGCGTGCCAGCCTCTCTTCGATCATCTCAGTGTAGCAGTGTATTGTTACTCTTCCACGACTGTATCTGCCTTCAAGTCCTCGCCGGTATTGGTCTTCTTGCGCAGCCATGTATAACTTCTTCTTAACACGATCCAGCCGTAAATCCATGCATTCTTGAGGCGTCGCCACAGCTATTTGCCAGTAGCGTCACTTGTAACTCCTCTAATCTTGCACGCGCTTGTCGCTTGACGATGAACCGCGTTTCTTTGGTTCAGTTCCATAATAAATTTTCTTAAGCATTTACTTCACCTCTCTCTCTCTCTTTGGTCGTCTTTCTCTCCTCTCCTCTCTTCTTTTATCAGGTTCTATCTTTTTATTTTCTTTTTTTTATTTTGTTTTTCAACTAAAATGTGTCCGTCCTCGAGATTAGGTGCAACACGAATCACGGAACAATTCAATAATTTCACATCTTTGTCCTACGACCTCTAAGTTTGGCCAAAATTGTCTCGAGTCTAGCAAATTGCGTATCTCGAGACACATCCAATGCATTATGTTTACGTGTTAAAATTATAGGCCAATGGATATTTTATGTTAATGTGACCACATTCAAATCCATGATGACAACTTAGTAAACCAGACTTGAGTCCCAATCAATCTAAACCCATAAGCCACTACCTCGGTTCCACGTCGACGCGCGACTTCGAAGCGCGTCCGTTCGTATTAAGGCTCCCAGGAATTCCTCGCGTATACCAACTCGTAAAATGCGACTCAACAATTAGCATTAAATCTCAAATTGGATATTCGGACATCGTATTACAATGAGTGGATCCATCATCACGACTCTGACGACACGTGGCACAAGTCAAATTTTTGGATCGATTCATATGCTAACTTTGATGACAAATTTTGATTTAAATTTCACCAGCGTTTGTAAATTATGTGTCATTAGATTTGAGATTTAATAACACTTGTAAATTGTTCTTAAATTTGAAACTTAACAACACTAGTAAATTATGTGTCTTTAGATTTAAAATTTAACAACACTTGTAAATTATGTGTCTTTAGATTTAAAAGTTAACAACACTTGTAAATTATGTGTCATTAGATTTGAAACCTAACAACACTTGTAAATTATGTGTCCTAAAAATTTAAAATTTAACAACACTTGTTAATTATGTGTCTTTAAATTTAAAAACTTAACAACACTAGTAAATTATATGTCCTTCAAATTTAAAGTCTAACAACACTTCTAAATTATGTGTCTTTATATTTAAAGTCTAATAACACTTGTAAATTATGTGTCCTTAAATTTGAAATTTAACAACACTTTTAAATTATGTGTCTTTAAATTTAAAACTTAACAACACTAGTAAATTATATGTCCTTAAATTTAAAGTCTATAGCAGCTTCTAAATTATGTGTCTTTATATTTAAAGTCTAACAACACTTGTAAATTATGTGTCTTTAAATTTAAAACTTAACAAGACTAGTAAATTATATGTCCTTAAATTTAAAGTCTAACAACACTTCTAAATTATGTGTCTTTATATTTAAAGTCTAACAACACTTGTAAATTATGTGTCCTTAAATTTGAAATTTAACAACACTTGTAAATTATGTGTCTTTAAATTTAAAACTTAACAACACTAGTAAATTATATGTCCTTAAATTTAAGTCTAACAACACTTCTAAATTATGTGTCTTTATATTTAAAGTCTAACAACACTCGTAAATTATGTGTCCTTATATTTGAAATTTAACAACACTTGTAAATTATGTGTCTTTAAATTTAAAACTTAACAACACATGTAAATTATGTGTCTTTAAATATTGAAATTGACAACACTTATTGTTTGTGTCCTCATTTTATAATTTTAGCAACACTTATAAACTATGTGTCTTTAGAATTAAAACTTGACAACACTTTTAAATTAGTGTCTCCAAATTTTAAATTTGGCAACATTTTTTAACAAGCGTCCTTAATTTTGAGACACTTGTACATTATACGTCTCGAGATTTTTGAATTTGATGACGTTTTAATATCAAGTGTCCTAATTTGGAGACACTTGTATGTTAAAGCGTCTCAAAATTTTAAACTTGACAACACTTATATATCATGTGTCTCTAAAATTAAAATTTGAAGACATTTTTTATTAGTGTTGGCAAAAAAATGTTGCTATAGACCCACTTTGTTGCAGTGTAACTAGTAAGTCTTTCTCTGTTACTTGTGCACACTTTGTCGCTTGGTCCATGCTTGAATTCAATGTAGAAATGCAGCATATATACAATCCATGAAGTCTAACTTGACGTCAGCAACACTTTTCAGAATTTTCTGAGAAGTTAACAATGGATGCACATGTAGCAAATGACAACAAGATATCTTCTCCAATGCCCGCAATCGGTCTCTACATGGCAGTAGCGACTTTGGTATGTCTCATCCTCATGCTTTGCGATATCTTTAATGCAATTCGCCAAAAGAAGCCGTGGATTCCTTGTCGATTTTTTGTGCTCAATTCCTTTACACTCACACTACTTTCAATAGCCACCAAACTTCCAAGTGATCTCACCACTTCAATGCCTAGTGCACGTGACCAACTATCCAAGCTATGTGGAACTGCCTTCATGTGCATCTCAATTGGTTTCTTTTGGCCTTCTATTGTATACTTGAATGGATCCGAACTTTCTGCAAACCTGGCATCCTTGACTATCGTGGTAGGAACAGTTGTTGTTGATGTGTCCTTGCAAATAAGCACCGGTGCCATTTTCTTGTTCAAGGTAGAACACATCATCACCTTTCTTTTAATGTTGTTATTACTTGGTGTCATGGGTGGATCAAGAATGACTTCCTATGATTATTTCACTGTACCCTTTAGAAAATCTCTTCAACATATGCCTAGAAATGTTTACACACTCAAGAGGTGTTACATCCATAGTTACATCACAGACCCCCAACTGGCACTATGTAGGTTCTCAAGTAATGCTACTGTTGGAGTCCTTTGCACAATCTGTTTTGCGGTTTTATCGGAAACTGCTATTCGAGCATACAGTCTAGACAAGGGGTTGAAGGGAGATTCTGATTATAAATGGTCTATCTGGGTAGTGGTTGGACTGCAGATGATCACTTTACTTGTTTGGCGCTTTAGCTATCGTCTGTCGATGCCTAGCCTTGGCTAGCCAGATGCATTGCTTACCGCTTATTGGTCTTAAAAGACTTACGTTTCTTGAAAGCCACAATGTATTCTTGTTGACTCACAGAAATTGGAATTTGTACTTGACTACCTTAAATCATTCGAGAATGATTTTCCAAATCTTTCGAATAATGGAAAATATTTTTGATTCTTCATTGTTCCTCACGAGAATTTGGGTAGATAGTGTCAACAAATTGACCCTTGTTGCAATTCGAATTGCGAGAGATTTCTTTGCCTTGACCATAGAAAAGACTGGCATTGTTGATGGTTTACGCCTTTCGAAAGGCAGGGGAGTAATAGACGACCTGAATGATGATGATAAGATAATTCTGAAGTTAAAGAAAGAGTTTGATGATGATTGCCTTAACAAGTATATGTCTCAAATTCCCGATTTTTATAGTGAATTCTTATTAAGAAAAAGTTTCATGGACATGGAGATGTGCATTAAGAAACACTTAACAGACCCTATGCATTCTCTCCTTGATTTTTTAGGCAAAGAAACTCATGATGATTCTATGAAGCTACTGAAGCAGATTAGTAAAAGTAGTGACAAGCTCCTCTTACTTGTATGTCTTGTTAGAATGGCAGATTCATTGGCACCATCGCTTCGCATTGTCTCTTTGGCTTCCGCACTTGATCAAGCGTTTGAGATCATTGTTTTCATCCATGAAAACATATGCCATAAATGCTTCAAAGGCCATGAATGTTAATCTTGCAAATGATATTTGGAGGAATAAACAAATCAGAAACCACTGGTTTCAAACATATTTCATCAAACACTTAAAAAGTGGAGGATGCAGCAGCCATATACGGGATCGTGTTGCTGAACTTCATGATAAATATCTATCGAATGTCTTGATCCAGGAATTTCATGATATCATTAATATTGTTGGTGATCCAAGAGTTGATGCAATTAGGAGTACTAATGGAAGCATAGAAGAGCTTTACGATCGCATAGAACGATTATTTGTTGAACTACTGCACTGTTTTTTCGATCAATTTCCTGATGCCATTTTCAATAGCTTGAATGAGAGTGTTCCAGTATATGAATTTCAAGAAAATGTGAAGACTTCCATGAAACTCGTCGCTAGATTTAAAGATGTCGATCCTTTGCACTTTGCCAACCACAACATCGGTAGCTTCATGACTACTGATTCACCAGTGGAAGAAAATGAAGCAGTTGCCGGCCATGCTGTTTCTCTAGGCAATGTGGTGATTGCTGATGGTAATAATGTAACCAAGGCAGGAGGAACACATGTGGCTCAATAGAAATTATTTAGTTGATGTTCGAAACTAGCGTATCTGATTGTAAGAGAGTTTACATGTTGGCAAGAAGTAGAAATATTCTGTAATTTGGAGAGAAGCTGCAGATTTCTTGAACTGAGTGTGGATAAAATTTGCATTGGAACTGAGTGTGGATAAAAAATTTGCACCTGGTGTTATATTTTCATATCAGTTGTTATTATGTTCTTGGCTTATAAGTCTACTTCTCCAAATTTTGTTCTTCTAGTTTGTGATTAAGTAATCATGACATTGCTGATTTCATGTAGGTTCATAGGTCTAGAGATGGGCGCGGCATGTAGTGTTATCCAGCTACCATCAATGGTATGTCTGCAATTGTTTTTAGACTGACATGGGATTCATAAGCAGCAGTTAAATGAAGGAATATGTGAAATGGCTATCTGCTTGCTTGGAACTAATTAGCTGAAATTGGTAATACAAGTTCAAGAAACATCTTTTTAGTGGACTTCAACATGTTTTAATGAGTTTAAGAGCATCTATCATATATGCTTAATGAGTTTTCTATGTGACTTGGGCTTGATGAACTATTTTAAGGGGATATGATTATGGGTATGCTGACGAATCACCTATTTAAAAATTTGTCGCGGAAAGTTAGAAGATTGAAGTCGCGACATTAAATTTTTCTCTCTTTAAACCTCTCTATATAGTCTCTTACTATTGGGCCCATCCGCACCTTTATCTGTGGGTTCGTGTATCTCACTAGTACATATATATTCTCCCATGCACCTTAACCACCTCGAACTCTCAAGTATGGGGTTTTACTTATATAAAAGGCCTTGGTAATGTATAGGGAGATGTCAGAACTTATGTCTTAACTTTCTCAAGTCACGGCTTAACTAATGTGAGGTATATTACGACCCCACACACCAACAATTACAACTGATTCGTGTTGGATTAATGACCACGCAAAAATCGCTTCTTTCTTTCATGAGAACACCACATAAAATAGCTTTAAGATTTGTGTAGGTAGAACGTTGTTTGTTGAATTATTTCATAGCTCTGCCAATCAACTACCTCAATGTCCTATTCAATAAATTGATTGATGCAATATTAATGCCGCCTCTACTGGTCCTCCCCATCTTTGATGAGCAAGACGAATAAGGGTCCACATAAGTCCTCCCCAACTTTGTTTCTTGCACACCGTAGACTTTTTGTCCATATACTTAAATTCAATGAACAAAAGCATATGATTCAGGCAGGTTACATCAGGCCTCGTGGCTCATGGAAACTAGTTGTTGTTAGTGAAGAGCATGCATGGTTTATATGTATGAAAATGGGCAAAAAATACGAAAGTTACAAAATAATGGGTGTAAGTAGTTGATCCGTATGTCAAGCAAAAACTATATAAAAAATAAAAAAATAAAAATCGGCGTGCTCGACGGTTTACATAAGCCAACCCATGGTACTTGTGCATCCATTCAAACACAAAAAACCCCTACAAACATGTGCACTTGGAGACCGAAACAAAAATTGAGATGATGGCCAAACACTCCCAAAAATTCTTCAAGCCCGGATGCGGGAGAATTACAGTAGAAGAATGGATGGGAGGTGAAATTTATAGGGGAATAGAGCTTGCACTACACTCAATTCCATGTATCTGCCCATAATTTTTAAAAACTTTACCACATTCCATTCCATGTATTTGCCCATGGTTTCGAATAGAATGTACTAATTCTATTAATCCATTCGTTTATAATATAACCATTATTAATTATTAATAGATGCACACATAATAGATAATTATATATCTTGGGACAATCGATAATAGAAATAAATAAATAATAAAAAATAGAAAATTAGAAAATTAGAATAGTGAGAGGATGTAGCTTACGAACTTTCTCTCTCCTCAGACTTTTATATATATATATAATTACGCCCATAATTTTTAAAAAACTTTTACCACACTCCATTCCATGTATTTACCCATGGTTTTGAGTAGAATGTACTAATTCTATTAATCCATTCGTTGATAATATAACCATTATTAATTATTAATAGATGTACATATAATAGATAATTATATATCTTGGGACAATCGATAATAAAAATAAATAAATAATAAAAAATTAGAAAATTAGAATGGTGACACTACAAAACATTATGCGTTTAGCGACATTAATTTACTCATTTAACGACATTAATTAGTGTCTTTAAAAATTTACTGACGCATCATAAAGTGTTGCCACTTGTGTTGGTAAAAGTGATGTCGCCCATTTTTTACGACACAAAATGTATGCGTTGGTAACATTTATTTAGGACACTTTTGCTATATAAAGCGTCGTTAAACTAGGGACGCTTGTTGTTTATGTGTCTTTAATTTTAGGACATTTATTTTTTATGTGTTTCCAATTTAGAGACACTATTTATATATGCATCCCTAAATTAAGGACAATTGTAAATTTAGCGTCCTTAAATTAACAACACTTATGCGACTTAATGTCTCTAAGTTGACAACTCATGTACACTTAGTGTCTCTAAATTGACAACGCATGTACACTTAGTGTCTCCAAATTAACAACGCATGTGCACATAGTGTCTCTAAATTAACAACGCATATGCACATAGTGTCTACTAAATTAACAACGCATGTGCACTTAATGTCTTTAAATTAACAACGCATGTGCACTTTGTGTCTCTAAGTTGACAACACATAGGCTCTGTTTGGTAAGCACAAACTAGCTTATCAGCTAGCTGATAAGCTAGTTTATTTGTTAGTTGTGTTTGGTTTGTAGCTTATTTTAAAAATAATCTAGATGATAAGCTCCCAATTGAAAGCATTTACTCTTAGTAGCGTTTGAGGCAAAAAAATCCGTCGTTTGGATTTTTCTCCCCATTATACCCTTATTTTTACGGTATTAATAAAATTAATTCCACTTCCAAATTAGTAAAAACAAAATACTCAAATACTTAAATGAACCCATAAATATTAATACCTACGATTATCAGAGATAGAGTTGGCAAAGGCTAAACCGGACATTTCAAACTCTTATAGGCTAGACCAACTTGATTATATAATACGTTATTAAAACTTATTGAATTTAAAATTAACATATAGCTTAATATTGTTAATAAAAAATAGTGATTAATAATTAACTAAATATTATAAAACAAATAATTTCACTAAAATTAAAAATCATTACACATTAATTTCTTAATTATAGATAATATTGTTAGATATTTATTACATATTAAATCGAGTTTTAACAACATCAGTATAAAAATATCTTTAGATATTATAAAAATATTTTAATGTAGTGTTCGAGTGATGGGCTATCCTACATATTTTTAATTTTTTTCTTACTAATCTACTATTTTTTTTAAGTTATATAGATACTTCTATAGAAATGAAGAATATATGCAATAATATTGCTTCTCGGTTATGGATGATGCGTTAGGTATATGTATAGTTATCAAGTCGTTTATTGTATTTTATTTACATGTGTTTATTTTTACGAATTCTTATAAATTAATATAGAGCTATTTTCATGTAAGCATTTATGGACACACATAGTTTAGTTTTCTAAATAATATAAATTATTTTATGGTATTAATTTATATTTTGTAAATAAAATACATTAATTATATATAATTAATATACTTAATTGTGTTATATGTCCTTTATTGTCATTTTGCATTTATCAGCTAATCAATCGACTATCATTCCAAACAGTTTTTTACTTGATCGGCTAGATTATCGACTTTAAAGCTATTAGTTAGTAGATTATCGACTATATCGACTAGTTTATCACTATCGGCTAGATTATCGACTAGCCTTACCAAAAGAGCCATATACATTAGTGTCTCTAAGTTGACAACGCATTCATATTTAGTGTCGTCATGTATATATATATATATCAAAAAAATAATTAATATTAATATAATTGGAAAGAAGATTTTATATATAAATTAAAGATGTTTCTAGTTCTATTTACAAGAATATTATTTATCAATAAAAATGAAATTTTTATTTATTTTATTTGAACAAAAATCAAATTAACAAATGTACAAATTTAAGGTGAAAAAATAAACAATATACGATAAAATTTCCTTCTTAAACAATATACGAGTTGAATTTCCTTGTTAAATGAAATCTTTAAACTATAACGATTACAACGATTACCTGAGAGTCAAATTTGGTCAAGATTACGAACTTTCTCTCTCCTCAGACTTTTATATATATATAGATAGAATATAGATAGATAGATAGATATAGATATAGATGGTCAACTGGATACTCACGGATATAACATAAAATAAAATAATGAACAAATGCATATTATTATTATTATTATTATTATTATTATTATTATTATTATTATTATTATTATTATTATTATTATTATTATTATTATTATTATTATTATTGTTATTGTTGTTGTTGTTGTTGTTGTTGTTGTTGTTGTTGTTGTTGTTGTTGTTGTTGTTATTATTATTATTATTATTATTATTATTATTATTATTATTATTATTACTACTACTACTAGCCAATAGCGCGCTACTGTGCGTGAGGCGTAAACAATAAATGTGTCAAGAAACATGTGTGAAAGTTAGTATTAAAATATTATCTTAATGACATGTATAATTTATTACATTTATATTTAGAGAAAAATATGTGTCAAAATTACCTTCCAATAATAGTGCTCAAAATTTTTGTTGGGTCTAAACACCAATTTTTCGGTGAAATTAGATATATGCGGTGCTCATGAATTTAGAGTATCTAATGACAAATATATACAACCCATAAAATATTTATTGTGATTAGAAATTATACAATATTATAAATATCATTTTGAATAATTCAATCAACGAAATTAATTTAAACATGATCTAGATCCATAACGTGTATCAACATATACCAATTACAAAGAAGCTTTTAAAATAGTTTGACTATGAAAAGGAAAGAACGAAAAATAGATAAATATAATGCAAGTATAACATCACGCAACAAAAAAAACATTGTAACAATGTATTTTTTAGAGAATAGAAGATATGCTCATGGAAGATATTATAATTCAATGAATGTATATCATAGAAGAGAGCATGTTCTTTCGAATTTGAGCGCACGGGGTCCTTGTACAAAAGAATAGGTGCATATAAATGGATCTGCATCAATTACTCGCACCCGCCTTGCACATCATCAAAGGTACAATAGAATAGGCCTTGACCAAAATAGAGTCAAAGCTCCCAATCACTGACTCATCCTCCCCATGATAACACCACCGGTCATGCTATAGACCTAAGCAGTTAAGGGATGAGCTAGGAAAGACATGTGGAGTACAAACTCTGTCAAGGCATTGCCTCGAAGTCATTGACCTTATCATCCACGTTGGAACAAGATGTGGAATAGGCGAGACCAAAAAAATATAGAAATGAAGACAATGCCACCACCACCAATCACAATCTTTCATAGCACTTTGAGATCCAAAATCAATGGTAGTAAACCTCCCTCATATAGGGGCATCGACCGTCGAACTTAATGGCTCCAAATCAAAACGCGATCAATACAACTTACCTTGACCATGCTAGACCCCAACCAAGCGGCGATGTCAAAATGCATCACTCATAAACCACTTTCAACCATGATGCACATACTATATTCCCTACATGAAAAGCCAACAATAAGATCACTAAAAGATGAAACCTTAAAAGACTTACCAAGGTAGTAAGTCCATCTTTGTAGTAAAAACGACTTCATCGCCTAAACACCAACTACGAAGACTTAGACGTATCTCGGGTATGAAATAAAAATAAATAAATAAAAGAAAAACCTCACCACCATGGCTATTAGAGTTCATCAAAACATTACAAAGACTATGAAATAAAAATATATAAATAAAAAATTAACACAAACAATTCCATCATGTAACAAAGATTAAAAAAAAATAACAAAAGAAGCTAACCTTGTTGTATGTTATATAGAGGCATCGGTGCTCATCACGTAATCCATTGAAACGGTTTCTTATTAGACACAAAGAAAAGTGGGAAGTGGCGGTTAAGTAAAACTACTAAAGAAGTTAAAAACTTTTGGATAAAAATCGCAAACCATTCTTTTTTTTGAAAGATTTTGCATAATATTAGGCATCAATTATTTTAAATTATTTTAAAATTTTAATTGGACCTTTTTAATAAGAGGATGAAGGGTGGAAAGCGAAAAGTCTAAATAATTGGTAATAGGGTACTCTTTTAATATATTATCATGAAATTAAATCTTTTCATCCTCTTTTGTATAGGTTTAAGGGTGACAATGGATGAAGCGCTTTATATGGGAGAAGTTAAAAAAAGTTTGTATTATAAAGCAAAAATTCTTTAATATCTTAAATTTTTTCACAAAATTTCTCAATGGGAAGGTCAAAAAATGGTAAAAAAGGGAAAAATAATTAAAAAGTTCAAGAATTTAATAATAAACTTAAAAGTTTGGGATATATTTGTTAAGAAAAAGTTAAAACATCTTTGGTTACTCCATAAGCAATATGCACAACAACAACAATAACGACAACAACATAGCCTCGGTCCAAAGCAATATGCACAAAATCGAGACAAATAAATAAGTAGAAAGATTTAATAAAAAAGCTATATAAATCAAAATTACAGTACAAAAAATAATATGGAGTAGCATTTTTCAATATGACAAATAGAATTGTAAGCAATTATTGTATTAAAAATTATTTTCATATATTGCGTGTTATGATTTAACTTACCTACGTACAATTGTGGAGGACGTCACGATAAACTACATTTTTTGTGAATGTACCTATATGTCTATCTAATTTCTCATTTTTAAGTAAGATCTTGATTTGACTAATACACACACCTCAAGATAAAGCTACATATAGTTAGCAGTGACTAAAAACATGTTCAGGGAGATAAATTCCAACGTAGTTTGTCATTGGGATTTATTAATTGTCAATGCGAATGCTAGTTTTATAGGAAATTATTTTCGAATAAGTTTGAAAGACATTTTTACATTATCTGAATGTCTTAGTGTGATTCATGATATAAAAACTCTAGTTCCTTTAAAAGGTCCATTAGCTATTTTGGCATCTATAATATTTCTATAAAGAGGCGACAAATCAAACGTGTTCCATTATATAAGCCTATTTGTGGATCTAGATTTATAAGTAAAATTCTTGGACATCTTATTTTTAATATCAATCTATGAGGTGGTAATCCTCTGGAGAAATATAATTTAAATATTCTTGTTGATAAAGATGTAATAAATCGTTTCCTACACTATCAAATGAATAATACATATACGATCGACCTAAAAATTTTTGAATGACTAAATTATTTATTTGTTCAAGTGATTCATTTGTCGGGGTTAGTATAGCCTATTGATTATGTATTATTTGTTATTAAGATTTTCGGGTATTGATGAAAATATGAAATCTATTAGGTCATGTATTGTTTGGTCTCCTTGCCAAGGAACATATATTTCATCGGGTACTTTAATCATATATTCTTAATAAGATTTTCTTCACCATCTCCTATTCGCATGACAAAAAATCAGCAAACAACCAATCGTTTGTAACATGCATATTATTCGGCTAATTTTATTTATATTACGTATTTCCAAAATGGTACTCTAATGAAAGAGGCATTTGTGGTTTCGGCTCTTATACCTTTTGGGACAATAGATATACTTATCGAAAATCGTCTCCTAATACTACAATTTTTCCACCAAAAAATTATTTATATCGATAATATCTCGTAGTGTGAATCTGAATTTTACGTAACAATGGCCTCTTTGTGATCGTGAAGGAATCTTAATTTTCTACGACCATGGCCTCTTTGTGATCGTGAAGGAATCTGAATTTTCTGCAACCATGGCCTCTTTGACACTATTCTTAATTCATTATAGTTCCCAGTATAATGATCGACTAGGGACATTTAGGATATTTCTGCAAATACCCATGGATCTTATTATAATGTAAACATGCAAATTAATTATAATAAACAACAAATGAAATCCTCTATTTTATTAACTAAAAGTATTCATAAAGATAGTTAATGAATTGACCTAGGGCACATGCCCTGACATCTCCCACTTGCCTTAGAGCCAATCATACATGCATCTAATGCCTAATGATCTAACATGACCATCATGTTTTGCTTGTGGAAGAGCTTTTGTCAATGGATCCATAGCGTTGTCTTGATGGGTACTCTGCAAATCTTCGTCTCCCTACGAATAATTTCTCTAATGAGATGAAAAGCGACTTGAGTATATGTTTGGATGCTGTGGTGTGATCTAGGTTCCTTGGCTGTGCTATTGCCAGTTATTGTCACAATACAAACAAACGGGGTTAGCGTACTTGGATCCACACCTAGTTGAAATGAACTTTTTGATCAAAGCGCCTCCTTTGCGACATCGGTATTTGCAATATACTCGAAACTTACTGTTGTAGAATATGCCACGGTTTCTTGCTTGAACTTTTCGACTTCTTGCACCCCGTTCAAAGCAAACACATATCAGGCTGCGATCTAAAATCATCTATATTGGTTTGAAAACTTGCATCTGTGTAACCATTTACAACTAGATCATTTTCAAAACCTCCATTGACAGGAACACTTCTTAGTCATTCTTAAGTATTTAAGAATGTTATTTACTTCTATCAGTGACTCTGCTTTGGATCGGCGATATCTGCTTGTAGTGCTCAAAACATATTATACATCGAATTGAGTGCATAGCATGACATACATGATAGATCCGATAGGCGATGCATATGGAATCTTATTCATACGGTCCATTTCATCATTTGTCTTAAGGACATTGAATCTTCTTTGAGATTCATGCCATGAGACATTGGCAACAATCCTCTTTTAGAGTCTTGCAAAGCATTGAACCTATTGACACCTTGTTTATGTAAGCACTCGACTTAAAGCGATTAGCCTCTTAGATCTATCCCTATAGATACTTATCCACTAGGATATAGGCCCCGCCTCTAAGTCTTTCATTGAGAAACAACTTCCCTAACCAAGACTTGACATTCTTGATGTTGGGATGTCATTTCAATGAGTAATATATCATCAACATACGATTACCCGAGAAAAACAACTACATTCCCACTTGACCTTCTTGTATACCTGAGGCTCATCTTACGTTCTTAATAAAACCAAAATCCTTGATTGCTTCATCAAAATGAAGATTCCAACTAGAGAAGGTTGCTTTAATCCATAAATGGATATTTGAAGCTTGCATACCTTCCTAGAATTCTCGGGATGTACAAAAACTTCGAGGTTGTGTCATATACACGTCCTCAGTAGCTTTCCATTAAGAAATGTTGTTTTTACATCCATTTGCCATATCTCATAGTCATAATATGCAGTGATGACAATTAAAATTCTTATGGATTTAAGCATAGCTCTTGGCGAAAAAGTTTCATCATAATCAACACTTTGAGTCTGCTGAAACCTTTTGCTACAAGTCTTGCTTTAAAAGTATGCACTTTACCATCCATGTCGAGTTTTTTTCTTGAAAACCCATTTACATCCAATGGTCTTACCACCTTGGGTAAATCAACCAAGTTCCAAACTTGGTTATCATACATGGATTACATCTCAAAGTTCATGGCACTTAGCCATTTATCGAGTGAGTCCACGAGTCTTTGTGTGGCAGACAGCGTCAATAAAATTAAAAAATACCTAAACCAACTATTTGTAGAATAGTGGCAAAGAAGTCGATCCACGAGAGATTGGTATTCTTTCTAAGGTCAAAAATAAGAAAAAGAGAAATCGGGAGGTTTTGAAAGATTGAATAATAAATCTAATCTAAATATAAACAAAGTAACTAAAGCAATTAGAATAATTTAAAAACAATTAATAAAAATACCTAGGTCAAGACATACAAGTTCGGTTCGGTAAAAGATTGGATTTGGTCGTCGATTTATGTAAAATGTGCAAATCAAAATATCTTAGTGTAGCTATAGACCGCGTAACGTACGCGGTTCCTCGCACTTCCTAATCTCGATAGCGAAGTGCGACAATGACTACTTCCCTAATCAAACACATAACCACAATTCAAGTGAATTGGGTTTAATGCGTTGACCGCAATGGGCTTTGTGAAGGCACTACACCTAGACAACCGGATCACTAGTGTGTCCGATTTGCTAGATCTTATGGTATTCAATAGGTCCTAAAATAGACTAATCAATTGGTAGGGTCAATTGCCACTAGTGTGGTCTTATTGCACAAACACGGGTGCTTACGACTCATGACAAATAAATCAAAGTTTAAACAAGTGTTTAACTTTGATTGTTTAAACAATACCAAAGAAAATAAAATAATAATGAAAAAAGCTGAAATTAAAATATATAAATCTCACGAATCCATTGTTATGCGCGATCACACCTCCTCATGAGTCTTGCCTAGGCTAGAGGTTTTAGCCTCGCATCATTGAAGAACACTAAGAGAAAAAGAAATAAAAAATAAAGAAAAGAATAGGGGAGAGAAGAAGAGATTTCGAGCAGGAGAGCGAGAGAAGAACGAAAAACCAAAAAATCCTAAGAGAATTGGTTTCCATTCTACGCGCGTGTCGATAATAGCCGATTGGTTTGGAAATCTGCAATAAGCCTCGCATGACGTGTCGCACTTTCATTGGGGGCGTATTTGTCGCGGCTTGTTGAGGTGTCGCCGCATGATTCGTAGAGATTACTGCGCGTTCGGTTGTGTGTGGTGACTCGGCGCCACGTGGCGCCGTGTGATTGGTGGAACACGTCAGAAAGCGCGTTGGACGAGTGAAATCACGCAACGTGGCGTCCGCGTGGCTCGTGAAATTGCACAATAGTAGGCAGAAAAATTGGGAGTTTGTCTTTGGCATGGATCTCGAGGTGATCGATGGTGTACGAAACGAAAGAAGTTTGATCTCTGGTGACATGGATCTCCTGGCGATGTGTCGACGCGTGGCGTCCACGATTGGTGGCGGTAATGAAGAATCTTGACGTGGTGACACCGATTGGTAGCTTGTTGCAGTACATTGGCACCTCAAGCTGGCGACGTGTCATCTTCGATTGGTGGAACACCCATGCGCTATTCGACCACCGCTGCGCAGCGTATTTCGAGCAAATTGTGCGGCATCAGATTCTTTGCAAGTAAATACTCCATTTTGAGTATTTTTACGCACAATTCAACCGCGCACTCCGTTAACCTGAAAATAATAAATAAACATAATTAGGCTAGTATTTTGGAGACTTGACAATAAAAATATAAAAATAAACTATATATAATATTACATAATTAACGACTCAACAAATACCCCAAACTTAGGACTTTGCACGTCGAGCAAAGGTGTAAATGACAAACACACAAATAAACTAGACTCATAATATAGATATGTACTGAGACTCGGCTAATCCTATACCGATTGAGAATTCATGGAGTTCCTTTAGTTTACATAGTTGCCAAGTTAACAAGCTACTCATGAAATTTGGAGTTAAGATATGTCAAGAACCGCAACCCAAACACAATTAAGATCACACTTTAAAGACAAAGATATGGTCAAGACAAACGCCATCAACTACTCGTGGGTTTTCTTGGTCTACACATTCAAGCATGCAAGTTACAATTTTACTTAATCTAGCTATAAGCACTCGAGCTAAATCTTTTTATTTGAGGAGTTTCCATACACTTAGCCTTTATCCACTTTATATGTATACTCTCTATTTTTTTCTTCTCCATTTTTTTTTCAAATAATACGGTCACTGCTCCATTTCCTATGGACCGATTTTCTCACTTTCCCACCACAAGTTTCCTGCTCCATTTCTGTGGAAACTTGTGGGACTCTCTATATTTTGAAAACTCTGTTAGACCTTCTCACTTTCACTATAATTAAGTAAATTCCCCAATTTGTGTTAAAATCTCATCGCTTGCACAATTTCAACCAAATCTACCCATTTTGGTATCTAGCACTGAGAGGCTTAACTATCATACTAAGTTCCTAATCATGAAATCATAAAAATGTTAAGCTACGGACTCGAGTGAGTATTTCTCCTAATTTTTCATAAGTTTCAAGTCAAAAAGGCAACTATAATGTACTCATCCACGACCAAAGGCATGAAACAAAGTTTCGGGTGACTCTAAACAATATAATAATAAATACATGCATGAAAATGTATCAACTCCTAATGACAAATATGAGTATGGAGGAAGAGAAATGGAAGAAATGAATGAATAAGAGATATCAAACACCATCAATCTTGTCCAACAACCACATATCGCCGCATATAATTGAAAAAAAAAAAATTAAACGATCTCACTGCGGTCTCTCGAGCAATCCATCCTACATAATCCACAAATCCTAAAGTACCCCAAACTTAATCCAAACCTTGTCCTCGAGGTTCAAAACAAATCAAAGAATCCATGCAACAAAAAGACAAAGAATAGTGGTGAAAAGAATATGGATATAAGAAGAATATGATATAAGTGCACACATAACAAAAGTCTCCAAAAACTAGTGAGTGCTCAAATCTCGCATGTCTAGGTGACTAAGGAAACTATGAAATAAAATGATCATAATAAGAGCAAGAACTAATAAGCATGGAAGTTAATTCAAATGATTCCTATCAAATCTTGCAAGCAGAGTCTTTCAACTACGGGTGAAGTCAACAAGATGATGGAATGAGGTCTAGGATTTTGGATCTACTTAAAGACCCGCCACTAATGTGGTGACTTAAGTTGGATATGTCCCAACCAAGTCTCAAAACACCTAAAACTCTAATAATATGTTAATTCCTAAAAAAGAATATGCTCAAATTACTCCAAAAACAATGTAATCCATAGTCAAACCTAGCAAAACTCGGGGGTGGTCTAGTGCCATCGGTGCTCATCAAACATTCATTACACACTTAAAACTCCAGAGACCAAGTTAGGGCTTTATTAAACATAAAAAAACTAAAACTAAATTAAAACTAAAATAAATGCAATAAAAATAAAAACAAAATTTGAAATTTGCCTCCCAACGAGTCCCTTTCTTTTAAGTCTTTGGCTAGACTTATTGTGATTCTTCACGTGATGCCCTCTCCTTTGGAGATGTCAACAACGAATGGCGCATCAACATATTTGGGCAATGCGGCATGCACGCCCTCTTCCCGAGTGGGAGCTCATTCGAGACTTCTAACACAAACGAATATGTCATATTATGGTCCTCCAATACAAAGGTGTTAGCGGTGTAGAAAATCTGCTGACGCTCCTTTACTTCCACCCCTATATAGGGTTTATCAAATATGCATGGGAGGGTGGGTGGTTTCACCAACACCGGAGGTTGGTCTTCCTTGCTCTCTATATGTGGCTCCTCGACCTCTACGAAATGACTTCAATTTCTTTCTCGAACTTCATCATCGTCATATTGTGCAATAGTAATGTCGGCTCATGTGAAGAAACGTCTAGTGTTTCCTACGGAGTTCGCTCAAATGCTCGTCCACGATTGAGAACTCATCAAACTCAACACTTTTAGATGTATCGGCATTCATAGTCTCATCGAGTCAAAATCGGTTGCGGAGGCAACTCTTCATCGTCCATCAAATGCTCAGTATAGCGGTAGCAGAGTTTACGAATTTTGCAACTTTGGTTTCATATCTTGTATATCCTCTGTGAGGGATCTTTGATTGGTGCTTTGAGAAAGCTAATCGGAGATCATATTTCTCTCGATGTCTGCAATGGTTCTCCGTTCATGTTGATGACTTTGTTGAAAAGTTGGTTCTCGAAGATCAAGTCATTCATCATGTCTCGTATAGACCTCTTTTCATGTTGACATGCCAAAAATTGCCAGCGTGATAGTTCTCCATAGGTGTATCAACATTCTACTCAACATTATTCAATGTATCAACATTCACATTCTCCTCTAAGTAAGAAATTGGTTGTGTATTACACAACTCTTTCTCGTCACGCATATACGGAGTGTGGCATTCAATTGAATAAATTGATTTTCCAAGTTTTGCAAGCTCGGAAACTCAGCGCGAAAATTGTTGAAGCTCTTCGTGAAAGCCATTTGTTGATCATCTAGTAATTTTTTCATCATATCTTCTAAAGAAGTGCTTTGTCGAGGAATCTGTGGACTTGACATGTGCCCAAAAAAATCGAGTTGCGGCGATGCATAGTTAGGATAGTGATGATTCTCATACTTTGGATAATACGGACAATCATATGTGGAATGAGAATAATCTTCACAAATTTCGCAAACCTCGACACTGTTGCACTGAAAAAGAATGCATGTTAGAAAATTGATGTCCATTATATAACATACCTACCCCATTCATATTATAATAATGTGAGTCTTTGAATCGACCATAATTGTGGGGGTAGGAGGCCATCATGAGGGTCGCCTACATACATGCTTAGAACAAGGGACTAGATATAAAAAAAATGTAATAAAATAAATAAATAGAAAAAATAACCAAAGAAAGAAAAAGACCAATCCCGTGACGGCGCCAAAAATTGTGCGCGAACAGCGTCAATAAAATTAAAAAATACCTAAACCAACTATTTGCGAGAATAGTGGCAAAGGAGTCGATCACGAGAGATTGGTATTCTTTCTAAGGTCAAAAATAACAAAAAGAGAAATCGGGAGGTTTTGAAAGATTGAATAATAAATCTAATCTAAATATAAACAAAGTAACTAAAGCAATGTGAATGCTAGTTTTATAGGAAATTGTTTTTCGAATAAGTTTGAAAGGCATTTTTACATTATTTGAATGTCTTAGTGTGATTCATGATATAAAAACTCTAGTTCCTTTAAAAGGTCCATTAGCTCTTTCGGCATCTATAATATTTCTATAAAGGCGCGACAAATCAAACGTATTCCATTACATAAGCCTATTTGTGGATCTAGATTTATAAGTAAAATTCTTGGATATCCTATTTTTAATACCAATCTATGAGGTGGTAATCCTCACTGGAGAAATAGAATTTAAATATTCTTGTTGATAAAGATGTAATAAATCGTCTCTGCACTTATCAAATGAATAATACATATACGGTTGACCTAAAAATTTTTGAATGACTAAATTATTTATTTGTTCAACTAATTCATTTGTCGGGGTTAGTATAGCCTATTGATTATGTATAATTTGTTATTAAGATTTTCGGGTAATGATGAAAATGTGAAATCTATTAGGTCATGTATTGTCTGGTCTCCTTGCCAAGAAACATTCATTTCATCAGGTACTTTAATCATATATTCTTTAATAGAATTTTCCTCACCATTTCCTATTCGCAACAAAAAATCAGCAAACAACCAATCGTTTGTAGCATGCATATTGTCGGCCAATTTTATTTATATTAGTATTTCCAAAATGGTACTCTAATGAAATATGCGTTTGTGGTTTCGGCTCTTGTACCATTTGGGACAGCCAAAGCAATACTTATGCAGAAATCGCCTCCTAATATTACAATTTTTCCACCAAAAAATTATTTATATCGATAATATCTCGTAGTGTTCTATCAGAAACCTCTAAAGCGTGCCTATGAGCTATAGTTGCTTCATCCCAAATAATAAGAGAAGCATGTCTTAAAAGGTTTGCTAAATGTGTTTGTTCTTGACGAAATATATTGAAGTCGAATCTAAGAGAATAGGGATCTTAAATCTTGAATGTGCGGTCGACCCGAGGCGATGACATAGCGGCAATTCTGATGTAGTTGTAGCTAATGCAACTAATCCTTTACTACGTATGTAGGCTAAGATTGCTTTGTATAAGAATGTTTTCACTGCACCCCGGGTCCATCTATAAAGAAAATTGTATGTGCATGACTATTGATACTAAGGATGACAACTATCAAATGCATTTTGTTGTTGAATGTTTAATTTTCTTATTGAATCTAAATCTTATGTTGATATTTGTATAAATTGTTCTTCAACTATATGTGAAGACCCACTTCTTTAAATAAGGGCACTTGCCGGGACTAATCCACTTAATTAAGCCATAATCTCCCCTGTAGGACTTAATAAGGAACTAGTCGACCTTATTTAAACACCTAAACACCTACCAATTATGATACCACCTATCGTTAACTAGATAGTTCTCTTGACTAACCTATGGTTGTCTATAAATCGGAGAGTTAATTTAAATTCTCTATCTAACAAATTATTTGCGGAAGTCTTATTTAGATCTGCTTGACCTATTGTGGAAAAATCGCGAAATAGAGATCACATGCATAGATAAACAAAAGTGGTGATATATACTGACACGTATACAGTGAGATGTTCCTATCACTCAACCCAAAAGTAAAAATATCATGTACATATAAAATGTATTATAAAAGAATAGAAAACGTACAAAAATATGTCGTAATAGTCCTTCAGCGGCTCAGAGGTAGTCACCAATCTTCTCTTTGCCTGATGTCTGCTACTAGGTGATCACTTTCACCGTCACAAACTAGACGGTAAGTACATGAAATTATTTAAGTAGTCTTGAGAGACATTGATCCACATTCCCGAGCAGGCAACAAGTATCAAATGACATAAATTAAATAGCAACTATCTTTGAAAGAAACATCATGCAAAGAGATTCTCGAGTTAACCAAATATGAAAGCGACTCGAGGCTAAGTAGTAATGGATTAGGGTCGGTCGGCCAAGAAGCTACGTCACATAAGCATTTCCACTACAATTTAAGCTACTGCTCTATATCATTTATTACAAATTGAGCTTTATATCATAATTTCAAAAGGTCGTACTTACGATTACGCCTTTTCTATTAAAAGTGAATTAGTTGACAGGAATGTATACTTGCTAACATGCCGAGTTTTAAAACTCGTTATGCTTACCAAGTTATTCTTGCGCCAATAAACCCAGATGTCCAGGTTACCTCGTTCGAGGAACGTTACCCGTATGTCATGCAAGGTAGTGGAGAAATTCCCTAACATATTGGAAAGTCTAATGACCCTCATATGAAAGCTGAATTTCTATAATCAAATGACCACTAACCACAAGAACCACTTTCACATTCAATAATGACTCGATAATAGAATCAAGAGATGTAGCTTGCATACTAATGCACAATAGATTAGATTCAAAATAAACAAACTAACCTAATAGCATGCTATATCATGACTTCCAAACATGACAATCAACATGACAAAGTATAGGAATTGGAATCAATGATAGTATATAAACAACAGTATGCTATGAGAATAAATGTCTTACTTAGTTTATAAAATGAGAAGCTGAACAAGTCATAGCATATGGATTTCAAAGGTAAATTTAGTTCGAATAGCGAGAATAAATAAATAAATAGAATGAAATGTAAATAAATGTCTTACTTAGTTTACTTACGGTCAGCAACAATTCTAAGCTATCAGAAACTTCTTGTAGCGTCACTACATGCACCCAACACCCGTAATAGCTCTGTACGGTCCTAATATTTGACAATTTATCAATTTAGATTCAAGATTAATTGTTTAAAACTCAGACATTGGTGAAATCGAATTCGAGACCAATTTGCCAATTTCGCGCTTTTCAAGGTAAAAATCTCGTAAAAGTCTCGTCAGAAACTTCAAATATTTTATTTTTCTTTGAAATTTATCAATTTCTATTTATTTTGTCGAAATATAATTTTTCAGAATTTTTACGGAATTGTTTCCAATTTTCCTCCATTTTCCTCTCTTTTTTCTTTTTATATGGGTTTGGGTTGAGCAGGTTTCGAAGCAGGCAGATTCACCCACCAATATTCTCCACTTTTCGTTTTTGTTTTTTTTTCTCTTGGGATTTTTAAACTCTTATGGTTAGTGTAGAGTGTGAACCTCTCGCCATATAGATAATGTTTCCATATCTTGAGCAAACACTACCATTGCCTTGACTTAAAATCATGAGTTGGATAATTTTTCTCATGTATCTTGTTTGTCTTGATGCATAGGCCACTTTCTCTTGCATCAACACACAACCTAAACCCATACGAGAAGCATCTGTGTACACCACTGAAACTCTTTCCAACCTTTGGCAAAATCAATCTTGGTGCGGTAGTCAAAAATTTCTTTAGTTGAGCGAATGCCTCATCGCATCCCATAACAATGAAACTAACGTCTTTACGGGTCAACTTGGTCATCGGTGAAACCATCTTGAAAAATCCTTCACGAACCTTCGTTAATAGCACTGCTAACCCCATAAAACTCTTAATCTACGATGTCGACTGGCCAATCAAAATCGCTTGAATCTTTCTTTGGATCTACAACAATACCTTTTTGCTTTCTAACAACATGACCCAAAAACTTGACCTCGGACAACTAAAAGTCACACTTCTTGAATTTGGCATATAGTCTGTGTTCCCTCAAAGTCTGCTACGTCTCCACGATGTCTTTGCTCGTGATCTTCTCGAATCTTCGAGTACACCGATATATCATCGGTAAACACAATCACAAAGCGGTCGAGAAATGGTCTCATCACTCGGTGCATCAAATCCATAAACATGGCGGGAGCATTAGTCAAACCGAATAACATATTTGTGAGCTGATAGTGTCCATACCTCGTACTAAAATTTGTTATGTATCTATTATCCTCCACGATCCTTAGTGATGATACCACGATCGTAGATCTATCTTGGAGAAAAGCGCACTCTCTCGAGTTGATCAAATAAATTGTCAATACGCGGTAATGGATACTTGTTCTTGACTATGACCTCGTTCAATTGTCTGTAATCAATACACAGTCTCAAAGTATCATCCTTCTTCTTCGCAAATAGGATTGGTGGTCCCCATGGTGATATCAAAGGTGTGATGAATCCTGCTTCTCGCTCAATTCTTGCGAATTTTTCCTCAATTCTTCCAATTCTCGTAAAGCCATATGGTATGGTGGTAGAGATATCGGTTTAAATCTTGGGCACCAACTCAATAATGAAATCGATCTCCCTCGGTGGTGGTAATCCAGGTAAGTCTTGAGGAAACACGTCGGAAACTCACACTGATCGGAATCTTTTCAAGTTTAGGTCCATGACTCTCTGCAACGATATATATATCGATACGAGTCTCCCTCTCCCAGCTAGTCGCAAGCCGACCTCGAGTGTCCTCGGCTCTAGGTGTACTATCGCTATACATGAATATTGGATGCCTTGGAATCTCAAATATCCTTGTTTTGCAAAGCGAGTCGATATGAACATGATATGATGCTAACCAATCCATCCTTAGCAATGCGTCGAATTCAAGAACTCGAAGCACTCACGAAGTTCGTAGGTAACTCTACCCGTCGATCTCTCTTGGACATTTCTCTATCGAGAGAATTAGGGTACACTCAATCTCTGGCTGCAGTACTCAAGATCAAATGTACTCCGACACTAACCGGTTTCAACCCTAATATGCCTACCATGCGACCAGTAGAACCTGAATCAAATAAAACATAAGACTATCGACCACAAATGGAAACCATCAATGAGTTTTAGTGTAGCGTCTGTGTCAGGTTGTGCAACCACATGAACAATCTCTCGATGTTGTGGTGGAATCACTATCGCTGGCTATGGACAGTCTCGAACCACATGTCCAACTTTGTCCACATCGAAAACAAATGGCTTGCTCTTAGTTGACCCTGCGTCGATCCTGGGCTGTCCGGATACATGTGCTGTCTCGACCGTCTGGAACTATCTCGTCCTCGTCCTCGTCCTCTACCTTTACCACCACCCTTATCTTTGGCGATGTGGAGGTGGTGGTGGTCTTGGTAAAGCTAGTAAAGTAGACGTAGCGGGATCGACAATGCGGGTCTAATTGGTGGTGGTATAGAAGATCTACCCATGTCGTGCAACGCAAGGTGTAGGAGATGCTACATAAGGCACAATTGCCCGTGCACACCTATATCCCATCTCATCTGTCATTTGCCCCTATGCTTCTCCATTCATTCTATGCAATCGATCGGTGTCGGTGCGGGTACTAAGGGTGTCCCATCGGCCATTACGCTTGCAAGTAATACGTCTCATGAGCAAGTGCACGCTCAAATATCTCACCTAACGTCGTGGCGCACTGAACTAACAACGTAAAAGCCAACATCGGGCCTCGACCCATTACCAAAATGATACACATCATCCATCAGAGCTCATCAAGTCCTTGTCTCGGATTCATGAATTCCTTCCTCAACCTCTTCATCACCGCGGGTGGGAAGTATTGCTTGATAAATTTAGTCTTGAAGGCATCCCCGAGCCTCAAATTCTCCCTCGGTAGCTATCGTCGCATGCCACCACACATCGGCGTCTCGGTAAGGTGTACGAAGAAATCTCTACTCTTAGTATATCCTCAATCCGCAAGAATGTGCAATTTCTCTGGGGACGGGACCTACTTCTCAATCTTCTCAAAGTATCGTGGCCAGTCGAAGTATACGGGTTTCGATCGATGAAGTCATTCACCAATAGAACCACTATTGTCGAACTAAATGATGGAGGTGTGGCGACCCCGAACTACGAGGCAAGCCGGAGTGCCAGTCACGTCGCCGGACACGTCGCCAAGCATGCCATGTCACCGCACACTTAATTTTATTGCTGCGACCTACACCTTTATACGTATCTTATTCGCCTTAACTTAGTATTTATTGATATTTAATGGATATTCACATTAAATTGACAAAGTTAAGTTGTTCACGATTTATTAAATTATTAAACTTCAAGCGGAAGCCTTTTAAAACATGCAAACAACTTGTAGGAAAGAAAAATTTGCATTTGTATAAATAACCCTATAGTGTGGAAACTTAGACATTAGATACCATTTATATTAATGAGAGACAAAAGTACAAAAGATTAACATATACATGTATCGGGTATACAAGTCCTCCCAAAAATCTCATAAAAATAGTAAATAAATGTTGGGTTTTGGGTTCATACGTAGCGGAGATTACAAAATAATTTTGACAAAAACCTCAGCGAGGATCGAATCTAATTCCATTAAAAAGTTTTAAACCAAGAAAACTTAATCATACCTTAGTCACAAAATACCTTTATAAAGGTTGATCAATCTCAAAGGCAACGCCAATGACGAACGCCCTCTATCGGAGTCCGCGCACGACGATGGTGAGATTAGAAGTGCTAACCGAGAGAATACCAAACCTTTTTTTTCTCTCCAAAACGATCAGAGCGTACCGAGAAAACCCTAGTTCGTTTTAAAACGAAAATAGAGTTTCGGCCCTTAATCTTTCATACGTGTGTTTTAACTTAAAGCGTCTATTTATACAACCCTTGTATATAGACGGTTAAGTAAATTACACATATACCCCTACTTAAAGGAGTAAAGGTGTAATACACCACAATGATATTTTTGTCATGAATTTTATCATATAAAATTCATTTTTCTGAACCATCTTAAAATCTAGCAAAATCATTCTTAGTGTGCGACCCAATAGGCTCATACAACGTTGGCAGTGTACCAAAACATATTTTGGTATACAAGACATAAGTGGCCTATAGAGACATTATGACTACCCGAAGTCGTACGAATATCAAATCGATACAACCTAATCAATAGTGTATATAACATCCTTTTGTCACACGATATCTTTTTGATCAAACATAAGGCATGGAATTGTCATCAACATGTTCAATCGTACTAGTCTCGATCTCTAGGTAGGTGAAAACATCTAAGAGACATTGATCAATATCAATTCACTTAGACTAGGCCTTTAACTTGATCTAACACATCGAGGGATCCCTTTGGATATCTCTCTTTATATGAGAGGACAAATTCTATATTGATTACACAACTTCATCACATCGCTCACTTTGATAACCAATCATGACCTTTATAATCGTCAGGTTAAAGACAACGTTTGATTGCGTCAAATCTTGTGTTCCTAATGTTGAAGTCTCACTGGTAATCTCAAGTCGGAGAATTTGGAAAATATACCTATCATGAGAAACAACAATGACTTAAATCATTTGATGTTCTCATAGCGGGTCGGTCCAGTACTTTGTTCCCTAACAAGTACTCGTGATCTTGATTCATATCCATATACGTATAATCATCATATGATCATCAATCAAGACTCACACTAGTCTTAATTCATTATAGTTCCTAGTATAATGATCGACTAGTGACATTTAGGATATTTATGTAAATACCCATGGATCTTATTATAATGTAAATATGCAAATTAATTATAATAAACAACAAGCGAAATCCTCTATTTTATTAACTAAAAATATTCATAATGAATGAGTTAATGAATTGACTTAGGGCACATGCCTCAACATCTCCCGCTTGCACTTAGGGCCAATCATATATGCATCTAATGCCTAATGATCTAACATGACCATTATGTTTTGCTTGTGGAAGAGCTTTTGTCAATGGATCCATAGCGTTGTCTTGATGGGTACACACTGCAAATCTTTACGTCTCCCTCTCGATGATTTCTCGATGAGATGAGAGCGCTGAGTATATGTTTGGATCTGTGGTGTGATCTAGGTTCCTTGGCTTTGTGCTATTGCCTCGTTATTGTCACAATACAAACAAATAGGGTTAGCGATACTTGGAACCACACCTAGTTAGAAATGAACTTTTTGATCCAAGCGCCTCCTTTCTTTGGATCAGACATTTGCAATATACTCGAACTTACATTTGTAGAATCTTTCTGATCTTTTGCTTATAACTTTTCGACTTCTTGCACCCCGTTCAAAGTAAACACATATCAATTGCGATCTAAAATCATCTATATCGGTTTGAAAACTTGCATCTGTGTAACCATTTACAACTAGATCATTTTCAAAGCGCCATAGACAAGAACACTTCCTTAGTCATTCTTAAGTACTTAAGAATGTTCTTTCTGCTATTCGGTGACTCTCACTTTGGATCGGCGATATCTGCTTGTAGTGCTCAAGCATATGTTACATCGAGGTCGAGTGCATAGCATGGCATACATGATAGATCAATAGGTGATGCATATGGAATCTTATTCATACGGTATCGCTCATCATGGACATTGAATCTTGTTGAGACTTATGCCATGAGGCATTGGCAACGATCCTCTTTTAGAGTCTTGCAAAGTTGAACCTATTTAGCACCTTGTTTATGTAAGCTCTCGACTTAGGCCGATTAGCCTCTTAGATCTATCCCTAAGATATATAAGTGCATTTCTAAATCTTTCTTTAAGAAACACTTCCTTAACCAAGACATGACATTACGCAATGTTGGGATGTCATTTCCAATAAGTAATATATCATCAACATATAGTACCAAAAAAACAAATACGCTCTCTTGACCTTCTTGTATACACTGAGGCTCATCTTCGTTCTTAAGAAAACCAAAATCCTTGATTGCTTCATCAAAACGAAGATTCCAACTCAGAAGCTTGCTTTAATCCATAAATGGATCTTTGAAGCTTGCGTACCTTCCTACAATTCTCGGGATGTACAAAACCTTACAGTCGTGTCATATACATGTAGGGGCATGTGCCCTAGGTCAATCCATTAAGCTTGTCTTTACGAATACTTTTAGTTAATAAAATAGAGGATTTCATTTCTTGTTTATTATAATTAATTTGCATGTTTACATTATAATAAGATCCATGGGTATTTACATGAATATCCTAAATGTTCCTAGTCGATCATTATACTGGGAACTATAATGAATTAAGACTAGTGTGAGTCTTGATTGATGATTATATGGTGATTATACGTATATGGATACAAATCAAGATCACGAGTACTTGTTAGGGAACAAATCTTGGGCCAGACCCGCTATGAGAACATCACATGGATTAAGTCATAGTTGTTTCTCATGATAGGTATATTTTCGGTCCTCGACTTGAGATTGCAGAGACTTCAACATTAGGAACACGATAATTTGACAAAATCAAACGTTGTCTTTAAGCGGACGATTATAAAGGTTGCGATTGGTTACTGTGTGAGCAATATTACGAAGTTGTGTAATCGAGATAGAATTTGTCCCTCTCATATAAAGAGAGATATCTAGTGGATCCATCGATGTGTTAGACTATTAAAAGGCCTAGTCTAAGTGAATTGATATTGATCAACGTCACTTGGATGCTTTCAGTCTACTTAGAGATCGAGACTAGTACGATTGAACAAATAGGATGACAATTCCATGCCTTATGTTTGATCAAAAGGATATCGTGTGACAAAAGGATGTTATATACACTATTGATTAGGTTGTATCGATTTGATATTCGTACAACTTGGGTAGTCATAATGTCTTGCTAGTGGCCGCTTATGACTTGTATACCAAAATGTGTTTTGGTACACTGGCAACGTTGTATGAGCCTATTGGGTCGCACACTAAAAATGGTTTTGCGAGATTTTAAGATGGTTCAGAAAAATGAATTTTATATGATAAAATTAATGACGGAAACGTCCTTGTGGTGTATTACACTTATACTTCTTTAAGTAGGGGTATATGTGTAATTTACTTAACCGATCTATATCTGAGGTTGTATAAATAGGCGCTTTAAGTTAGAACAAAGATACGAAAAAAAAAATTTGAAACTCTATTTTCGTTTTAGAAACGATTTAGGGTTTTCTTGTATGCTACTGGATCGTTTTGGAGAGAAACAAAAAAAGTTTAGTATTCTCTCGAAGCTAGCACTTCAAATCTCGGCCGCCATTCGTGTGTGGAATTGCGATAGAGAGGCGTTCGTCGTTAGCGAGTGCCTTAGAGATCGATCAACCTTGAGAAAGTTATATTGCGGCGAGATATGATTAAGTTTTTCATGGTTTAAACGTTTTTAATGGAATTAGATTCGGATCCTGTTGGAGTGTTTGTCAAAACTGTTTTGTAATCTCCGCTGTGTATGAACCCCAAAACCCAATAATACACGTCCTCAAGCAGCTTTCCATTAAGAAATGTTGTTTTTACATCCCTTTGCCATATCTCATAGTTATAATATGCAGCAATGGCAATTTAAATTTTTATGGATTTAAGCATGGCTAATGGCGAAAAATTTTCATCATAATCAATACCTTGAGTCTGCCTCAAACCTTTTGCTACAAGTTTTGCTTTAAAAGTATGCACTTTGTCATCCATGTCAGTTTTCTTCTTAAAAACTCATTTACATCCAATGGTTTTACCACCTTCAGGTAAATCAACTAAGTACCAAACTTGGTTATTATACATGGATTGCATATCAGAATTCATGGCACTTAGCAATTTATCTGAGTATGGTCCAGACATAGCCTCCTTATAAGTGGTTGGCTCATTTTGATCTATAAGCAACATATCACGACTATCAGTAATGAGAAATTTGAATCTTTTTGGCTCAGGTCTTACCTACAGATTTGTGTGGGCCTTGTGTCACTTGTGGAGGTTCAACTGTTTCGGAACGTTATTGAACTTCCAGTGGCAGTTCAGTGTTTACCTGTGATTCTTGAACTTCTTCAAGATTTATTTCTCTCCCACTAGTGTCTTTTGAAGTAAACTATTTTTTCATAAAGGCACCATCTGAGAGCAACAAACACTTTGTTCTCGGCGGGATTATAAAAGTAATATCCTTTTGTTTCCTTAGGATACCCCACAAATAAACGCTTGTCAAATTTAGGTGCTAGTTTTTACGAGAATTGTCGCTTTACGTAAGCCTCGCAACCCCAAATCTTAAGGAAAGATAAACTAGGTCTCTTCCGTACCATATCTCATTTGGTGTTTTATCAATCGCTTTAAAAGGAACTCGATTTATAGTGAAAAGGCTGAGTTTGTAATGCATAACCCCAAAAAGATAATTGAAGATCTGCATGACTCATCATAGATCGAACCATATCTAATAAGGTTCGATTTCTCCTTTCAGAAACTCCATTCCATTGTGGAGTTCTTTGGTGGAGTCAATTGGGAGACAATTCCACGAGTTTTAAGATGACCATCAAATTTTTGGCTCATATATTCACCACCTCGATCGGCCAGAAGTGTGTTGATTGTTTTACCAAGTTGATTTTGCACTTCATTTTGATACGTTGAAACATCTCAAATGACTTAGCTTTATGTTTCATAAGATATACATAACCATATCTGCTTTGAAATCATCGGTAAATGTAATGAAATCGATAACCTCCTCTAGCCATTATGTTTATAGGACCGCATACATCAGTATGTATTAGACCCAATAAATCACTTGCCCTTTCACTGTTTCCAGTAAAGGGACTTTTAGTCATCTTGCCTAGTAAACAAGATACACACGTTTCATATGTTTCTAAATTAAATGAATCTAGAAGCCCATCTTTGTGGAGCATCGTTATGCATTTCTCGTTTATGTGCAGAGACGACAATGCCAAAGATAGGTTTGATTCAAATCATTTGACTTGAATCTCTTTGTATTTATGTTAAAGACTAGAGTATCAGTGGACCTTTTCATGCTTAGAATATAAACACCATCACACAAATCGGCATTTGCATAAAATATACCTTTACGAGAAATATAACATCTATTATTCGCAATAATAAAATCAAAACCATCCATATCCAACCATGAAATAGAAATGATGTTTTTGCTCAAGGAAGACACAAAATAACAATTATTTAAAGTTAAAATAAGTCCACTAGGTAAGACTAAGTCATATGATCCAACAGCCAGGGCAGCAACTCTTGCTCCATTCCCTACGCGGAAGATGACTTCTCATTTCTTCAACTTTCTACTTACAGGTGAGTCCTGCACATTTATACAAATGTGAGATCCACATCCGGTATGTAATACCCAGGGAATCACTAGTAGATAAATTAATTTCAATAATATAAATACTTGTAGTGGTAGTCGCACTACCACTTTTCTTCTTTAGATCTTCGAGATAGAGTTTGCACTAAACCAATGTCCAAGTGCATGACATAAATGACAATTTCATTCCTTTTCTTTTGGGTGTTTTGAAGTAGGAATAGGCTGGGGCTTGACTTTTTCCACGAGGCTTTGCGGCAGTGCGGCAACATCCATGGCAACTCAGCCTTGCCTTTGCCTTTCTTCTTCATTCCCTTTCCACTTTTGGACCATCGACACATTACTAGAGGGTTTCTTGATATTTTGTTCAGCGAGTTTTGAGCATCAAATGCAACTACGAAATTGGTTTCTCCATATTATTCATATTGTAGTTCATCACAAATTGTGAGTAACTCTTGATAATGAATTTAGGATCAAATCTGTAGCCAACTCTTGGCTAATGGGAAATCCGAGTCTATTAAGTTGGTCGACATGGCCACTTTATCTTGAGAACATGAGGACTAGCGAGGCACCCTCGGTCATCTTGCAAGAATGTAGGTTCTTGACTCTCTCAAACCTTTCTTGCCTAGCTTGCTATTGGAACATTTCCTTCGGCGTTACGGCCATGTCGTAGGCTTCCATTAGTTCATGTCCTTCGAAGTTCGGGAACCATAGTTGTCGGACATAATACATGCAACATCGGTAGAATCGTCGACATACTTACTATGCGCATCCTTGCGACTTTCGTAGCATTGGCTAGTGGGTCCTTAGGGATTGGAGCATCCATGACATACAACTTGCATTCATGCTTGAGAACGATTCTCAAGTTTACGAAGCCAGTGAAGAAAGTTAGTCCCAGAGAAAGCTTATCCTTCTCGAGGATGGATCGCGATGACAAAAAATCATTATTACTTGAAGAGGCCATTGATCTACAATAAAGATTATGCAAAGTTTATTTTAGTATAGAGGAATAGACTCCCGATAAATTAACAACCCTCCTAAACGTATTGTTTATTTAGGGGACTAAAATCCATATTTCACCTAACTTCTATGACAACTATGACATGAAACACAAAACTAGATTATTTAGGTAGGTAACAGTTACCAATTACATCTTATGTAATTTTTAGATCCTTTTATGAGATACGAGACATCTTATGTCTTAACATGTTTTTATCTCATCATTTGCCTAAAGCTCAAAACTATTTCGATGGCTTTATTAAGTCAGACCATTTTAAACATTTAGGTAACTCTTACCCAACTTGTCTCACCAAGATAACACGATACACCCAGCTATGGCTGAAACTATATTAGTGTGATAGAGGCCTTGACAAGTGTTTAAAATGGATGGCACTGAGACTTAAAATTTAATAGAGGGATTTTATTCAGTTTTAGTGATTTTATGTAAACAACGAAATATCATTTATTTTATTGATTTGTTCAATCACTAAACAATTTGAAATTTTTTTTATACTTTTCACTAATAAAAGAATTTCGTGCTTATTTAGGATTAGTTAGGCGGCGGTCCCATTAGTGGAATGAGCGCCCCATTTTTTTTTTTTTAGAAGACAAATTTCAATTCCTTAAATTTAAATTCGCTATAGAAAATCATATTTTTTGCTGATTTTATTATCCTAAATTTATCCCTTAATTTATCGAAATTAAGTCAATTAAAACATTTTTAATTAACAGAGCCCACATCTAACTAATCATCATATCCTAATCCAATTAGGACTTAAGATGTTTGAATCCTAGCATATCACCAATAACAAAATTCTCCATATTTATCTCCTATCCAATAGGGATAACTCAATAGATTTTGCTAATATCTATTAATCTAATTTGTTATCTATCTCTTATCAAATAGAAATTTCATAACAAAATAGATATAACGAGATAAATAAGCAATTTCGAAAATTAATTATTTGCAATTTCGGTCCTCATCAGGATAATCACAAATATGTCATTGAATCATGAACTACTATCTCAATCGAACCTAATCATATTGGTTTTGAATTAATATTGACCTTATACAATTCAAGAAACGTAAGACAATGTAACCTAAATATTCAAATTGAATTACAAAGATTTCATTCATGCATCAATACACGAAAAATAAAGATTATACCTAATGGTGTTATGGATCACAGAACACGAAATTCAATTCATTAAAATTATTTGAATTAACCTAAGATGGTTACTAGCATGTACGAAACTAATTTCAATTAAATCACGAATATATGTATCATATACACAAAACATGATAATAAATTTCACATAAAACTTATGTATATCACATATACATCAACTATTAACATGCTTTCAATCATATATCATGTATATATCAAAAGAAAACATGCGATGAATTTAATGGAATCGAACTCGAAGGCTCTGATACCACTGTTGGGTTTTGGGGTTCATACGCAGCGGAGATTACAAAACAATTTTGGCAAAAACCTCAACAGGATCCGAATCTAATTCCATTAAAAACATTTAAACCAAGAAAACTTAATCATACCTCGGTCGCAAAATACCTTTATGAAGGTTGATCGATCTCTAAAGAACTTGCCAACGACGAACGCCCTCATCGGCAGTCCACGCACGAACGGCGGCGAGATTTGAAGTGCTAGCCGAGAGAATACCAAACCTTTTTGTTTCTATCCAAAACGATCCAGAGCGTACCAGAAAACCCTAGTTCGTTTTAAAACGAAAATAGAGTTTCGGCCCTTAATCTTTCTACGTGTGTTCTAACTTAAAGCGTCTATTTATACAACCCTTGTATATTGACGGTTAAGTAAATTACACATATACCCCTACTTAAAGAAGTATAAGTGTAATACACCATAATGATGTTTCTGTCATGAATTTTATCATATAAAATTCATTTTTCGGAACCATCTTAAAATCTCGCAAAACCATTCTTAGTGTGCGACCCAATAGGCTCATACAACGTTGGCAGTGTACCAAAACATATTTTGGTATACAAAACATAAGCGGCCTCTAGCAAGACATTATGAATACCTAATTCATACGAATATCAAATCGATACAACCAAATCAATAGTGTATATAACATCCTTTTGTCACACGATATCATTTTGATCAAACATAAGGCATGGAATTGTCATCCAACATGTTCAATCGTACTAGTCTCGATCTCTAGGTATTTGAAAACATCTAAGTGACATTGATCAATATCAATTCACTTAGACTAGGCCTTTTAACGAGTCTAACACATCGAGGGATCCCTTTAGATATCTCTCTTTATATGAGAGGGACAAATTCTATCTCGATTACACAACTTCATCACATTGCTCACACGGTAACCAATCACTGACCTTTATAATCGTTCGGTTAAAGACAACATTTGATTGTGTCAAATTCTTGTGTTCTAATGTTGAAGTCTCTGGCAATCTCAAGTCGGAGAAGGTGAAAAATATACCTATCATGAGAAACAACTATGACTTAATCCATGTGATATTCTAATAGCGGGTCGGTCCAGTACTTTGTTCCCTAACAAGTACTCATGATCTTGATTTGTATCCATATACGTATAATCATATAATCACCAATCAAGACTCACACTAGTCTTAATTCATTATAGTTCCCAGTATAATGATCGACTAGGGACATTAAGGATATTTATGTAAATACCCATGGATCTTATTATAATGTAAACATGCAAATTAATTATAATAAACAGCAAATGAAATCCTCTATTTTATTAACTAAAAATATTCATAAAGATAGTTAATGGATTTACCTAGGGCACATGCCCCAACAATAGATACATACAACACCTACGCAAAAATGACGGGCTCTCCTAACTCAAACGTAGTCACACGAGGCATGCACTTGACTCGTCGCAAAATCTGCGATTTGTCACAAAAAATAATGACAAATTCCAGGTGAGTGAATCCCAGATAACTTTAGCTAATATTCACGAAATCGAATAAAATGGCTACAATCCATGCAATTTAAATAAATGACAAGAATAAAGAAATTCGCATGTACACAAGTCGTTGAAAAGTCAAATTTGGACACTGAAGTGTAGCGTGACAAAGAACCTGTTCAACATCAGTGAATCGTCTTAGCTAAAGCGAGATGTGTTGGGGCATGTGCCATAGGTCAATCCATTAAGCTTGTCTTTATGAATATTTTTAGTTAATAAAATAGAGGATTCCATTTGTTGTTTATTATAATTAATTTGCATGTTTACATTATGATAAGATCTATGGGTATTTATAGAAATATCCTAAATGTCCCTGATCGATCATTATACTCGGAACTATAATGAATTAAGACTAGTGTGAGTCTTGATTGATTATCATATGTTAATTATACGTATATGGATACAAATCAAGATTACAGTACTTGTTAGAGAACAAAGTATTGGACCGACCCGCTATGAGAACATCACATGGTTTAAGTCATTGTTGTTTCTCATGATAGGTATATTTTCCAATCCTCGACTTGAGATTACGAGACTTCAACATTAGGAACACGGTAATTTGACACAATCAAGCGTTGTCTTTAGCTTAGGACGATTATAAAGATTGTGATTGGTTCTTGTGTGAGCAATGTGATGAAGTTGTGTAATCAAGATAAATTTGTCCCTCTCATATAAAGAGATATCGAGTGGATCCTCGATGTGTTAGACTATTAAAAGGCCTAGTCTAAGTGAATTGATATTGATCAATGTCACTTGGATGTTTTCGATCTACCTAGAAATCGAGACTAGTGCGATTGAACATGTTGGATGACAATTCCATTCCTTATGTTTGATCAAAAAGGATATCGTGTGACAAAAGGATGTTATATACACTATTGATTAGGTTGTATCGATTTGATATTAAATGCGACTTGGGTAATCATAATGTCTTGCTAGAGGTAAACTTATGTCTTGTATACCAAAATATGTTTTGGTATTTTGCAACGTTGTATAAGCCTATCGGGTCACATTTAAGGATGGTTTTGCGAGATTTTAAGATTGTTGAAAAATGAATTTTATATGATAAAATTCATGGCAGAAAATATCCTTGTGGTGTATTACACTTATACTTCTTTAAGTAAGGGTATATGTGTAATTTACTTAATGGTTTTAATACTGAGGGTTGTATAAATAGGCGCTTTAAGTTAGCACTTAGCGTATGAAAGATTAAGGAATTTGAAACTCTATTTTCGTTTTAAAAAGCGAACTAGGGTTTTTGTTGCGCTACGAATCGTTTTGGAGAGAAACAAAAGGTTTGGTATTCTCTCGAAGCTAACTTCGAATTTCGAATCTCGGCCGCCGTTCGTGTGCGGACTTGACGAAGAGGCGTTCGTCGTTGGCGGTGCCTTAGAGATCGATCAACCTTGAGAAAAGGTATTTTGTGTAGAGGCATGATTAATTTTTCTTGGTTTAACGTTTTTAATGGAATTAGATTCAGATCTGTTGGGGTTTTTGTCAAAATTGTTTTGTAATCTCATTGCGTATGAACCCCAAGCGCAACAAGAGGAACCCATGGCGACCACCTCTCCAAACATCTCACGGTCGAGCGAGAAGAACCCATGGATGGGAGAACCCCATCAAACATCTTTCGAGAGGAACCAATGATGTAGACTTAGGTCTTCATCAAACATCTCTCAACCTACGGGTCTCGCGGAGAATAGTCTTAGTGTAGCCCTAACATGGTCAATTACTCAAGCGGTGATGGGGTAGCTAGCCAGGAGGTGTGAGTCGTGCCATGCCAGGCCCCGTCGATAAACACACACACACGTGGGAGTGGATGAGCAGTGAATGAACAACAATAAATAACACAATTGAATAATTGAAATGTGAAATAAAGTAAGTACCATAAAAGAATTTTAACTAATTTTCTCGTGGGTTTACTTACCTCAAGCAATCGCAATTGCCTTGAAATGCCCAGCACACGCCTCGAGATATGTGCCGACACCGACTATGGTAGCTTTGAGTCCTTGGTGCCCAATTATGCAATTTTTATCATTTTAGAGTTTCATTAAATGAATTTATAATGCGAGACCAAAATTTGTAAAATTTTATTCCAAATGATTAATTCTTGGCGCACTTTTGAACCATGCGGGGATTGTTCGACGACGCGCATACCGCGTCATTTGCTCCATCCGTTCACGCGCGCCTTTGCTTGCGCCTGCTTGCCGCCATCGCCGCCGCGCGCGCGCGTCAGCTGCGCTCATGTTGGCGCCATTCTTTGGTGCGGTGTCGCTACCGCCTCGCCCAGACGCCATTGTTGGAGTAGCGTTGTGATGGCCTCGATTTCCCTCTAATTGGGCCCAGCCCAACTTAAGCCCACGTGGACCCCGAGCCAGTCTCGTAAGGTCAACGTAGACCTAGTCAGCTTTCTAATCCTTCATTATCAGTAAATTCAACTCGTAACACTTAATTCATTTACAAGTCCCTAAAAGTGGTGGTCGACTTCACCAACCCTTAGACGATAAATGCATAGTGTCACTAAAGTGGAGTTACTTGGTATTATGATTCAACACTACTACTCCAAAGCTTTCGTCAAAGCTAAGGAGTCCATACATGATGTAATCGTTAGCTCTTGAGTCATCTCAACACTCTGCTCCCATTTAGAGTCTGCTTGTGTCACAAATCTTCGTCCCTTTTTTTTAAAACTTTACTTTCCTATGTACTCCTATTCAGATTCTATTCTAGGGATGGGAGTTTTTGCTTGATTATTACATTTTGGGATAAAATTTATCACCCAAACACAGCCGCAAAAATATTTCCAGAACTAATACATTTTTGGCCACGTCAGCCACATCACTCGCGCGTCAAAGTATGATGTGATCACTTAACGTGACTTGAAGTCACGTTTTCCGGTGGATGGAAGTCACGACTTCCTTGGCAATTTTTTTGCACCCGACAATTGGTTGAACCCCCTTTGCAGCCAAAAGAACATTATGAATAATGCATGAAAATCACCACTAGATTGGATGAACCCCATTTCTCGCCTTTTTTTGCAACATATCTTTTTATTTCTCGCATTTTTTTTGCTACATATCATTCGTACCACAATATCTATCAAGAAATTCCTATAACAACATGACATACAACAAATTCTCGAGTCCTTGTAGATCAATAATCTCAGCACTAAACTACAAAACCATTCATGACAAAGAGAAGAAAGTCAAAAAAATCAATGTTTTCCACACAAATTGTAGGATTCAACAGTAGCCAAAACTTGCATATTCGGAGTGCACAAGTGTAAGGGAAAGTTGAAATGTCCAACCAAACTAAACAAATTCAATCATGTCATAGCCCTCATAGCATGAAGAGCTCTCATCAAATAATTTGTTTCTCTACCACAACAACCAAATAACTTGTATTACAAAAAGCGAGACATTGCTTGATAGCTCGAACTTCCAATAACATGACATAGTTTACAGCCCAGACTAAATAACTTGTATTACAAAAACAGGCATTGTCCAATAAAGGTTTAATGAAGTACAAAATACATAAAAAAGGGAAAACAACAAATGTCTCATTATAGTTAAAGACAACTCCTAGTCGACCCCAAATAATGACTTGCCGGTCCACATGACGTGTTCTCTTCACGACTCGGACATTACGGTTTAAAGCTAATGGGACATTCGAATGCCTTTGGGCGGGATTTTGAACATCTTCTCTTTCATTGCCTTCGATATCACGCATTTCACCATCATGAGTACTTTTACTCCCGAGAGAAATTCATCATTATTGGACTTGCATTAAAATGACACGAATATGTAGGTGCCATGTCAAATGGAAAGGCTTACGTAGCGTCGAAGGCCATGTTGGGAGGAAATGATGGAGTATGCGGAGTCTCAAACTCGTTGAGAGGTGCTTGAAGGAGTATACAATGGAGTGTCATGCCTCGAACGTGTATCGTCATGAGAAGATTGATGGGAAGCTTCAAATGAAGTGGGCATATTATGCATGCGATACTCTGCATGTCTTTGCGAGTCAAAGTCGATGTCGCTACGTCTCTAATACGTGCAATGGAGACATCATCACCCCGATGTCAGCGATGAATTGATGTCATTCCATGTGCCTACATGTAAAATAAGAAAAGAATTTGTATGCGAAAGTAAAATGAGAACAACTATTTGAAAGACTTCATAGTGACGAACTTACCAATGCCTTAGCAATAGCTTCACGACAAGACATGAATCGTCGTGTAATGCGACGATACCATAGCATATACGGGTTGTAAAAGTCCATTGGCTCCTCTAATATTTCATCGGTTGCAATATTGGAGGCACGTTCGTTCCACATGCGAGACATAAGCACTATGTTACGCGCTCCAATCCTTATCGTCTTCCTCTCAAGTCAATCTTATGTAGTTGGATGCTTGTGCTCTCTAAAGGTGGAATCCTTTGTCTCAAACCAGAATTGTCGCATCACTCTATCGGGATTATACATTTCGACAACACGAGAAGAAAAGCAAAGGTGCCCCTAATTCGCCAAATAGCACGACCCCTTGCTACGATGCTGTGACGGGTCCCTTATTACTGTCTCAGGATACGGTTCCCATATTACTTGTAGTCATTAAAAACAACTTGAAATGAATAAAATACGCATTTTTCATGATGTTTACATAAGCACTAGGTGGAAAAAATAATTATGTATATTTCTTACTTCATCGGGTGCCTGCATGTCAATCATTTCTCTGTACTTTGTCAGCACGTGCATTGATGTTCCCGTGGTCTCCAACGCATGTCTCCACCTTTACAAATGAAAAAAATAACACAAAGCATGCATGACGGCACATGTAGATAAATAAGAAGAAATTGAAATTATTAGGTGAGAAAATACTAATTACCTATGACCCAAAGTCACGTTTTTCTTTCCTGCCACATCCCAGGTGATGTGGCAGTGACGTGTCCATAAGTGTGTTAGTTTTGAAATTATTTTGGTGGTTGTATTGGGTTGGTAAATTTTACCCCTAAATATGCTGATCAAGAAAACAATCCTCTAGGGATGTATGCATAGGCAAAGTAATCAATTTCTCTGGATCCGATAAATTTATCGTCAATCTTTTTCAATTTACTCACCGTGTCTCACGTGATACATAAGAGTAAATACGGCTATAAAAGAGTTATATCATATATCTATCGATAGTAGTATAATACAATACATCAACTATCCCATATAGTTCGAATTTTTATTTCCCCAACTCTCCTCACTTCAGCGAAGACTTAAGTCGGGATCATAGTGTTCCACTCTAAGTTCAACCATTTTCTAACCTGTGGTTTGCGTCTCCATGGTTTGTGATTTAAATCAAGAGTCGAATATTTAAAACTTCAGCTACGATACCAAGCTGTAACGTTGGTATCACAATGTCTTAAGCCATAAGACTATCACAACTAGGCTTTGATACCAGCTGTGACAACCCCGATTTCTCACAAATTGGGCCCTGCAAACCTAAGCCCACGTAGACCCAGAGTTAGTCTCGCAAGGTCAAGCATGAGACCTAGTCAGCCTTCCAATCCATCATTATCAGTAAATTCAAAAGTTTTAAATTGAGTTATTAATATTTTACAAGTTTTACAATTTAGCGGAAGCAATTACTACAAATAACTCAACAATAACGTTAAAAGAAATTTGATAACCTAAATGTGGAACATCAGAGGAGAGTAAATACAAGATATACAAAAATTTACCTAGCTATAGGGTCTTCCCCTTATTTGGATAGTAGATCGCACTCGGTCAAACCCAAAAATGACGAGCACATGTAAGTAATGCCAATAGGGCATATACAACATTTCGAAATAACCAAAGCAGTCGAATTCATGCAATTAAAAAGAAATGAACATGTAACGCATGAATATAAAAGAATGTAAACAAATCAATCGATGAGTGAGGCCAAATAACAAGGAGTCAGACCAAAGGTCGTTGAGTCGTGGCAAAAAGCCCAACAGAGACTCGGGTTTAGGACGAGACCCCGACCTCCCGGCCCCAACCCTTGCGACTATGAGATATCCACATACCAGAATAAGAGCCCATGACGTACACTCAATTGAGAGATATCGACGGCGTCGAGATAATAGCTCATATAGCGGATAAACGAGTACCATGACTTACTTGCCAATGGACCACTCCGCGATAGCACTTTCAAGGATAATATCAAAGCGATGAATAACAATATCAAAGCAATGAACAACAATATCAAAACAATGAAATTACCGTACGGTTCCTCAGCGATTTACTTACCTCGAGATCATCTCGCTCGCGCATCGATATGTGCACCCGACACTCGACTCTAAGTCCACGATGTCAATTTATACCATTTAGGCCTAATTTACTAGCACATCCTCAAGAATTTGCATAAGTCTTTACGACTATCAGTCGATCTGCGAATGGAAAGTCGTCTTTGACTACAATCTGGTACTATACTACTCCTGCATGGCCCGCCAAAATTACGAAGTAAGTCGAATGTCTCTGTCTGACACTGTAGATATTGCCAGTCCATGCAGTCTGATAATTTTTCGCTCGAAGAGCGTGCTCAGCTGTGGAAAGCTATATTTCATGGAGATTGGGATAAATTGCGCTGATTTCGTCAGTCGATCCATGACTACCAAAATGGCATCGTGCTTGCACGAAGTCGTCGGCAACCCACTGACGAAGTCCATAGTGATGTGTTCCCATTCCCACTGTGGGATAGGTAGTTCTTTGCAATAGTCTCGGGCTTCTGTGCTCGGCCTTAAGCTGCTTGCGCACCTCATGACTCCTCGCATATTGGGTGACATTTGCCTCCATCCTTGGCGGAGACAAAATAACCTTCTCATATCATGGTACATTTTGGTCTCTTAGGGATACCTTGTGTACTGGATTTGTGAGCCTCTTGAAGAATACCATCATGTATCTGCCTTCTAGAAACCAGAATCTACACGGGTGTCTAAAACATTCATCAACGGACTCGCGCCAATCGGAAAATTTAGACTACTGTGTCATGTCCTTGAACCTACGATACATCACATCGGCTATCGACACTCAAGACGCGGAGTAAATATTGTTGATACTTTCATCTGTCGCAAATGTGTGCCTCTGCGATCTTTGGGACCTCGACAAACTTATAGGCTGCTGCGAGCTCCGAGTCGTGTAGTCGACGGCTCTCTCATGGGCCCTCGGTGACGCGATAAATAAGTTATCACTTGTCTCCCTACATCAATACGCATCCCAATCGGTGCCCAAGCATCCGTATGAACGATCAAGTCCTTGTCGGCTCGGGCAACACCAATAACGGTGCGAAGTCAGCGCTTCTTGAACTCGGTGAAGTAGCTTCCCGTTCAACTTGGATCAATGAGAGATCACATCCTTCTTGGCCAATCTAGTCATGTAGTTTGCAATTTTGGTGAAGTTACGTACAAAGCGTCGATAATATCTGCCAATCCTAAAATGCTTCGATATACATCACGCACTCTGGTGTAGGCCGATCGATGATAGCGTGAATCTTACTCGGGTCATTTGAAGTACCTCTATCGGCTGATCACGTGTCCCAAGAGTTTCACCTTCGAACACCAAAGCGGCACTTATTGGACTTGGCGTACGGTATGTGCTCCCTTCAAGCCCTCAGCGTCTCTTTGAGATGCCTCCATGATAGTAGTTTGGTGAAAAACGAACGAACTCCTTGATCAACTTCGCCTTAGCTAATAAGAAGGTCTCGAATGTGATATCCGATGGTGGAATTAGCGTTGGTTCTACGGTCGGCATAGTCGATGGTGTAGTGATTCTTTGCCGGTATCTCGGTAATAGTGGTCGTGAGAGGGTCTAAAGCTTGATCGGGGCAACAAGCTATGCAACTACGGTATGGTGACGGCGAGTGTGGCAAGGGCGTATTGCGCATTGCATGCACTCGAAGCAATCGAAGAATTTTCTTGGAAATTTGTAAACTATGGAGTGCGGCCAGGTGTCGCGCAAGGTCCTGATCGAATCGGCAAGTGTCGGCGCTCGTCGGCCTCCATCATCGTATAAAAAGCTGGTCATCCATACATGTCGAATTTGCAAATCGTAAAGTTACGCAAATAAGCGTCATAATACGTATACATAAGTATTACAATCAATAATACATACACATATAAGTCTTAGTACTTCCGCTCACTTTGCTTCCCAACTAAGTTCTAACTTAGGGTCTTCGGGTTTCCACGTCAATGTTTGTTGTTAAGTTTTATTCGGTTGTATTAAACTTTCCCCTAGGTTCACTGAACCTAAGCTACGATACCAGCTGTGGCGGCCCCAAACTCAGAGGCAAGCCAGGGTACCGCCACGTCGCCGAGACACGTCACCATGCATGTCACGTCACCGCACACTTAATTTTATTTACTGCGACCTACACCTTTATACGTATCTTATTCGCCTTAACTTTGTATTTATGGATATTTAATGGATATTCACATTAAATTGACTAAGTTAAGTTGTTCACGATTTATTAAATTATTAAACATCAAGTGGAAGCCTTTTAAAACATGCAAACAACTTGTAGGAAAGAAAAATTTGCATTTGTATAAATAATCATATAGTGTGGAAACCGGCATTAGATACCATATATATTAATGAGCGACAAAAGTACAAAAGGTTAACATATACATGTATCATGTATACAAGTCCTCAGAAAATTTCATAAAATCGGTAAATAGATACATACAACACCTACGCAAAAATGACATATTCTCTTTGCTCGAGACGTAGTCGCTTAGAGGCATACTTGCCCATTTGACTCGTCGCAAGATCTTTAATTCTTGTCACAAAAAACAATGACAAATCCTAGGTGAGTAAATCCCGAGAGAACTTTAGCTAATATTCACGAAATCAATAAAACGACTACAATCCATGCAATTTAAATAAATGACAAGAATAAAGAAATTCGCATGAATATTAGTCGTTGAGAAGTCAAATTTGGACGGGAGTGTAGCGTGAGAGAGAACACAGTCGACATCCGGGAATCTTCTTAGCTAAATCGAGAGGAACCCATGACGACCACCTCGCAGAACATCTCACGGTCGAACGAGAGGAACCCGTGGACGAGAGAACCCCATCAAACATCTCTCGAGAGGGACCCATGACGTAGACTTAGGTCTTCATCAAACATCTCTCAACCTACGGGTCTCGCGGAGAATAGTCACGCGTAGCCCTAACATGGCCAATTACTCAAGCAGCGCGGGGTAGCTAACCCGGGGTGTGAGTTCGTGCCATGTCGACCTTGTCGACAAACACACAAACACGCGTGGGAGTGGATGAACGGTGAATGAACAACAATAAATAACACAATTGAATAATTGAAATGTGAAATAAAGTCAATGCCACAAAAGAATTTTAACTAATTTTTCGTGGGTTTACTTACCTCAAGCAATCACAATTGCATTCAAAATGCCAAGTATACACCTCGAGATACGTGCCCAGACACTGAGATTATGGTAGCCTAAGTCCCTGGTGTCCAATTATGCAATTTTTATCATTTTAGAGTTTCATTAAATGAATTTATAATGTGGGGCCAAGATTTATAAAATTTTATTCCAAATGTTTAATTCTTGGCGCACTTTTCGAACCATCAGAGGATTGTTCGGTGACCCGCCACGCGCCCTTTGCTCCACTTTGTTCGCCGCTTGCTTCGCCATCACCTTTGTCGCTTATCATGCTGCGCGGCGTCATTCTTTGCCTCGGCGGCGCCGTTCTTTGGAGCGGCGTCGGCTGCCGCCTCACCAAAGCTTGCAGCCATTCTTTGGAACGGCATCGCCTTGTCGGCGTCGGCTGCTAGCCTCGCCGACGTCGCAGGCGCCTCGTGACCACCTCATTAGTACTGTTCGTTCCGTCGCCAGTGCTTCGTGGACATCTGCGCCGCTTCTCCTCGCCTGGCCGTCTGCCTCGCCCGTGGCCATTGTCCATGGCCGTCTGCTCATCCGCGAGTAGCCTCTTCTTTGGGCCAGCGCCTCTCGCCTTCTTTGGGCAGTGACATCACCGACAGCAGCGGGTCTGCGTCCGGCTCGCCCTCATTGGAGCCACTTGCACACCTTGCCTTGTCTCTCTCTCTGTCCCTCTCTTCTTGTCGTCTCTTTCTCACTCTCCTTCTCGCTATCTCTTCTCTCATCTCTCTCCCTCTCTTCCTCACTCTCTATCCATTTTAGAGGAAAAGAAAAAAATTTTAAAATTATTTGGAGAGGAGAGGGAGTAATGATGAGTGATGGGTTTGATGTGATGAGATGTGTGATGTGACAACTCAATCCCATACTACCCAGTACACCGCGTTACACACACACCAGTGACGTCGTACACCACTCGTCACTACACGTGCACAACGCGACCAAGCAAAATTCTCAATTAACGCGTCGCGAACTATTAAATAATATTAAAATAAATAAACACTCGCCATACAAAAATAACATATTTCATCATATATTTTTTTCGTGACGTCCGCGTGGGTACGAGCTAAGGATCTTAATCTGTAATTTTCCGAGTTAATTGGGATTGATTAAAGCGGGACGTTACGGAGGTGTGGAAGATGGTGTAGACCTTGTCTCTCTTCTTTGGGCTGCTATCAGTATCGCGAGTGCGGCCAGGACACTACGATCGGTATTGTGGAAGTAGTAGTAGTAGTAGTAGGACACGATGTACAGTGACTATCTTGGTGGAGAAAATAGGGAAGTTATCAATGATGAACTTCACCAGCTAGCGACTACGACGCATTTACACGATCAGAAAGCCTACGAAAGTCCTCAGTTGATGGTATAAAAAGTGCATTGCAGCTCGCTTCATACAAGCATCACGCTATTGCGTGAATCGGTCATCTCATTGCAAATGGATAACGAACACGAATCAACTACTACATTGATAACGCATATATACATATAACAAAATTAACATGAACATAGATATATCAAATCCCTGACTCACTTTCACTCACTTGACTAAAAGTTTCTAGGTAAGGATCGTCGGTTTCCACCACTAACTAAGATTATATAGCTTCTACATTTCTTAAATCTTTTAGTTCTTGCTGTTGTTGTGGTATCATATTGTAGAATCACCATATTCTACAATATTAAGCTTATCAAGCTTCGGTGGTAAGCCATGACTTCTCAAAACCATGGCTCTGATACCAAGCTGTGACGACCCTTCTCTAAATAAGGGCATCGCTTGGAGCCTAATCCCTAATTAAGCCCTAATATGCAATGGCCTATAGTTTGCAAAATAAAACAAGATGCATTGGATTTGCCTCGAGATACGCATTTCGCGACACTCGAGAAATATATAGTCAAAGGAGGTGGAAAAAAAATATTTATTGGTTTTGCGAACGAATCTCGAGGACATCAAATACTTAACTTCCACCTTATCCCATTCGGTGAAACAAAAAAAACAACAAACAAACAACACAGTGGAGATGATCGGGAGGAGAAAGATGAAGAAGAAGAAAGAGAGAGAGGGAGAAAGAGAGTGATCGAGACCGAGCTCGAAGAACGCAAGGTGAGTTTCCATTCGTTGTTGTTGTGGTTATTTGTTGTTGTAGTCGGCTGTTGTGGGTGTAGTGGCAATGGAGGTTCGGCCTCCATGGCTGAGAGAGGTATAGGAGAGATGGCAGGGGTATCTCCCTTGCCATCGAAACCAATTGTGGTTGGGTTGGGAGCCAACCCCGACGCCTCAAAAAAAAAAAAAAAAACGAGCATCGTCTACTGTTTTGTGAAGAAAAAGAATAAACCGGAGTCGGGTCGACCGTGCTCGGAGTGGTAGGCGGGACACTGACCGGCGGGGCCGGGTCATCTGGCCGGATCAAGCAAGAGCCAGATTCGGGTTAACCGAACCCACTACAATAAAAAATATATATTTAATTAGTTAAATTAATTAAATTGATTTTTAATAAATAAATCCCATAAAATAGAGAAAATATGGAAAAATTCAAGAAAAATCTAAAAAAATAGGGAAAAATATATTTGTGACCAGAATCAATAGAAATTCGAGATTTAAAGTAAAAAGTGAAGAATTTGAAAGCGGTCGAGACGTTATACGTGAGTTTTACCTCGAAAAATGCGAAATGGGCCGAATGGTCGAAAATAAATAAATTAAAAAAAGTTTTCGAAATTTGTCTCGACTTCGATTTGGTCTAAGTGAGACATTATTGAATGTTAGGGAACTACGGGGGAACTCAAGCATTTGGGCACGAACCGATTTTTCGAGGGATCGATAGACTATGAAAAGCGTGTGACTTTTAAGTACAATTTGGGAGAATTTATATTTCATTTCATTCACTCTTATTGATTTATTGATCTATTGGTAGACATTACTACTTGTCATCTTACATTATGTTGTTATTTTATCTATTAATGGATGAATATTGTGACATGATGCCTTGTGAATTATTTCATTACCTCTAATTCCTACACTTGATGTCGTTCTTGAATACAATTGATGAAAAACATGCTAATGGATTACTTTGAATTTAAATAGACTTGTATTCGATTTTCTTTGGACTTTGTAGCCTAACTTGTCTTGGTAACCTAGAATTTTAGAATTATTTGTCTTTGAAATTAAAGTTGGGATTATCTAGTGTCCATTGCACGAGAGATGCGCGGTTCACGAGGACATGAGTCTACCGGAGTTTCGGCACTCACCCATTACATTTGCGCGACACACGAGTTATGGGGCTCGGGGTGGTCGGCAAGCATGAGATTGATGTTCTAAAGCTTAGAGCGCAACTACGCTATTTATGTGAGATATGTTGAGCGCAGCTCCACATCGTAGTGGGAAAATGTAGGTGATAGGTCTCACCCGACCGGATGTAGATCATCTCGACTTAGCTTTGTGTCTGTCTCTATATCTTTAAGCTTGTGGTATTTACTTGCATTACTTGTTTCAACAATTTATTTCACTCATTTATGCTTTTGAATACCATTCGTTTCTTTTGGAAATGTGACATGAAATTCTCAGTTAGTACTTAAATATCACTATACTCATAGTGTCGAGCGTTGCCTTGTTTAGAAGAAGGGGTCGTCACGGTTGGTATCAGTGAAAGATTTATAGAACTATATGGCTTAAGACAATGTGATACCAACACAGTTGGTATCAGAGAATAGTGTTAAAGCCCAAATTGCATAAAATACAAACTTTAGTTGTGGAAACCAGATATTTAGTGCCTAGACACCATTAGTTGGGAAGTGAGTGACAGTGAGATGGGGGATTTCATCTATGTACTTGTTAATTGCTATATGTATCTATCTACTTATGTGTTATGTCACGTAGAAGCTGATTCACGTTCGTTATCCATTACGGACCCAGATGGGCGATACACGCGGGGAGGAGATGTAGAGCCCGATGGCGGTTCGCCTCCTACTATAGCGGAGGATTTGACGGCGACTATCGATCGAGTGACGGCTCGGGGTCGACGGTTGGTGATTTCATCGCGATGATATTTGCACGTTTTCTTTGCTGGCATCGACATCAACTCTGCGGCTGCTGCAAGGCGTCCGGGCGCCAACACTCCTCTGCTGCGGCTTTAGCGGCGCCGATGAACGTGACCGCACTAGTGGTGGAGACAGTTGATGCAGTACCGTCTCCCACGCCCGCATCTTCTAGCATTTCAGTGGAAGTTCAGCTAGTGAAGGAGTTCATCAAACTCAAACCAACTTATTTTGATGGAGTCAGGGATTTTCAGAAGATTGAGAAATGGATCCTGTCTCAGGATAAGCTTCATCGGGTCCTGAGGATTGAGGATAGACTTCGGGCAGATATCTTATCATATACACTCGAGCGAGACGCTGACGTGTGGTGGCGTATGAAAGTGGCCACTCACGGAGAGTTCGAGACATGGGATGCTTTTAAGTAGAAGTTCTATCAGCAGTATTTTCTGCTTTCAGTCATGAAGCGATTGAGACGTGAGTTCATGGATTTGAGATAGGGACTAGAGGAGACTGTGATGCACTACATGGATCGATATGATTATTTGCGCCAGTTTACTGGGGATTTGGTGAGATATGAGTCCGAGGATGTATATCACTTTGGTGATGGACTCAGACCAGATATCAGATATTACATCGTTAGTTCAGGCGCGAGGACACTCAGAGATGTATGAGCGAGTCTAACGCATGAGACATACTATTTTGGTAGAGTTGCGGATGGCAAAACACCGAGACCCGGTTTTCTCTGCGAGTAGGCCGTAGAGTATGAGAGGAGGAGACAAAGGGGTAAGGGAGCAAGGAGATGGGCGGGATCTCGGGGTTCGGGGACGGACTACGCACCCGGGCGTGCCTCATGTATCATATGTATCATCCGGCTCGTCGGCATAGAGCACGGTGGGCGACTTCCCTTGCCACCTCCCGCGGACCGGCCTTACCGAACTTCATAGTTCTGCACTTCCCGTCCCACGAGCTTCACGGCGGCGGCGCGGGGTGGTAGAGGTCGAGGCGAGAGCGAGAGGCGAGATACGAAACAAAGACCGAGAACGAGTGCGAGACGGGGTCGATGTATCAGACACAAGGCCAGTGTCAGACTCAGGGTCAGTACAGACAGTTGACATGCTACAGATGTGGACACAGTAGACATATCGTGAGAGAGTGCCCGCATCCTACAGCAGTGTACGCACAGCAGGCTCGGGAGGAGGTCCACATGGTAGCCCGTAGCCCGCGAACGCGAGACACTACACGAGGTCTTATCGAGGGTACGATTTCTATTTGCGAATACGATTTATATGTTTTGTTTGATTCTGGTTCTACCATATCGTTTATTCTTGGTCGCATGATAGACATCCTAGGGTTGAGACCTGTTAGGCTTAGCGCACATTTGATTTTGAGTACTGCGGCCGGGAATAGAGTTTACCCTCATAGTATTGTTGAGAAATGTTTAGTCGCGATAAATGACATAGAGCTACCTGTTGACTTTAGAGTCCTCAAATGTTTGGAGTTTGACACGATTTTAGGGATGGAGTGGTTAGCGGCATACCACGCTTATATCGACGGTTTCAGCAAGACAGTGATATTTGAGATCCCAGAACGTCTGCCACTCATTTATAAAGGTAGTGCAGCGAGGACTGTAGGAAGGAGAGGTCGACCTGCGACTAAGGAGGAGATGGAAGCGTTGATTTCGATGTACACTATACCAGAGAGTCAGGGACCTGGGGTGGAAGATATACCAATTGTTTGAGAATTTCCTGATGTGTTTTTAGAGGATTTACTTGGTTTACCACCGCCGTGAGAGATCGACTTCATTATCAAGTTGGTACCAGTGCTGAAAGCGATTTCTATACTACCATATCGGATGGCACCACGAGAGCTACAAGGGTTGAAGACTCAGCTCCAAGATTTGTACAGAAGGGATTCATCACACCTTTCATGTCGCCTTGGGGAGCACCCGTCCTTTTTGTAAAGAAAAATGATGGTACGTTAAGACTTTGTATCGACTATCGACAGTTGAACAAAGTCACAATTAGGAACAAATATCCACTCCCGATGATATATGATTTATTTGATCAAGCTGAAAGGAGCAAAATTTTTCTCCAAGATAGACCTGCTATCGGGGTATCATCAACTTAGGATCAGGGACGAGGATAAGTCTATTACAGCTTTCAGTATGAGATATGGAAATTTTTAGTTCACAGTCATGCCATTTGGGCTGACCAATGCTCCATCGATGATATCCTGGTATACCCGAAGACGAGGGAGGATCACGAACAACACCTCAGGGAGACGTTACAGACTTTGAGGGAGCATAGACTATACACCAAATTCAGTAAATGTGAATTGTGGCTGTCAGAGGTCAAATTTCTAGGGCATGTTGTGGGAGTAGCAGGGATATCGGTGGATCCAGCCAAGATTCAGGCAATTATGGATTGGCCAGCACCGGCTTCAGTGATTGAGATTAGAAGTTTTACGGGTTTATTTGGGTATTATCGTAGATTCGTGAAGGATTTTTCGACAATTGCTTCACCAATTACAAAATTTACTCGAGATAGATGTGAGATTTCATTGGTCGAGGAATGTGAGGAGGCATTTGCTTAGTTGAAGAGGTTATTGACTCTTTTTGCACCGGTATTAGTATTACCGAGAGGTTGGATATGGATTCTCAGTCTATACTAATGCTTCTTATAGAGGCTTGGGATGTGTGTTGATGCGGGGTGCGGTATAGTAGCATATGCATCTAGACGGTTAAAGGTACATGAGAAGAATTATCAGACGCATGACTTAGAGCTATCAGACGCATGACTTAGAGCTAGCATCGGTAGTGTTCGCGTTGAAGATATGGAGACAATATCTATATAGAAAGACATTTACTATCTTTTTGCGATCATAAGAGTTTGAAGTATCTCTTCACACTGAGAAGGATACGAATATGCGGCGCGTAGATGGTTAGAGTTTACGAAAGATTACGACTTTTCCTTGGAATATCATCCGGGAAAAGCGAATGTAGTCCCGATGTCTTGAGTATGATACCTATTAGAGATGTGGAGGTTCCTACGATACTCGAGTTGAGATTTGCGCACAAATGAGAGTACAAATCATATCTACATAGAGAGTGTCGAGAGGGTCGGAGGGCCAGGCAAGTTGTACTCCGGGTTTAGTGAGTTAGCGCGAGTGCAAAGTGTATTGATTGGACGGAGGCAGCCCGACCGGTGTTTGTGCTTCGGGGGCAAGGCTGTGGATACGTCGGTACAGTGAGAGAGGAGATTCTTTAGGAGTCAAATCGTGTTCGATTCTTGTTCATCAAGAAGGACCAAAATGTACCATGATATGAAGAGACATTTTTGGTAGCACTGGGGTGAAAGTGGACATATCGAGTTTATCGTAGCTTGTGGGATGCGTTAGCAAGTGAAGGTGAACATCGCAAAACTGGAGGGTTGCTACGGCCTCTTCCCATTTCACGGTGGAAGTGGGAAGACATTGCAATGGATTTTGTGAGAGGATTGCCGAGAACCACCCTGAGACATGATTCCATCAGGGTTATTGTTGATCGACTGAAAAAGTCTGCTCATTTTCTACCAGTGGCCGCATATTATACGTTTGATCAGTTGAGTATACTATTTGAGTGGGAGATTATTAGACTGCATGGGGTACCAGTGACTATTATGTCGGACAGAGATGCTATGTAGATGTCCAGAATGTGGCAGAGTATGCAGAAGCAGTATGGTACGTGCGCCTACGATTTAGTATCACTTTTCATCCTCAAGCCAGACGACGGGCGGCGAGAGATTGATACAGGTTCTCGAGGATATGTTACGTGCGTGCGTCTCGGAGTTTGGCGGATCATAGGAGGAGTACCTACCGTTACATGAGTTTTCATATAACAACAGTTATCAAACCAGTATTGAGATGACGCCTTTTGAGGCTTTGTATGGTAGGCCGTGTCGCTCTCCATCGTGTTGGGTGAGCCAAATGGCCAGAAGACCGTGGGGCTGAGATTGTTGACGATCATACGGAGAAGGTACGACTAATTCGTGCGAGACTCGAGGAGCCCGGGATCGAAAAAAGAAGTATGCGAGACATTTATCGCGGCGATCTCGCGTACGATGAAGGAGTTTTAGTGTCTCTCGAGGTTTCTCTCGTAAGGGTCATCAACGATTTGGTTTGAAAGGCAAATTAGCACCAAGATTCATCGGGCCTTTCAAGATCAAGAAACGGGTTGGAAAGGTTGCATATGAGCTAGAATTACCTCCACATATGTCGGGAATTCATCCGTGTTTCATATTTCGATGCTTCGACTAGCCAAGTCAAGGGTAGGCGAGAAGCAGACGATGGATTTGAGTCGGATTGATTTGAGTGAAGATATATCATATGAAGAGCAACCGGTTCAGATTCTTGGCCAGAAGAGTACGGCGGTTAAGAAACAAGTCTATCCCGAAGGTGTTAGTCAAGTGACAGTTTCAATGAGATTTAAAACTCACTTGGGAACAGGAAGACTATATGCGAGACAAATTTTCGTACCTCTTCGAATCAGGTAAATTTTCAAATTCGTTTAGTTTAAGTTCGAGGACGAACTTTCTATTAGTTGGGAAGTATTGTCACGGCCCAAATAATTAATACATGTTTACTTCGTTAATCAGGACAAAATGACCCTTGACGTGGGACTCGCAAAGAGGTACGTGTCCTTCTAGAGGCACGTTGACCGAGGTAAATATTATTTTTGTTGTGTTGTTTGACTAGTGTAATATACATGTGTAGACTACTAAGTCATTTACGGGTATGCGAATCGAGACAAACGGAGACACGCCACGAGTGAAACTTGTAGACGTGGGCCGAGAGTAGCGGCTCGTGGGGTAAGATTAATTAATTTACATTAAATGTAATTTAATGATTTGTTCAATACGTGGCTATAGTGGTTTTAATGTAGTCACATTAAATCAATATGCAATGGCCTATAGCTTGCAAAATAAAAAAAGATGCATTGGATTTGCTTCGAGATACGCATTTTACGAGACTTGAGAAATAAGTGGTCAAAGGCGATGGAAAAGAAGATATTTATTGGTTTTGCGAGAACGAATCTCGAGGACATCAAACACTTAACTTCCACCTTATCCCATTCGGTGAAACAAAAAACAAACAAACAAACAAACAACACGGTGGAGACGATCGAGAGGAGAAAAGAGAAGAAGAAGAAGAAGAGAGAGAGAGAGAGAGAGAGAGAGAGAGAGAGAGAGAGGCAGAGGCAGCAGAGCTAAAAGTGCAAGGTGAGTTGCCTTTCGTTGTTGTTGTGGTTGTTTGTTGTTGCGGTCGGTACATGTTGTGGGTGTAAAGGCCATGGAGGTTCGGCCTCCATGGCCGAGAAGGTGTGGGAGAGATGGCGGGGTATCTCCCCTGCCATCGAAACCAATTGGGGTTGGGGTTGGGAGCCAACCCCGACGCCTCAAGAAAAGAAAAAAGAAACATAGCATCGGCTCTGTTTGCGAAGAAAGAAGAAGAATAAATCGGGTCGGGTCGGCCGTGCCGAAAATGGTGGGCGGACACGACCGGTGGGGCCAGAGTCATCCGACCCGGATCATTTGGACCGGTTCGGGTTAACCTGGACCCACAACAATAAAAAATATATATATATTTAATTAGTTAAATTAATTAAACTGCTTTTTAATAAATAAATCCCAAAAATAGAGAAAAATATGGAAAAAATTCAGGAAAATTCCAAAAAAATAGGAAAAAATATATTTGTGACCCAAATCAATAGAAATTCGAGATTTCCATAAAAAGTGAAGAATTCGAAAGTCGGTCGAGACGTTATACGAGGGTTTTACCTAAAAAAACGTGAAATGGGCCGAATGGCCGAAAATAAATAAAAAGGTTTTTGAAATTTGTCTCGACTTCGATTTGGTCTAAGTGAGACATTATTGAATGTTAGGGAACTACGGGGGAACTCAGGCGTTTGGGCACGCACTTCGATTTGTCGAGGGATCGGATAGACTAGGATAAGCGTGTGACTTGTAAGTACAACTGGGAAAATTTTATATTTCATTTCATTCACCCTTATTGATTTATTGGTCCATCGGTAGACATTTCTACTTGTCATCTCACATCATATTGTTCTTGTATCTATTCATGGATGAATATTGTGACATGGTGCCTTGTGAATTATTTCATTGCCTCTAATTCATACACTTGATGTCATTCTTGAATGCAATTGATGAAAAGTATGCTAATGGACTACTTTGAATTTAAATAGACTTGTATTCGATTTCATTTGGGATTTGTAGCCTAACTTCTCTTGGTAACCTTTAATTTTAGAATTATTTGTCTTTGAAATTAAAGTTGGGATTATCTAGTGTCCATTGCACGAGAGATGCGCGGTTCACGAGGACATGGGTCTACCGGGGTTTCGGCACTCACCCATTACACTTGCGCGGCACACGAGTTATGGGGTTCGGGGTGGTCGGCAAGCATGAGATTGATGTTCAAAAGCATAGAGCGCAGCTCTGCTATTTATGTGAGATATGTTGAGCGCGACTCCATATCGTAGTGGGAAAAGGTAGGTGATAGGTCTCACCGCCGATCGGACGTAGATCATCTCGACTTAGCACATGTGTGTCTCTATATCTTTAATTGTGGTAGTTACTTGCATTACTTGTTTCGGTTATTTCGCTCATTTATGCTTTTAAATAACATTCGTTTCTTTTGGAAATGTGACATGAAATTATCCGAGTTAGTACTTAAATTTCACTATACTCATAGTCTAGTTTGTGACGGTGGGTGTAGAATCCGTCGAGCAATAGCGAGGCCAGGGAAGGAGAAGATCGGCAACTTCCTACGAGTAGTTCGGCGACTCTCCTCACTCATTTGTATGTCTTGACTTTTGTCGTATTATTATTATTTATGTCATTTTGGGTTGTACGAGTGGGTTGAGTGAATAGTTTCATATCTATACATGCATGTGATGTTGTAGTTTTTCTTGGTTTCCACACTTAGAAACTTTTTTGGAGAATTAATGCTTTCACTATTGCATGATCATTGAATTTGAATGACCTTTAAATTGGATAATATATCAATACGTGGATGTGGAGAAATATAGGGATGATAAGTTGAATAATACGTACTTAAGTCTTAGATCATGTGGATTAAGGCTTGAGAACGGGATTAGGCCGATCGGTGCCCTATTTAGAAGTAGGGGTCGTCACGATGTGATCCTCACCGGCTCGGATGTAGTAGCCAATCTTCTCCTTGGCCGGTCTGCTACTCGAGTGATTTGCAACCACAAAGTCACAAAATAGATGGTGAGTACATGAAATTATTTAAGTAATATCGAGAGACATTTATCCACATTCCCAAACATGCAACAAGTATCAAGTGACATAATCAATATAGCAACTATCTTTGAAGAAAACATCATGCAAAGAGATACTTGAGTTAAACAAAAGTGAAAGCGACTCAAGCTTAAGTAGTAATGGTTTAAGGTCGGTCGGCAGTAGTGATCTTCATCACATCGGCCTTTCCTTTACAATTGGAGCTATGCTCTACATCATAATTTAAAAGGTCGTACTTACGATTACGCCTTTTATATTCCAAGTGAATTAGTCGTCATAGGAAAGTATACATGCCGGCACCATCTAGTTTTAAAACTCGTCATGCTCACCCAAGTTATTCTTGTGCCAACAAACCAGAGGTTCGATTACCCCGTTCGAGGCACGTTAACCCGTGTGTCATACAAGGTAGTGGAGAAATCCCCTAACATCCTGGAAAGTCTAGTGACCATCGTATGAAAGTTGAATTTCTATTAGCGTCATTAAATGACCCTAAACACAAGAACCACTTTCATTTTCCAAAGATAATGCGGTATTGGAATCCAAACAATACGATTGCATACTAATGCACAAATAACAATATTTACAACAACGAACTAACTAACTTAATAGCATGCTATGTCACGGACTACCAAACAACAACAATCAAAATGACAAAGACGTGATTTGGAGTCAATGATAGTATAATGATCAACAAAGTATGCCATGAGCAACCTCATAAAGGCGAAATAGAACAAGTCGTAGCATATAGATCTCAAAGGCAATTCGGTCAAATAATTGAGAACGAACGGCTAAATGGAATGAAATGTAAAGCAACGTCTCGCTCGGTTTACTTACAATTCGTAAGTATCTCTGGCCTAGTCGATCCTTCGACACTCAGACACGCGTGCCCAAATTCTTGCGTTCTCCTTTTGAGTTCCCTAACATTTGACAAGTTATCGATTTAGATTCAATATTAATTATTTAAAATTTCTAAATTGGTCAAAATTGAATTCGAGACCAATTTGTCAATTTTGCACTTTTCGAGGTAAAAACCCCTTAAAAGTCTCGTCCGAAATTTTAAATATTTTATTTTTCTAAGAAATTTATCGGTTTATATTTATTTTGTCAAAATATAATTTTTCCTAATTTTTCTAGAATTTTTCCAGCATTTTTCTATTTTTTTTTATTGGTCGTGACAATAACCATACGTGTTTGGCGGATGTGAGATGCGAGAGGATTTCTTAAGTGGAGGCGGATCAATAGGGGCTGGTGGCAGGGAAGACATCGATGGTGACTGTGTCAAACTAGTTTCAAGGACTTGTTAATGTGAGAGTTCAAGCAGGAGTCTTTGTGATGGACATTATCCCTATTTCAACGTGTGTAAACAAGATGGGGTTGAAATTGGTTGATAGGAGGAGGAGAATGGGAATGAGGTTCACAAGACCTATCCTCAGCGGGAAGAATAGAATGAGTGGAGTCATTAAAATGAATATCAATTAAAGGATAAAGATACTATTGGTCAAAGAAAATAACATTACGAGACGCACGAATCCGCCGAACGATATGATCAAAGAACATATAACCTTTTTGATGTGAGGCATAGCCAAGAAATGCACATTAGACAGATTGATGAGAAAGTTTAGTACGTTTATGAGAGGGAAGAAAACAAAGCAAACACACCTAAATGGGTGAAGATGATGATATGTAGGCTGATCTTGATAAAGAAGGAAATATGGCGTTTTATTTTGAAGTATAGGTGTAGGAAAACGATTTATTAAATAGACAGCCGTAGACAAAGCTTCAACCCATAATTTTTATGGAACACAAGACTCAATGAGAGGAAGGAACCACATCAAGAATATGTCGATTTTTCATTCGGCAACGCCATTTGTTAGGGTGTATAGGGGCAACTTCTTTGAGAAATAATGTCATTTTGTTGAAGAAAATCTTGAAAATATCGAGAAATATATCCCCTTAGAGTTTGACAATAAAATTTTAATATTTTTGAAAAATTGATTTTTGATCATGGCTAGGAATTTTTGAAAAGACTCAAAAACTTCAGATTTGCGTCGCAAAAAATAGACCCAAGTAAAACGGGCTATAATCGTTGATAAGTGTCACAAAATATTTATATTGATCATGAGAAATGACGAAATTCTCCAAACATCACTATGGATTAAATCAAAACAATGAGAGACATGAGAAGAATCCATGGTCTGTAACAACCAGCTCTTGACACGAGCATCCTTTGTTGTCCACTCAGCGGATTTGATCGAATCAGCAGGCTTGCTATCCGTCCCATCAATGATCCCCCATAGTTCTTTTCCCTGAACATAAATTTGGAATTGAAATTCCCAAGCAAAATAATTCTTTCTTGAATACTTGACACAAAATATCTCAAATTTCTCCATGAATACAATATCAAGAGAGCTAAAAAAAATTTGCTTAACAGATAATGAACCAAAAGGGAATCCACAAAACAAGAGGAAAGAACAAGAAGCCTCAAGGGCTTTGAGACCATAACAAAACAAGAGTATTCTTGTATAAAATTGTGTGTCTTTCATTGAGTTATTCTCCCCATTATATACCAATGGTACAACATAATATATCCCTTAATTCTGACAAATCAACTCCCTAATCACGGCCTAAAATACAACAAAGGAAACTATAAAATTACATAAGGGAAAGGGAAGTATCTAATTACATTCTAAAATACATCAACATATTTTTAGGAAAGTATATATTTACAATACCTTTGACAATATTGACAACATAGCTGTCAAAGATATCTTTGACAACTATGTTTGACAAAATAAAGATCTTGTAGATTTCAATGGACAGTTGCTTTATATATGTTGTGGCCAGTTCATAAAAGATTTTTGGGGTGATCTGAACAGCGTTGCGAGTAAATCTATGATGTGGCCGTTACGTTGATCACGATCCATTAGTAGCTAGAGTTTTTGAAGTGCGCAAGCTGATTTGCGTTTGCTTAAGAATTATTGAAGAGAAAGCATCGGACATGTTGAATATTTCTTAAGGCAAATTAATTATGCGTCCCACATTACATGCTTTTCATCCATATATACCTGCATTTTTTTTTTTTTACTTTATGCACCACATACTACATGCTTTTTTCTTATTTGTTTAGTTAAATCCATTCTTGTAGTAGTTCTATTTGTTGAATTTTCATTGCTTCAATTTTTTGTGATTGTACCAATTTTATGCATATATCATTTGGTATTATGTCAATTCACATAACTTAATTTACTTACGCGCGTTAAGTAAGCTGGATTGCATTAGAAAAATGAATTATTTGAATTTGGACCGCATAGAAATTTTCCAATCGATGTAATTCAAGCCGAGTCGAATTAGATTTGATAGGATCAATGCACTCAAAAAGTAAATAATGCAAAATAGTAAACAAAATGAATGCGCCAAACCACAACACCAAAATCTTGTTTACGCGATTCGGACCTCTCGTCTTACATCTACGAGGCCACCCAGTGTAAGATCCACTAAGAAAGCGCGTATAGATTTACACAAAGTCCCTAACTAATAATCCCTAGTCTAGCTAGTGATCCCTCATCGAACTTTGTTACATTACTCACTTTCCTTGCAATGATCCTACACTAACCCAAGACCCCTTTGGTACTCGAGATCCCCTCGGGTTACAAGTCAAGTACCCTTGACAGGTTTGTAAAAAAAAAAAAAAAAGATTGAACTAGTATTCATCTCTCTCAAGATCGACTTTTGGTCTCCGACGAACGGACAATTTGCGATTCTTGATTACGCAATTTATAAAGAAAACACAATACAAGATTTTAAAACTTTCCACCTTGCATCTTCAATCACGATGTGACAAATATGTCCTTTCCTTATTTCTTCGTTGATTAAGGGAATCTTGCCTTAGTTTTCTCATAAGTTGTCAATCAAATATTCTTGCCTTCTTTGAACGTATATAGGTTGTCATTGTTATCTTGTCGAAATTTGTCCCAGTATTTGTTTGGTGAATATTTTTCAATGCATGCAGGACGTGTTCTATAGGTAGAGAACAGCGACTCTCCATAAACTCACTAGATTATATCATATCCTTTTCTTCACAGAGTATTAATTGATCAAATAATGACAATACATATTTTATCTTATCAAGATTGATGACCATAATTGGATCGGATCCAAATCATGCACACCCCTTATAAAGTTTGTTCAAAATTTTATAGAACCCAGGAACTGAAACAACCGGTAGGAAAACTTGGGGAGATAAAACTCGATCTCCTACCAAGAACTTCATTAGTAACAGAAAGATAAATACAAGACAAATGACTAACAAAATTTCCACAAGGACAACTTAATTCTAGATGTCTTATTCAATGACTTGATGCAACATTTAGACATGTAAAATTCAAATTCCACAAAAAATGGCAAATGCATGCCTAACAAAATTTCCACAAGGACAACTTAATTCTAGTCCTCCCGTGTTTAATGGGCAAGAAGAAGATGGTTCCACAAGGTAACGAGTCAGTCTTTTTCTGTTACTAGTGCACACATTCTCGCTTGGTCCATGCTTGAATTCGATGAAGAAATGCAGCATATATACAATCCATGAAGTCTAACTTGAAGTCAGCAACACTTTGGAAGAATTTTCTGAGAAGTTAACAATGGATGCACATGTAGCAAATGACAACAAGATATCTTCTCCAATGCCCGCAATCGGCCTCTACATGGCAGTAGCGACTTTGGTATGTCTCATCCTCATGCTTTGCGATATCTTTAATGCAATTCGTCAAAAGAAGCCGTGGATTCCTTGTCGATTCTTTGTGCTCAATTCTGTTACACTCACACTACTTTCAATAGCCACCAAACTTCCAAGTGATCTCACCACTTCAATGCCTAGTGCATGTGACCAACTATCAAGCTATGTGGAGCGCCTTCATGTGCATCTCAATTGGTTTCTTTTGGCCTTCTATTGTATACTTGAAAGGATCCGAACTTTACGCAAACTGGCATCCTTGACTATCGTGGTAGTAACAGTTGTTGTTGATGTGTCCTTGCAAATAAGCACCGGTGCCATTTTCTTGTTCAAGGTAGAACACATCATCACCTTACTTTTAATGTTGTTGTTACTTGGTGTCATGGGTGGATCAAGAATTACTTCCCATGATTATTTCACTGTGCCCTTTAGAAAATCTCTTCAACATATGCCCAGAAATGTTTACACACTCAAGAGGTGTTACATCCATAGTTACATCACGAGACCCCTAAGCGGCACTATGCGGGTTCTCAAGCGGTGCCCTTGTTGGAGTCCTTTACAATGTCTGTTTTGGGGTTTTATCGGAAGCGCTATTCGAGCATACGATCTAGACAAGGGGTTGAAGGGAGATTACGATTATAAATGGTCTATCTGGGTAGTGGTTGAACTGAGATGATCACTTTACTTGTTGGCGCTTTAGCTATCGTGCTGTCGATGCCTAGCCTTGGCTACCCAGATGCATTCCTTCTTGCTTATTGGTCTTAAAAGACTTACGTTTCTTGAAAGCCACAATGTATTCTTGTTGACTCATGAAATTGGGATTTGTACTTGAAAACATTGAATCATTCGAGAATGGTTTTCCAAATCTTTCGAATGATGGAAAATATTCTTGATTCTTCATTGTTCCTCATGAGAATTTGGGTAGAGAGTGTCAACAAATTGACCACTTGTTGCAATTCGAATTGCGAGAGATTTCTTTGCCTTGGCCATAGAAAAGGCGGCATTGTTGATGGTTTACGCCTTTCGAAAAGCGGGGAGTAATAGACGACCTGAATGATGATGATAAGATAATTCTGAAGTTAAAGAAAGAGTTTGATGATGATTGCCTTAACAAGTACATGTCTCAAATTCCCGATTTTTATAGTGAATTCTTATTAAGAAAAAGTTTTATGGACATGGAGATGTGCATTAAGAAACACTCAACATACCCCATGCATTCTCTCCTTGATTTTTTAGGCAAAGAAACTCATGATGATTCTATGAAGCTACTGAAGCAGATTAGTAAAAGTAGTGACAAGCTCCTCTTACTTGTATGTCTTGTTAGAATGGCAGATTCATTGGCACCATCGCTTCGCATTGTCTCTTTGGCTTCCGCACTTGATCAAGCGTTTGAGATCATTGTTTTCATCCATGAGAAAACACATGCCATAAATGCTTCAAAGTCCATGAAAGTTAAACTTGCAAATGATGTTTGGAGGAATAAACATATCGAAACCCTTTGGTTTCAAACATATTTCATCAAACACTTAAAAAGTGGAGGATGCGTGACCATATCTTGGATCGTGTTCTTGAACTTGACGGTAAATATCTATCGAATTTCTTGATTCAGGAATTGCATGATATCATTAATATTGTTGGTGATCAAGAGTTGATGCAATTAGGAGTACTAATGGAAGCATAGAAGAGCTTTACGATCGCATAGAACGATTATTTGTTGAACTCTTGCACGAGTTTTTCGATCAATTTCTGACGCCATTTTCAATAGCTTGAATGAGAGTGTTCGAGCATTTGAGTTTCAAGAAAATGTGAAGACTTCCATGGAACTCGTAGCTAGATTTAAAGATGTCGATCCTTTGCACTTTGCCATCCACAACATCGGTAGCTTCATGACTACTGATTCACCGGTGGAAGAAAATGAAGCGATTCTTGGCCATCTTTGTTTCTCTAGGCAATGTGGTGATTGCTGATGGTAATAATGTAATCAAGGCAGGAGGAACACTTGTGGCTCAGATAGAAACTATTTAGTTGATGTAAGAGAGTTTACACGTTAATAAAATTCTTGCGTATCTGATTGTAAGAGAGTTTACATGTTGGTGAGAAGTAGAAATATTCTGTAATTTTTGGAGAGAAGCTGCAGAGCTCTTGAATCCTGTGCTACCTCTTGTATTTCCCTTTCCTATCATATTAATAAAATTCTTGGTAGGAGATGAGTTTGATCCTCCCACAGGTTTTCCATTGGAGCTGTGTGTGGATAAAACATTTGCACCTGGTGTTATATTTTCATATCAGTTGTTATTATATATGTTCTTGGCTTATAAGTCTAGTTCTCCAAATTTTGTTCTTCTAGTTTGTGATTAAGTAATCATGACATTGCTGATTTCAGGTAGGTTCATAGGTCTAGAGATGCGTGCGGCATGTAGTGTTATCCGCGCTACCATCGATGGTATGTTTTGTTTTTTGGATTGACATGGGATCATAAGCAGCAGTTAAATGAAGGAATATGTGAAATGGCTATCTGCTTGCTTGGGACTAATTAGCTGAAATTGGTAATACAAGTTCAAGAAACATCTTTTTAGTGGACTTCAACATGTTTTAATGAGTTTAAGAGTATCTATCATATATGCTTAATGAGTTTTCTATGTGACTTGGGCTTGATGAACTATTTTAAGGGGATATGAGTGAAGCAAAATGATTATGGAGTATGCCTGACGAATCCCACCTATTTAAAAATATGTCGCGGAAAGTTAGAAGATTCAAAGTCACAACATTAAATTTTCTCTCTTTAAACCTCTTTATAGGGTCTCTTACTATTGGGCCCATCCACACCTTTATCTGTGGGTTCGTGTATCTCACTAGTACATATATATTCTCCCCATGCACCTTAACCACCTTAAACTCTCAAGTCACACTTAACTAATGTGAGACTATATTACGACCCCAGCACACCAACAATTACAAGCGATTCGTGTTGGATTAATGACCACGCAAAAATCGCTTCTTTCTTTCATAAGAATACCGCATAAAATAGCTTTAAGATTTGTGTAGGTAGAACAATTGTTTGTTGAATTACGTCATAGCTCTGCCAATCAACCACCTCAATGTCCTATTCAATAAATTGATTGATGCAACATTAATGCCGCCTCTACTGGTCCTCCCCATCTTTGATGAGCAAGACCAATAAGGGTCCACATAAGGGTCCTCCCCAACTTTGTTTCTTGCACATCGTATACTTTTTGTCCATATACTTAAATTCAATGAACAAAAGCATATGATTCAGGTAGATTGCATCATGGCTCATGGAAATAGTCAAGCTCGCTTAGATACTCACTACTCACGGATATAACATAAAATAAAATAATGAACAAATGCATATGATCACTTATGTCTAACCTGAATTCAGCTACAGTTCGTACTTGGAAGAAATTGTTGAGAAGTTGGAAGTGATCCACCGATGAACGATGGATGTTGATATAGCAAATGACGAGCAAGTTCTCTTCTCCAATGCCATGCAATCGGTCTCTACATGGCGGTAGCAACTTTGGTATGTCTCATCCTTATGCTTTGCGATATCTTTAATGCAATTCTTGAAAGAAGCCATGGATTCCTTGTCGATTCTTCATGCTCAATTCGAGTTACACTCACACTACTTTCAATAGCTACCAAACTTCCAAGTGATCTCACCACTTCAATGCCTAGTGCTGTGACCAACTATCCAAGCTATGTGGAACTTCCCTCATGTGCATCTCAATTGGTTTCTTTAGGCCTTCTACGTAAACATGAGCCAATCGAATTTTCGCAAACCTTTGGCCTCATTGTCTATTATGGTTATCACCATTGTTGTTAATGTTTCCCTGCTGTTAGAGATTAAAGTCCTACTACTACAGGTTCTTCAGTTCCTACTGTTAATGAGACAGTTCAAGATCACAGTGGCACAAGTTCGCTTAGTTCATGTAAATAAGGCAGGGGAGTTTTTGATATGATGTAAGAGTTGTTGATTAAGCTCAGTAGGTCAGTTCGTTAGGTGGTTATGGCAGTTGTAAAGTTGTTGTAAGTTAGTTAGGACAGTTAAGAGGTTGTTATAAGTTTGTTATTTCAGTTAGGCTATTTGTAAAAATGTCTATAAATAAGACATTCCTTGTAATCATTTGTTTATTCAATACAATTTCGTTTTTCTCTCTTTTGATTACTGTTCTTGCTGTTCTTCTTTGTTTGATCAAGTGTATTCACTCATTAGTGAATACTTTACATATTATCGATTTGGATCGACCTACTGATAGCGGAAGGAAGCTCATCTGATGGAGACTCTGGCAGTCTAAGCACCTTTGCTGATGTTACAGCAATAGCCAAATCTCTCAATTTCAACTTACCAACGAAGCTTGAAGAAGGTAACTATGTATATTGGAAAGTGCAAGTTAAAGCTTCCATTAGAGCTCTAGGATTGGTGTTTTTCATTGAAAACAAAAGAGATTCAGTTACAACAGACTCATCTATAACAGATGAAGTCCTAAATAGATGTGATAATCTGCTTATGGTTTGGTTGTTTTCAAACATTAGCAAGGATGTTATAGGACATGTCACAGAATGTGAGTCCTCATGTGAGATTTGGAAAACATTGGAAAGTTTGTTTGCTCAATCATCATGTACGAGTTCTTCAACTCAAAAGAAGATGAACAATATCAAGAAAGGTTCATCTTCAATTTGAGTTTGTTCTTCTTGTTAAAACAATAGCATTGAGGTCAATAAATCAAGTGATTGCGATTACGATTTGATTCAATCAATATTAAGTGGTCTTGGACATGAATTTGATCTGTTGTTGTGTTAATTGCTTCTCAAAAAGCAAATATGTCATTACAAGATGCCTGATACATGTTGATGATGCATGAGCGAGAGAATAGAAGACTTAAACCAAGGTTCACAAAGCGATATGAACAATTTCTCGGCAAATTTTGTTGTGACGGTAGTGACAAGAAGTCACAAGGTATGAAAAGCGTTCTATACATTTTCAAAATAGATCTAATGATGGTTTTAGAGGTGGTTTCAAGAATCGTGGAGGAAGAATTTGGAAATAGAGGAAAGGTTTTTTGTCGGTTGTGCTATAAACATGGACATATGGCTCTTGGTGTTATCACAGATTTGATCAATCATTTTTGGTCCTCGAGGCGAGTGCTCAATATAGACGTCTGTTACACGGTCTCACTATCAAATGCCTCGAGAATGCTCAAGCAATGATCCATCGACAACCGACACCTCAAGCAATGATCAATCATTTTCAAGGCATGATGGTGACTCCACGAAAATGTTGTTGATCCAAGCGGTACATGGACGGTGGAGCTTCTAGTCACATGACATCGATGGATCGGCTCTACACAATAAAGCGAATACAAAGGTAATCGAGTTATTCTTGTTGGTAATGGTGAAATTTGTTGAAAATTTCTCATCTTGGTAATCTTGTGATTCATTCAAATTCAGTTCCTTCTCTTCCTTCTCTTCAACTAAATGATGTTCTTCTTGTTCCAAAAATAGCCAAGAATCTTATAAGTGTTTCAAAGCTTACTTGTGATAATAATGTCATTCTTGAATTCACTCCTTCTTCTTTCTCTGTTAAGGACAAGAATTTGAAGACAACATTGCTTCAAGGAGTGCTTCATAATGGATTATATTGTCTTCAAAAGGTGGTTCTTTTCCATATACTTACACTTGTCTCTTTGTTTCACTGTTTATTCACTAAATCTTGTACTACTTCACTTGTGAGTTACATTACTACGATGTATGGCATGCAGACTAGGACATCCATCTAGTTCGGTGTTACAAAAGTTTTATCTTCATTAGACAATACTATAAATAAATCTTGCATATCCTTTTGTAACTCTTGTAAAATAGCAAAGATGCACAAACTTCCTTTTCGGTCTGCAATATAAGCTGCTACTTAAACCACTTGAGTTGGTTTACTACGATCTTTGGGGTCCTTCTCCATTGTTGTCCTCTCAAGGTTCAAGGTATTACATAGTTTTTGTTGATGCCTTTAGTCGCTTTACTTGGTTCTATCCTCTCAAGTTAAAATCGAGATGCATATCTTTGTTTTTCTACATTTTATCAAGCAATTTGAATTACAACTTAACTCTAAGTTAAAAATTTTCAATCGATATGGGCCTTGAATATAAACCAATTGAGAAATTTTGCAATGCATCTGGTATTATTCATCGTTACTCTTGTCCATATACACATCGACAAAATGGAGTTCTGAAAGAAAACATAGGTCTATTGTTGAAATGGGACTTACTCTTCTTGCTCATTCAAAGCGCCCTTTTCATTGCAGGAAGAGGCATTCATAGCTCTTTGTTTTTCTTATAAACAGTTTACCATCTGTTGTTCTTGGTTTTAAGTCTCCATATGAGGTATGTTTTTTGTAAACTACCTGATTATTCTTACTTTAAATCCTTTGGTTGTGCTTGTTATCCAAATCTTACTGCCTACTCTCATCATAAGTTCAATTTTTGATCTTCTAAATGTGTTTTTATTGGTTACAGTCCTAGGCATCATGGTTACAAGTGCTTACATTCAAATGGCAAGATTTATATCTCACGAGATGTTATATTCAATGAAGAAGACTTTCCTTACTCTACTATTTTTTCGTCTAATCAAACTACATCCTATTCTTATTCTAGTCTTCCTTTATCTGTTATGCAATATTGTCCTGTTTCCTCATCTTCACAACATTCTATTTCAAATTCCTCTTCTTCAAACACTTCAAATTCTTCTCTTTCTAGTTTACCACCAGTCTCTACTCCTGTTGTTTCCTCAGCTCCTCTTTTATCTTTTGTTCCCTCTTGAATTACCTCTTGCTCCATGACCTTCTATTACAGAACTAATAGTAACACTCACCATATGCTAACTAGAAGTAAAACTGGTGTTTCTAAATCAAAGGCACTAGTTGTTACTTCTCCATATGCCTTGATACATTCTCTAAATGAACCTACATTCTGTTAAAATTGCTCTTCTTGATCCAAAGTGGTGTTCGGCTATAGTGATGAATTAAAAGCATTGGACAATAACAATACTTGGACATTGGTTCCTCCATCATCTGATATGAGTATTGTTGGTTGTAAATGGGTTTTTCGAGTTAAGACTACACCTACTGGTGCTATTCAGAGATATAAGGCAAGACTTGTTGCTAAGGGGTTTCATCAGATACCTGGACTAGATTTTGGAGATATTTTTTCTCCTGTCATTAAACCTTCCTCTCTTCGTATTATGTTTACTCTTGCTGTTACTTTTCAGTGGCCTATCAAGCAGATTGATGTGAATAATGCTTTCCTTAATGGTGATCTTACTAAAGAAGTGTTTATGAGTCAACCTGAAGGCTTTGTTAGCAAACAATATCCACATTATGTTTGTAAACTAAACAAAGCCTTATATGGTCTCAAGCAAGCTCCTCGAGCATGGTTTTCTAAGCTAAAAACAGCTTTGCTTGATTGGGGATTTAAAAATAGTTCAGCTGATGTTAGCTTCTTTTTTCAAAAATTTGAATCTTGTTCTTATGCTTCTAGTATATGTTGATGATATTCTCATTACTGGTTCCAATCCATTACTTATCCAGCAACTTATTACATGGTTGAATTCAAAATCTTCTCTTAAATCTTTGGGAGGTGGAAGCAGTGGGGAAGAGACGACGGGGGGGTGTTGGAGCACGAGCCGGGGTGAACTAAGAGGGGGCGGGTGGGTGTGTATGTGGCATGCCATGTCATCACTTAACAAGTTAAGTGACCTCCCATGAAATCCCACGTGGCGCCACGTCAGCAGCACCGGTGAGTTTTTGATCGGAGAGTGGTCGGAGTGACTTTGTTGAAACGTTTTGTAAAGTTTAGTGATATATTTGGGACAAATGAAAGTTTAGTGACCAAAGTGTTACAAACTGAAAACTTGAGTGACCATCGGTGAAATTAACCCCAAGTTAGTTAGTGTGAAGTTGAATCGAAAAAAAAAATCAATATTACCAAAAAACAAATTCAACTTTTAAGGAAGTTTGGTAAAAACGAACCAAACATGACCCAAGTCACGTTGAAGACATTTCTTAATGGGCAATAGCAACAATAGCCCCATTACTTGTTGGGTGAGACATACACCTCAACTTTTGTAGCACATAGATGCACACATCAAGAGATACCATCAACTCACAGCCTCACAAGTTGTGGTTTCTTAAATTTTTTTTTTACAAAAAAAAAAAAAAAAAATTAATCACCCAAAATTGGGCTCGGGCAAAGGAGGAAACGCACTCCTAGATTACAATGAAATGAACACAAGGTAAATAGCAAGGAGGATTAAATGGGTCCATACCCTACTTAAGAAAGCAATAGCAGGAAATGGTTTATTAGTAGCAGTAAGCTCAAAAATAAATCCAAACCAGCTGAAACTAGTATTTTTCGAGTGCGGCAAAATGTAATGTCGAACATGGCACTTCCTTACATTGCTAGTCGAGTGGACGATTGAAAGCTTTTAGTATCGATGCGCCAACTTTTCTGCTCGACATAGTATTGGGCATATTTGCATGCAAACCAACCAAAGAATCAATAAGAGTGGTAACAATGTTAAAAATACTATAAGTATGAGAACTCATCACGGAAAAATCTAAGGTCGGCATTTGGCGTTCTAGAGTTGGTAAGTTATTAATATTACACGGTATTTCTTGGAGGCTTTCTTCATCTTTTACTTCGTTTACTTTTTGAAGACTCCCTTCACAAAAGGTTTTGATATAAGAGTAAATGAGCTGGAAACTTATTTCAATCTAAGCGCCTTGAAGAGTTGCAATACATCCACCGATAACAAGTTCGAATAATCAAAGACTTTTTGAGGACAAGAAATGTCTTGAGCACGTCTTGAGCAACAAATATATACAAAAAAAATATAACATGGTATAAGGAAGGAAGGAATTTTCTTTGTTCGAGAAAAAAAAGGCTCTCACACACGAACCCGATTTCAATAAGCATTCTAGAAAATTATTCAAAAAGAGGAAAACGTAATAAAAACTTAAAAAGTCCTTTAGGAGATCAAGTACAAATGGAATAATATTAAAACATGAAGTGTTGCTGTCATGCAATAGTAGGTAGATTTCATTCAAATAATTACCAACTAGCTAAAGTTGAGCAACAAAAATGAGGTCTCGGAATCTACGAAGTCGACTCTTGGGAAGTTATGTTTTTGCCCCACGATCCATCTCATTTTGATTGAAAGGAATGCTCAAGCTTTTGAAAGAAGTAGGTCAGCAACAAATGAGGTAACGAGAAGGGTCGTAGGCATGGTCTTTGCCAAGATTATGGGAAGACAAACCAGCAAGTCAACCAACACCTTCACTATCTCTTGCTACATGTTGGAAAATTCCTATAATTGAGAAAGTGAGAACAGATAATGGTACTGAGAAATGAAGGCCTCCACCATGGGGAATCCTCAAACATACACACTGAGATAGCTCATTCAAAGATGATTACATGAGGTATGGAGGGGCTGTCCAATTTTGGCTTATGGCCGCAAGCAAAAAGGAAAATCACCTTAGCGGCGAGAGTTCATGGGTGTGTTCTCGCATAGAATGGGATGCTCAATCGGGGGCTATGACAATGTTATGGTGGATTGTATAAAAGACAATGTACGATGCTCATGGAAAATGATCCCTATGCTATATTCCATTGCAAGAAGAATTGAAAATTTTCAAACATCGGCTATACATCGTGACAAACGGTAGTGAAATAGCGTGGCGAGACGGATAGGCATCCAAGCTTCTTGTGGAAGGTGACAGATTGTGGGAATCTGACGGTATTAAGGCCAATGTTTTGCAATTAAGCAATTACGATATGGCTCAATTTACATGATTTTGCAAGGACCACAAAACTTTATTAAGTGATTAATAGAGAGTTTACTTGACTATCAAAAAAAAGTTCATCTTCTTCTACTTGCAATCCTTAAAATCAGCAATGATGTTGACGACTTCTAGAAACCAGCCTTGGGTTTGTAAAGTTTAAACTATTTATAAAGTTTAGAATGTTTAAAAAAGGGTTTTGGAAAATTTTAGGAACCAGCCTTCTTTTTTGAAAACTAGAAGCAGGCTTTAGTTTAATGAAAGGGTAGTGCTATTTGGACTCGTGAGTCCGGACTCAATTTTTTTTTTTTAATTTCAAATACATCCCTGAGCAATTAATGAAACAACCATAATCACTTGTAAAATTCCTATTATGCCCCTTAAATATTTACAAAATTTTTAAAAACATCCCTATGAATCCGGACTCATGAGTCCAAATAGATTTATTGTTAATGAAAATTCAAAATCTTATTTAGAAAGTTTGGAACCAATGATCATTTCTACTTTCGAGAGTTATTAATGAAGGTCAAGAATATAGAAATAATGTGGCGGCCATTGTGTCACATTGCATACGTCGGGTCAAGCATGGGTGCACACACAAGAGGCAGAATCTGGTATCATTTAGCTATTATTGTGTTTGTTTGTGTTGCCTAAAGTTGAGAGTATTTTATTGTTTTTATTGATATAAATATGTGATACGTTGGCTTTTTTGCTTGATTAGCACATATGAGCAAAATTTTGATCAATCCAACACACCCACAAATTTTTTTACCAAGCGCTAACACAATTGTTGCCACGTGCGCGCCGCGTCGGCGCTAGATCAACCCACTGGTGGAAACGTGACCTCGGGTCACGTGAACCCCTGACTTGAAACCCCGACCCCCGACCATCTACTTCAAATCTGCCGCCACTTTTCTTCTCTCCGGTGACCGCCTCCGCCTCCATCTCCCGTCCGGCGCCTTGAAGATCGGTCGTCCGCCCTCCGTGGTCCATATCCCGCAGTTCGTTGGAACGTTGAGGCGGTCCTTGTGGCTGCCGACGTGCCTCCGCTGCTTTTCTTCTCTCCGGCGGCCGCCTCGCCTCGTCTCCCCGTCAGGCGCCTTGAAGATCGGTCGTCGCCCTCGTGGTCCGTATCCGCCGGTCGTTGGAACGTTGAGGTGACTCCTTATAGTTGCCCAGACGTGCGCCGCCTTGCCGCTGCCCCTTCGCCGCGCGAATCGCCTCTTGTCGGCGGCTGCTGCTCGCTGCTCTGCATACGTTGGTGGTCTTGTCCCAGCTGGCGCGAATCGCCTCTGCCCGTGCTGGCTGGTAGCCTTCCGACAGTCACTCCTCGCCTCAAGCGGCGGCTGCTCGCCTCCGCCCATTGGTCGGTCATTGCCCTCCATTGTCACTACTCGCCTTCACAACCAGTCTCGTTTGTATTGGTAAAAATCATTTTTCGATTGTGTTCATTGATGAATTAGTTCAAAAAATGCATTTTCGTTGGGGTCTCAAAAATTAATATAGTGAATTAATGAACAATGATAATAAGCAATTCTCTGCATGATATGATACATATATATATATATACATCATGACTTTTACACATCATTGACGTTTTTATTTAGATTAGCGACTAAACTAAGTTAATTTATAATAGAGAAATTCGCATAAGATCTTCATGACTCTTACTAATGCCAAACTTTGCAATCCTTAGAAAATATACAGAAAATATAACGAAAAAAATCTTCTTGTTGCTTTATTGAAATCTATTGCATTGAGAACAATATTGGGGAGAATCTCTAGGAAACTTAATTTGCTGTAGAACTTGTTTAATATAATTACAATTTTACATATATGTGCTTGGATTTTTATTGAGCTTGACTCTTTTTTTTCAAACATAGTTAGATATCGATGTAGTTTGACTCGAACTAATTAGAGATTAAGGCGGATGGGTTATCAATACCCCGGGTGGTAACGATTTTGAAAGGACATTGGGGAGTGAAAGAGTATGATCTATGTAGTCGTCCTTTACTAGTATACAACATCGGCTTAGTTGTTGTCACTCTTGGAGTGAAAGAGTTTAATCTATGTAGTCGATCCATACTAGTATAGAACTAAGGTCCATTTATGGTTGAGCAAAACATGTTTTAAGATGTTTTCAATTGGCCTTGTAATGTCATAAGTATTATGGATCGAATTCAATACTAAATGAAATGATTTAAGGCAAACGGTACTATTGCAAGTATAACCAAAATAACAATGATGTTTCAGTCAATCAAGTATTTGGTTTAAGTAATGACTAAGGTATGTAAACTTGTAAATGAATGTACTGTATGAAAATGACAAATATAATATATGGTTTCTCCTATGTACATTGGTCAATTATTAGAACGCTTGACCATCACCTTCTGCTACATATATAGTATATATTAAACCTGCAGTTGAAATCTAATGCAAGTTCAATTCCCCTCGCTTTTCTGATCCATACTTGAATGGGTGCTCTGCCATTAAAAAAAAATAGTTATAAACTTGTATAGAAACTTCATTTGGCATTATAGTTAGCTGCATATGTTTCTTTTATATTCTAGACAATTCACATAGAAATAATTGACTAATTTTTTTACAAAACCAAGGTGCCTAATTATATATCTATCTTTCAATTGTTGAATGCTCCTTTAGTACAATTGTTTGGACTAATCAAGACCAACTTTTTATATTTGTGCCAAGTGAGTGTAATAATTATCATCACTTCTATTGATTAACAATTATATTCTACATATATAGATTCAATAATGGTTGACCGAAGAGTAAATTTGTTGTGCTATATGAATCGAGACATGGTTGATGGACCATCAGGGATTTCGTACACGAAACCGCCTATTCGACATCTCAGATCGAAGATAGGTTTAGGGTACGAGGAACTTGTGAGTTTTATCTGTAATTCATTGGAGATAGACAATGAAAAAATGATATTGAACATGACATATCGATATCCTGCGTACATTGGAAGTGGAACAGCCAACTATGTCCCTTTGTGAATAGATGATGAATCGACTTTGAAAGATGCTTGGGAGATTGTGGCAGAATTTCCATCACCAAATTGCATGGAGCTATTTTTAGATTTAGTTCAGAGGCAATCGTATAATAGTTCCAATTGTAATATAGTGTTAGATTAGGAAATTTGGACCTAGTACTCAACCAATTTATGAACATAGTCATTGTTCATCACCTTTGAGGACCGCAAATCCCGAAATGGACGAGGATGTTGGTTCCTATGATGATATGAATACTGAGGAAGATGATGACTATAGTGGTAGTGACGGAGATACTAGTGAAGAGAGTAGCGATGATGATGTAGATGATGAAGGGGTTGATGCTCATCATGTTGATGATGGCATGACTCGATATAAATTAAATCGAGTCATAGCCGATGATGGCTCATTATCTTGTCCTCAATTTCGAACAAATATGGGAACGATGATTTTTTCGATGAAGAAATTTCTTTGGAATTGATGGTGCGCACGTGGGTGCAGGTAAGTTTGCCGTACCTTCATCTGTATTTATGGAATTGAGTAGTGAGGCAATGCAACCCATCCATGAGAATGCAATGATCCCTTCTAGGTCTTTGTGGAATGAGGCATCAGATTTGGAGAAAGGCATGCGATTCATGTGTAAAGTAGATATCCAGCATGCCGTGAAATTGTATAGCATCAAAGGACACAGGCGATTTATGGTGACTCATTCTACACCAATGTATGGATTGCCCGTTGTAAGAAATATTTAGATGGATGTACTTGGAGGTTGCGGTGTTCGAGAAGAAAATCCCATGGAATGTTTAAGATCAGTAAATATGCAGCCACATACATGTATCTAAGCTAAACTATCCAAGGATCATGCTCATTTGGACTCCCACCGATATATGCCGTGAAGTAGAAAATGTGGTGAGAAGAGATCCGTCCATCTCAGTTTTAGTGCTTCATCAGATTATCATGGACAAATTCAGTTATGATGTTCATTATAAAAAGGTTTGGTTGGGGAAGAAGAAAGCAATTGCTAAAGTCTTTGGAGATTGGGAAGAATCATATAAAATGTTGCCGCGGTGGATGACCGCTCTTGAAGAAAGCAATCCAGGGACACGTGTGGAATGGCGGCATGGCGAACCTAATGCCAACAATGAGGTTGTATTCAAATGGGTTTTTTGGGCATTTGCACCTTCTATTGCAGGCTTTAGACATTGCAGGCCAATTATACAAATTGATGGCACATTCTTGTATGGAAAATACAAACAAAAACTCCTAATAGCCACTGTTGTTGATAGTAATAGTCATGTATTTCCTTTAACATTTGCCATTGTTGATGAAGAAAGTCAAGACAGCTGGGGATGGTTTATGGCTTGTTTGCGACATCATGTGGTGATAGGGATGGTATATGTGTCATTTTTGATCGACACCTCGGTATATTGTTGGCAATGAATAATCCTCAAAATGGATGGACCCCGTAAAAGAGCTCACCATGATTTTATCTCGTCGCATATCACGATAATTTCAACATGAGATTTGGGAGCGAGAGAATTAAAGGATATGGTGTACTTAGCGAGTGCACAACATCAAGCACGAAAATTTAAGGCAACCATGAAAGAACTTCAAGAAATGAATGCGGAATGTATTGCGTGGTTTAATGACCTTGATCGAGCACTGATGGACGACGCAATTTAAGGCAACCATGAAAGAACTTCAAGAAATGAATGCGGAATGTATTGCGTGGTTTAATGACCTTGATCGAGCACAATGGACGAACACATACGACAAATGATATCGATACGGATAGATGACTACAAATATAGCGGGTATTCATTGTGTCTATATTTTGTTACTATTATTTATTTAATGTGTTTGATTTATTACTTTTAGAAGCTAATACATATATGGCTATTTTTTGTCACAAATGTAGAATGCTTTAACGGGGTCCTTAAAGGCGCGCGATTTTACCCCATCACCGATTTAGTGCAACTGACATTTTATCGTGTCATGACATACTTTAACAAAAGGCGCGACGAAATAGGTGCAGCCCTAGGAAGGGGCAAAATGTACATAAGATGTACGCGCCTTGAATAAGTTATCACATTGGGGAAAGGCGGCTAGAGGGCACGATGTGACATTAGTGAATCGTGAGAATGGTACATTTGAAGTCATCAGCTGCACCAGCGTAGCTATCATTTGAGAAAAGGGTCTAACAAGCAAGTGGTGAGATTGGAGGCTCGTAGATGCACTTGTATGAAATGGTAGTGTTTTGGCATTCCATGTTCCCATGTTCAAGCGGTTTGCGCCGGTGTTGCCATAGATCCTTTGTCGGTACATTGAGTCATACTACAGATTGTGCGTAATGTGAGTCAATGTTATCTTTGCGAATTTCCAACCCATTCCTCACGAAGATTATTGGCCTAACGCTAGACTTCCACACACGTTCTTTGGTGATCCATCTCGAAAGCGAGTCAAAAAGGTCGTCCTCAAACAAGACATTTGCGCATTGAGATGGATTAGAGAAGCAATCGAAACGACCACGTCATATGCGGCGAGAGAAGGAATGGACGAAACCCCTGACAACGGCTGCGATGTAGTAAATGTAAGCGGGATGGACGTAATAGACGCACTTGATCTCGTCGTCGGCAAGAACAACGCCAAATGCTTCGTAGTGAAAGGCTCTTTCAAGTCTTATGTTTCGCATCCACTTCTATTTTCCTTGTATTTGATCACTTTCTTATGACTTTGCGGTACATGAACTTAGTTTCAATTAAACCATGTTTTCGTATTATTCGCACACTTTTGTGTTAACTTTATTATTTCTTGAATGGAATGTATCGCTACTTGTATTGTTTCTTCATTGGTTTATGGAATTAATGACAACATTGCTAATGATTTGGGGTTCAAGCGTTATATGGATCCAGGACCACTATAGATGATTCGCGATTGACTATGCAAGCTCTACATAGATCTACTCGCATTTGGAATGGACCGGTAGTACTTCTTTTCGCCTGTTTGCATAATTTTATAGCTTCGTATCTACAATTTAACTAATGTAACTTAAGTCTTGTATTTCCATAGGACCCTGATATATTGACTATCAGGCGTAATTCAGCTGCACTACATCGATTGATCCCACTGGATGAACGAATAGTTGGGCATCTTCAGGAAGCTGGGTTTTATGGGACAGCCCGAATAGGATTCATATCAATTGATTGGCATCTTATTACTGCCCTTGTGGAGAGGTGGAGGCCAGAAACTCACACATTTCATTTTCCAGTTGGTGAGATGACTATTACCCTACAAGATGTACAAATCATCTTAGGGTTACCTGTCGATGGATTACCAATAACCGGTCGTGTAGAGCAAGATTACGATGCCTTATATGTGACATAACTAGGCTTCCCATTCCCTGAAAACAACAGGACTGGAGGACGGATCCAAATTCATCAACTATCAAAATGGTTTCCAAACCTTCCAAATAATGCTGATGATGTGGAAGTGCAACGCTACGCAAGAGCGTACATGTTACAACTTCTTGGAGGAACTTTATTTGTGGACAAGTTTAACAATTACATATTTGCAATTTTTGGAGGATTTTGAGGAGGCAGGACAATACAGTTGGGGTAGTGCAACTCTGGCTCACCTATATAGACAATTGCGTCTTGCAGCCGGCGTTGATGGAGCAGAGATTGCAGGTCCGGTCATATTATTGCAATTATGGGCATGAGATAGGTTGCGTTTTCTTGCACCAATAATGAGAGGGCATCTTCGAGGCGACATCATACCAAACGAAGAATTATTTCCACCTCCTCCATATGGTCATAGGTAATTAGTATTTTTTAACATAAAAATTTCAATTTGAGTATATTTATCTACGTGTATATTCATGCATGCTTTGTGTTGTTTTGTACATTTCTATAGGTGGAGACATCCCTTGGAGACCACAAGAACATCGATGCACGTCGACAAAATACGAGAGAAATGATTGACATGCAAGCACCCGATGAAGTAAGAAATATACTTAATTATTTTTTTCCAAATACCCTATTCTATAATAGTGAAATGCGAATTTTATTCATTTCAAATTGTTTTTTTATAACTTCAGGTAATTCGGGAATCGTATCCAGAGACGGTTATAAGGGACCTACCTGCGTATTGTAGCAGTGGTCGTGAAATTTGGCGAACGAGGGCACCTTTGCTTTTCTTCTATGTTGTCGAAATGTATAATCCTGATAGAGTCATGCAACAATTCGGTTTGAATCAAAGGATACCACCTTTACATAGCACAAGCATGGAGCTACATAAGATTGACTTGAGAGGGAAAACAGATAAGGATTTGAGTGCAGAACATAGTGCTTATGCACTGCTGTGGAGCGAACGTGCTTCCAATATTGCACAGCGATGACATATTGGAGGAGCCATTGCAATTTTATGACCGTATATGCTATGGTATCGTCGCATTACACGACGATTCATGTCTCGTCGTGGAGCTATTGCTGAGGCATTGGTAAGTACAATTTCATTTTTTTTAGTCATGAAGTCTTTCAAATAGTTGTTTTGATTTTACTTTCGCATACAACTTCATAAATTTTTAGTATGTAGGCACATGGAATGACATCAATTCATCAGTTGACATTGGGTGATGATGTGTCCATTGCACGTATTAGAGATGTAGTTGCATCGACTCATTTGCTGCCGGTACATGCGGATCATCGCATGCATAATATGCCCACTTCATTTGAATCTTCTCATCAATCTTCTCATGATGATACACGTTCGAGGCATGACACTCCCGTGTATACTTCATCAGTACCTCTCAACCAGTTCGAGACTCTATATACTCCATCAGTACCTCTCAACAAGTTTGAGACTCCACATACTCCATCAGTTCCTCCCAACATAGCATTCGAGGCTACGGAAGCCTTTCCATTTGATAGGGCACCTACATCTTCGCGCCATTTTAAAGCAACTCCAATAATGATGAATTTATCTGGGAGTACAAGTACCCATGATGGTGAAATGTGTGATATCCATGATATTCAAAGAGAATATGCTCAGATCTGCTTGATGTGGACCATTCGAATGTGCCATTAGCTTTAAATCGTAATGTCAGAAGCGTCAAGAGAACACGTCGTGGAATTTGGAAGTCATTATTTGGGGTCGAGACTAGGACTTTTTTTACTTTCACATGACATGTTTTTTGGTTTATATAATGCTTTGTAGTTCTTCCACTTCAATTTCCAAGTTTTTCATTTATATCAAATGATATTTTGGCATCACTAACATTACTTTTATGAATTTTGTAAATTACTTGTAACTTCATATTTTATACTAGTTTGTCTTAACAAAATAATCAAAACAACGACACACGAATTGCATCAAAAGAAAACATCCAGACTTCAAAACCACAAGAAAAAAAAAAAAAATTCACGAAAAACTTGCACATTTAAAGCAAGTCGTGACTGCAAGTCACGTTCTCCTAACTCCGCAAAAAAAAATTTGACTTGGTAGTGACGTGGCAGTGACGTAGCACGAAATGTGTTAGATTTGTAAATATTTCTTTGGGTGTGTTAATGAGATATATATTTCCATCAAATGTGCCAATCAAGCAAAAACTCTTGATACATTAGTAGTTTAGATATTAGATATATAGGAAGAAATGTAGTATCTATCTAATTGGATATAGTAAGTTATTATTAGAAAAGGTAAGAAGTTGTTATTTTAGTTTACTTTTTGTTCAAGAAAGCCTAGTTATATATATAGCTATATTTATGTTTTGAAGGAGTTTAATTTGATTAATAAAGAACTGAGTTTCCTTTCTTTGAGAATTATGGTTTTAAATTTTAATTCTTTGTGCCCTAGATTGATTTATTTGTGGGTTTGAATAATCGATTTAGAAGACTTCCGCTCCGTCAGTTTGGTATCAAAGATTCAATCCGGTCCTGGTGATTGGGGAAATCATGTCGTCCAAGAAAACTAACCAGCAATGTATTGAGGTATTATCCATAAATGAACAAAGGTTTGATGGGCAACAACACACCCGAACTCGAAGCCATTAAACGGGACCCGCTTTTTATAAGGAACCAGAAGATGACTCATGTTTTGATGAGGAGAATGAAGTTGAAGACGAGGAACATCCTGTCAACTTTGACAAGCCGCCAAAGTTTGATTTTGATAACCAATACTTCATCGAAGACACGGTGATCTTTAGAGATGAAGGTCTATTTGTCAAGATTATTCTATGGTCTACGAGTTCTCCGGTACTTGAGACGGTGGCTAGTGATGCTTTTGTCAAAAAGTGTTCCTCAGAGATCAATGCAAGGAACGAAGTAAAGTTTGCGACAAAACATTTTTGTTCGTTGAACAAAGCCGCAGACAGTGAAAACTTTGGTGAATTTTGTACAAAACTTTTTCAAAAAACATTGCCGTTATGGATCTTGAAAGTAAAGGTGACAAGTTTATCTTATTTTCAGCATTGAAGTAGTGAGGTCTACTGGAAGTTTGGTGGCTATTGATAGGAGTGTCGGTGTGAAGGAGTTTATGGCAAAGAATCGACATGGTATCCATGGCTTTCTACGGTGAAATGCTAGATATATATCGCAAAGCATGAGTATAAGGCATACCAAAGTAGCTCCGGCGATGTCCAATCCGACCGCGGGCAATGGAGATGATAATTTCGAGTCATTTGCGGCCCTTTGTGCGCTTGATGCTTTGCCAATCTGTTAGTATTCTATCAAGTCAAATTTGATTATGAGTAATGTAAGGAAGCATTTCGATCTAATCATTGGTATTAGCTTTTCTTTCACTATCACTTGATAATGAAAAGAGAAGTTTAAGTTGAAAAAGTCTTTAATTCCATATTCAAATTTGTTGAAGTCAATGCCATGGGAGCGAGAAGTTGGACACTTTGTCTATTAATGGTTGGGCTGTGTGGGGACATCCCTTCTAACATTAAACTTGTTGTTGTCGGTGCTAGAGCAGCGACCACAACGGTATGTCACACCGCAAGAAACATTGTATCACGAGAGCGTCCAAGTGCGCCTCGAGATGCGGATATACACAAATCAAATTGCATAGCACGCGAGTTGAGACCGCATAAATGGCTTTTGTAAACCAATATATCTTGTGGTGTGACATTGTTGTTGTTATTTTAGTATTTCCTTAAATCAAATGCATATATGTCAGCATAAAATAAGGGAAATGAAAATCCATTATAAAAGCAATTAAGCTTCAATCTCAAATTAGTTGGATCTAATTATATGTTGGATATTTGGCCTTTTCGCTTGATTATACATATAAGGATAATATTTATCAACCTAACATACCCACAAAAATATTTTCCAAAGTAACACATTTTTGCCACATCACTTTGCCACATCACGCGACCCGTGGAAGGTGAACTTGCAAAACGTGACCTTGGGCCACGTTTTAGGTTTTTTTTTTTTTTTTTTTTTTTTAAATCGTGACCTCGGGTCATGATTTAGGTATAGGCCTTAAATGAAATCGTTGTCATCCTCCCCGCCATCTCTTAAGTCTCATGGCGTCGCCTCCGCATCCGTCTCCACGTCCGGCGCAATAAGGCTCCATTGTCAGTCGGCCTCGATCGTACGTATCTCGCCGGTCATTTTGCATCGAATTTGACGCGAGAACGCCTCTCGGTAGTGGCTGATTTCGTGTCGCCGGTCGCTTTGCCGCCGCCCTACGGTGGCCTCAGACACCGCTAATCGCCTCGCATGCCGGTCGCTGGTCGCTGCGCCGCCACTAGTCGCCTCCCGCCGTGCTTGCTCGCCTCCCAGCTAGTTTGTCATTGCCTCCGTCGTCATTGCTCGCCTTCCCACCGGTCTCTTTTGTATTGGTAAAACTTTTCCTCCAATTATGTTAATTGATGAATTAGTTACGCAATGTGTTTTCCTTAGGTAGTATGCTTGATATTCAACATTAGAAAAGTATGCTAAATTGATGAATAAAAGTATGCTTTGGTATTGTGTTAGTATTTAATTTCCCTAAATTTATGTTTTATTTCTCAAAGTGAATAAAGTGTATAAATTTAGAAAATATAGCAATACATGACACACGTCAATGAGTTGAAATCATGCACTAATATATAAGAGCATTATATCCTCCACCGTAGTCAACTTAACTGTCAATGCATGATGAATTAATAGGAACTTTTGCTGTCTCGTTGGTGTAATATTTGTATAATGATTTAATAAAGTAATCGAGCCTTTTGCGGTCTCGGGTTCGTTGGTGCAATACGTATATAATGCCTTGATGAATTAATTGAGACTTTTGTGGTCAATTGTGTAATTTCATATTTTAAATTATAAAGAAATGCATCGAATGATTATCATGGTTCGGGCTCGTTTTGATAGACATTGTAGTTTGATTGACAAACATTGAATGACTTATTGTTCTATTGTTTGTATCAATTGTGTAATTTCTTATTTACTGCAAATTGATTGATAGTTGCTTCCTTATTTGAACTAAATAAAGAACTTAAATAAAATAAAGTATTAATACATGATAGAGCTTGTTAAGTTTATTGTGCTAAGTGAGTGTATTAATTATCATCACTTCTATTGATTAACAATTATATTCTACATATATAGATTCCATAATGGTTGGTCGAAGAGTAACTTTGGTGTGCTATATGAATGGTGTCATGGTTGATGGACCATCTGAGATTTCGTACACGAAACCGCCTATTCGACATCTCATATCGAAGTTGAGTTTAGGGTACGAGGAACTTGTGAGTTTTATCTGTAACTCCTTGGAGATAGACACTGAAAAAATGATATTAAACATGACATATCGATATCATGCGTACATTGGAACTAGAATGTTCAACTATGTCCCTTTGCGAATAGTTGATGAATCAACTCTGAAAGATGCTTGGGAGATTGTGGCAGGATTTCCACCACCAAATTGTATGGAGTTGCTTTTAGATTTAGTTTCGAGACAATCATATACTAGTTCCAATTGTAATATAGTGGTAAGTGGAGAAGGACCTAGTACTCAACCAATATTTGAAGATAATCATTGAGCATCGCCTTTGATGACTTCAAATCCCAACGTAGACGATGATGCTCGTTCCTGTGATGATGTGAATACCGAGGAAGATGATGACTATTGTAGTAGTGATGGGGATACTAGTGAAGAAAGTAGCGATGATGATGTCGATGATGCAGGGGTTGATGCTCATCATGTTGATGATGACATAATTCGTTAAATCGAGTCATAGCCGATGATGGCTCATTATCTTGTCCTCCAATCTCGAACGAAGTTGGAAACAATGATTTTTTCGATCAGGCTACTGGACTTGATGGTGCGCATGTGGGTGTAGGTGAATTTGTCGTACCTGGAATTGAGTATTGAGGCAATGCAACCCATCCATGATAATGCAATGATCCATTCTAGGTCTTTATGGAATGAGGCATCAAAATTTCATGTAGGCATGCGGTTCCTTTCTAAAGTAGATATCCAACATGCCGTGAAATTGTATAGCATTAAAGGACACAGGCAATTTGTGGTAACTCATTCAACACCCAATGTATGAATTGTCTGTTGTAATAAACATTTAGATGGATGTGATTGGAGGTTGCGGTGTTCGAGAAGAAAAGCACATGGAATGTTTGAGATCAGTAATTATGCGGGACCACATATATGTATCTATGCAAAACTGTCAAAGGATCATGCTTATTTGGACTCCACCATTATATGCCGTGAAATATAAAATGTGGGGAGAAGAGATCTGTCCATCTCAGTTCCAGTTCTTCATCAAATTATCAAGGACAAATTCAGTTATGATGTTCATTACAAGAAAGTTTGGTTGGGGAAGAAGAAAGCAATTGCTAAAATATTTGGAGATTGGGAAGAATCGTATAAAACGTTGCCACTGTGGATGGCCGCTCTTCAAAAAAGCAATCCAGAGACACGTATGGAATGGAGGCATGGAGAGTCTAATGCCAACAATGAGGTTGTATTCAAATGGGTTTTTTGGGCATTTGCACATTCTATTGCAAGCTTTAGACATTGCAGACCAATTATACAAATTGATGGCACATTCTTGTATGGAAAATACAAACAAAAACTCTTAATAGCCACTGTTGTTGATAGTAATAGTCATGTATTTCCCTTAGCATTTGCCATTGTTGATGAGGAAAGTCAAGACAGTTAGGGATGATATATGGCTTGTTTGCAACATCATGTGGCTGATAGAGATGGTATATGTGTCATTTTTGATCGACACCCCAGTATATTGTTGGCAATGAATAATCCTCCAAATGGATGGACCCATGAAAGAGCTCAACACAGATTTTGCCTTCTTCACATATGCAATAATTTCAACATGAGATTTGGGAGCAAAGAATTAAAGGATATGGTGTACTTAGCCGGTGCAAAACATCAACCGCAGAAATTTAAGGCATACATGAAAGAACTTCAACAAATCAATGCAGAATGTATTGCGTGGTTTAATGATCTTGATCGAACACAATGGACCAACGCATACGATAAAGGATTTGATACGGATGGATGACTACAAATCTTGCGGGTATTCATTGTGTCTATATGTTCTTACTATTATTTATCTAATGTGTTTGATTTGTATTACGTTTATAAGCTAATACTTATATGGTTTTTTTTAACAAATGTAGAATGCTTTAACGGTGTCCTTAAAGGCGTACGATTTTACTATGTCACCGCATTAGTGCAACTGACATTTTATCGGTCATGGCTTACTTTAACAAAAGACGTGACGAAATAGGTGCAGACCTAGGAAGGGGCGAAATGTACATAAAGTACGCACTTGAAAAGTTGTCACATTGGGGAAAGCGGTGGAGGGCACGATGTTACATTAGTGAATCGTGAAAACGTCACATTTGAAGTCATCACCGCATCACGTGGCTATCATTTGAGAAAAGGGTCTAACAAGCAAGTGCCGAAATTGGAGGCTCGTAGATGCACTTGTATGAAGTGGCAGTGTTTTGGCATTCCATATTCCCATGTCCAAGCCGTTTGCGCCAGTGTTGCCATAGATCACTGTCAGTACATTGAGTCATACTACAGATTGTTTGTGTATAGTCAATGTTATGCTACGAATTTCCAACCCATTCCTCACGAAGATTATTGGCCTAACGCTAGAGTTCCACAGACACCTTCTTTGCTGATCCATCTCGAAAGCGAGTCAAAAAGAGGTCGTCCTCAAACAAGACTTTTGCGAGCGAGATGGATTTGAGAGAAGCAATCGAAACAACCACGTCATATCTTTGCAAGAGAAGGAATGGAGAGAAACACCAACAACGTTTCTTGAATGAACCGTGTCGCTAATTGTATTGTTTCATCATTGGTTTTTTGTATTAATGACAACATTTTTAATGATTCGAGGTTCAAGTGTGATATGGATCCTGGACCTATAGATGATTCAGTGTTGACAATGCAAGCTCTACATAGATCTACTCGCGTTTGGAATAGACCGGTAGTACTTCTTTTTGCCTGTTTGCATATTTTTATAGCTTCGTAGCTACATTTGAATTAATGTAACTTAAATCTCGTATTTGCATAGGATCCTGGTATATTGACTATCAGGCGTAATTCAGCGACATTACATTGATTGGTCCCACTAGATGAGCGAATAGTTGGGTATCTTGAGGAAGCTGGGTTTTATGGGACGGCGCGAATAGGTTTCATAGAAATTGATTGACATCTCATTATTGCACTTGTAGAGAGGTGGATGCCAGAAACTCACACGTTTCATTTTTCAGTTGGCGAGATGACTATTACCCTACAATATGTACAAATCATTTTAGGGTTACCTGTCGATGGATTACCAATCACTGGTCGTGTAGAACAAGATTATTATGCCTTGTGTTTGACACAACTAGGCTTCCCCATTCACTAAAAACAACAAAACTGGAGGTCAGATCCAAATTTGTCAACTTTCAAGATGGTTTCCAAACCTTCCAAATAATGCTGGTGATGTGGAAGTGCAACGCTATGCAGAAGCGTACATCTTACAACTTCTTGGAGGAACTTTGTTTGCAGACAAGTCTAACAATCTTGTTCACATCACATATTTACAATTTTTGGATGATTTTGTGGCGGCAGGACAATATAGTTGGGGTAGTGCAACTTTGGCTCATCTATATAGACAATTGTGTCTTGCGCATTGATATTGATGGAGCGAGAGATTGCGGGTCGAGTAATATTATTGCAATTATGGGCATGTGATAGGTTGCATTTTCTTGCACCAATAATGGAAAACGTTCTTGAAACGACATCATACCAAACGAAGATTTATTTCCACCTCCCCATTTAGTCATAGGTAATTAGAATTTTTTAACATAGTCAATAAACTTGAGTATATTTATCTACATGTACATTCATGCATGCTTTGTGTTGTTTTTTACATTTCTATAGGTTGAGACATGCCTTAGAGACCCCGGGAACATCAATGCACGTGCTAACAAAATACAAAGAAATGATCAAGCACACTGATGAAGTAAGAAATACACTTAATCAATTTTTAGAATACTTTTGTACAATGGTGAAATGTGAATTTTATTCATTTCAAGTTGTTTTTCATGACTTGAGGTAATTTGGGAGCGTATCTGAGACAGTGATAAGGGACCTGCATGCATATTGTAGCAGTGGTCGTGCTATTTGGCGAACGAGGGCGCCTTTACTTTTCTTCTGTGTTGTTGAAATGTATAATCCTGATAGAGTCATGCGACAATTTGGTTTGAATCAAAGGATACCACCTTCACATAGCACAAGCATGGAGCTATATAAGATTGACTTGAGAAGGAAAACATATAAGGATTGGAGTGCAGAACATAGTGCTTATATCTGCCTGTGGAACGAATGTGCTTCCAATATTGCGAATGATGAATTATTGGAGGAGCCATTGGGATTTTACGACCCGTATATGCAATGGTATCGTCGCATTACACGACGATTCATGTCTCATCGTGGAGCTATTGTTGAGGCATTGGTAAGTATAAATTTTTATTATTCAATCATGAAGTCTTTCAAATAGTTGTTTTGATTTTATTTTCACATAAAACTTCATAAATATTTTATATGTAGGCACATGAAATGACATCAATTCATCAGTTGACATTGGGTGATGATGTGTCTATTCTACGTATTAGAGATGTAGCTGCATCGACTTTGACTGCAATACATGCAGATTATCGCATTCATAATATGCCCACTTCATTTGAAGCTTCTCATTAATCTTCTCATGTTGATACATGTTCGAGGCATGACACTCCGGTGTATACTCCATCCATACCTCTCAACCAGTTCGAGACTCTATATACTCCATCAGTACCTCTCAACGAGTTAGAGACTCCACATACTCCATCAGTACCTCCCAACATGGCATTCGAGGCGACGAAAGCCTTTCAATTTGATAAGACACCTACATCTTTGCGTCATTTTAATGCAAGTCCAATAATGATGAATTTATCTGGAACTACAAGTACTCATGATTTAGCCTTTCAATTTATCCATGCAATGGGTTTCGTGAAGGCGCTACACCTGAACAATAGGATCACTCGTGTGTCCGATTTTGTGATTTCTAAGGTATTTAACTTAGGTCCCAAAAGGGTCGAATCAATTGGTAGGGTCAATTGCCCTTTGGTGTGGTCTTATTGCACAAATACGAGTGCTTACAACACTTTGCATTTGGTAAATTAAGAATTAAATCAGTATTTAATCTTAATTATTAAAATAATACCAAAGAAAATAAAATATTAATGAAAAACAAGATAAATAAATACATAGATCTCACATATATATTTATGCCAAAATAGGTGATTTGATCATGTGAAGCTCAGTTGATGGGCTTAGTAGGCCTTTGCGGCTTGCAAGACGGTATTTTGTATTTTTGAAAGTAAAAAAACTCAAAGTCACTCTAAAAATACACAAAAACTACGCTAAAAACTCTCAAAAATATCTTCAGAAAAACTCTCCCCTTAAACTTGTGTATCGGACCCCTATTTATAGGGTGTGTTGATGAGTTGTCACTTTGCCACGTGTCAGGCTGCCATTGGTAGGGTGGTGAGTGCGATGCCACGTGGCGCCTTTGTGAGTGTTGGTGCGATGCCACGTGGCGGAATGTGGCTGGAAAGCATGTGGGTGTGGGCTGGAATGTTTGGATAGTGCGATGCCACGTGTCAGATCCCGATTGGGCGAGAGGGGCGGTTTGCTGACGTGTCGGAGCGTGCGTGCCACGTGTCAGAACCCGATTGGGAAAGAGGGGCGGTGCGCTGACGTGGCGGGAGAGTGCGTGCCACGCGAGCACTGTGATTCGCTGCATCAGGCGGTAGTGGACACGTGGCGCGCGCTGATTGGTCTAACGGGCGGTGGTGACGCGTCTGGACCAATGGGAGAATGCCACGTGGCATGACGTGGCGAAGGGAGAAGTCGCGCGACTCGTGCGAAAATCTGGGAGTTTGTACGTGCACGAATCCCGAGGTGAATCGAAGAGCAACTGAACGAAGAGAAGGTGGGCGGTGTGACGTGGCGTGCGTCTTGACGCGGTGCGCGCTTGATTGGGCGCATGTTGTCGCAACAATCGATCGGTATGGGGGCGGTGCCACGTGGCGGCTAATCGATTGGTTGGAAATGGATTTCGACGACGACGTGGCATTTACGATTGGTTGAGACGTGTTGTCCCCTTTTCGACACAGCGCATGTGCGCATTCGAGAGGCTATGCGGTGTCGATTTTGACATGTAAATACTCCATTTTGAGTATTTTTAGCCACGAATTCAACCGCGCTTTTAGTTTCACCTAAAAGTGACAAAAATTATTATTTAATATATTATTTTCAATATTTTCAATAATTAATATACTAAAATTAATTATAAATTACCTATAAATTATTGACTTATCAGTTGGGTTGTAGGTAATATTTACCATTAGAAGAAGATCAATATGTTCTTCGGTATCTTGATGCATTGGCAATTTAGCTTGCATGAATGAGACAAAAGCATTGGTAAATTTAGAAAGAAAATAGATAAAGACATACTTCTGATTTGTACTTGGTTTTTACCTAAAAAAAATTTCTGAACCATGAAATTTTGCTACCCTCGTTTGTGATTACATTAACAAAACCTCGAGCAATTGAGCAAATCAGAAAATAAAAAGTGAAACAATTTTTGGGGAATTTGAAATAAGCTTTGTCTGGATAATCCTCGTTCTATGTTTAGTTATGTTAAGGTGAATCTAGTGTGATTTCCCTCTGTGCGGTCTTTAACAGTTTCCATATCTAGGAAAGTGGACATCTTCACTTGTTATGGAGGAAATACAGATAAGAATTTCCTTTCGATGCCATCCCTACTATAATTTAGAACAATTAGCATGTGTACAAGTGGGTTGCACATATTTATGATGGAAAAATTACAAATGTACTGTTAAAATTAATATAAATGAATAAAATAAGTTAAGTTTCTTTTTTTTTTTTTTAATTTCAAAAGTAAGGTAAAACGCATTTTGAAAACGTGCCATTAGTTGGAACAATCTACGATGCGCGCATTTTACACGAATGGCGCATTTCCAAAATGCGCCATTCGTGTATTCTGGAACATCCATGTGGGCGCCACGTAGATGTTCCCTAACATGAATGGCGCATTTCCCAAATGCGCCATTCGTGTGTTCTGGAACAATCCACGTGGCGCCCACGTGGATGTTCCCTAACATGAATGGTGCATTTTGGAAATCGGTCATTCATGTTTTCTTAACAAGGGCACCACGTGGAGTGTTCCACGTGGGCGTCATGTGGATGCCAAAATAATGCGGGATTGTCCACCACGAGATACGTGCATGTTGTTTGCATGAGTAATTCACATCGAGATACGAGCGTGTTGTTTGCATGAGTTGTCCACCACTACAAGGAAAATGATATTTAGAAACGGATTAACAACGGAATTAAGTTCCGTTGCTAAAAAAAAGTAGTTAGAGACGGAATTGAGACGGACTAATTCAGAGACGAAATTGAGACGGATCAGAGACGGAAATAGAGACGGAATTAAATTCCGTCTCTAAAAAATGGCGCCAACATTCCCACCAAAACTTTTTTTCTTATAACCGTTCATCAAATCTCGAGATTTGTGCGTGCTTATATCGAGGCCCCCACCCCGCCCACCCCCTGACAACCCCCCCTGACCCCCGACCCCCAAAAAGTCGATCGTCTTCGTCTCTTGCTCTCAACTCTCTCTCTCTCTGGTATCTCTCTCTCACCGCATTTCGTCACTTGCTCACGGCTCTCGTTCTCTCTCGGTCACCGCTCCCGCTCTCTACTCTCGGCTTTGGTCTCCGATCTCTCATCGGTCATCTCCGCTCACCGCTCTCTCTCTTTCTTTGCTCTCTGCTCTCTGGTCGCTTTGTGCTTACCGCTCTCTACTCGTCGAGGACGTTCTCTCCATGTCTCACCGCCCTCGGACCGACGTTTCCTAGCTCTCTCTCTCACCGCTCTCGTCGAGGACATTCTTTCCCAAACCTAAATCTCTACCGTCATTGCGATTACGTGCGACGAGGCCGTCGACTCTCTGCCGTCGTCGCCAAGCTGAGAGAGATTGGAGCCTCAGAAGCCCTAAGTCGTCGCCGACCTATGCCCCCCTAAGCGTCGTCGAACTCATCAAGGTAACACCCTAAGGTGTTAGTTTTTTTTTGAATGGGTGTTACAATTTGGATTGAATGATAGGATACTCGTGATTGTCTAATTGTTGTACTTGAAGAAGAATTACGCTCTCAGATGGTGCTAATTGTGCTAGTGATGGAAAAACAAGTAGACTAACTACAATGATGATTTTAGCATAACGAGATGGCAAAGATTGACAAATCACCATACTTAATTATCACTAGTGATCCTAATCTTAGTTGAAAACATAGAAAGATTAATGATGAAGTTGAGAAACAATATGTACAATAATTATGAGAGTTAGTGAAAAAAAGATCTAAGAAGATTATTAGCGCTGGGAATCTGCAAAGAAAGAGTGTAGGTAGCTACTCTGAAGTGATGTTGGTGTTAGTTATGTGAGAGTGGATCGAGGAGTAGAGTCTTTTAGATCTGGTGCAACAAATATTGATTAATAAAATGCTTCCAGCTTCGTTTAGGCAATATAAATTCATCGAGATGCGTAAATGAAGACAATTGAAACTCGACGGCGTCAAAGCGGTGGCTACCGCTTTGACCACATTAATAAATTGGAACCGCGAGTATCTATACGTTGAATCACGAGAAGCATTAAAATGCAACCAACCTATTAATTTTCTTCTTTGCAATTGTCGATTGTTGTTGGGCAGCGTACCTTTGAAAAGCGTATCACTGAAAGCTCCTCTTCCACCTCCTCCTTGAAACCATTTGTTGCTTGTTCTAGTTCTTCATCTTTGGAATGATCGCGAGAGATATCTCTTGTCTTGATCAGAGGTCATTAAAATCTTTTTATATCGTGTGTTTTTTATTGAGAAGAATACCACAAATGACTAAGACAACCAAGATTGGTTTTTACTCCAATAATTATGTTCTATTCTGAAAGTATCTAAATTCGTTGTATTGTTGTTGTTGTTGTTGTTGTTGTTGTTGTTGTTGTTGTTGTTGTTGTTGTTGTTCTGGTCATCATTGTTGATCTTTATGAAAGTCATAGTTAGGTCACCATTTCTTTTCGCATACATCATTGTTGTTGTTGTTGTCTTGCCTTCACATTTCTTCTTTCAAGCGCAATTTAATTTCAGTCAGTATGCTTACTGCTACATCCATTGTTAAATTCACCTTCCTTACCAATTTCTATCTATTACAAGACCTCGAGAGTACTTAAGTTCTTGCTGTTGGGAGAGTCATAGATGGCTTGTACATCATTGATTTAGTTTCCTTTACTTTAGAGCTTCCTCAATCATTTACGGTAAGTAATCATAATTGTTCATGGCATCATAGACTTGTTCATCCTTCGGCTGTTGTAACTAAACAGTTAATTCCATTGATTCCAGGTCATGTTCCTATTAGTTTAGATTTTGATACTATGTAGGAATAGGATTGATTGAAGAAAAAAAAAACCATTTTTTGTGCATTGGGTTTCTATGTGATTACCATTTTTATTTTATTTTTTTGAAGATTGGTCTTACATTATTAAATTGGTTTGATTTGATTTGAAATGTAGATCGTTTAGTGGAGTTTGTTTGCAGTTTGTGCACAAATTTAGATGTCATCTTTGGAGATAGGTTACGCAAATTGTTTAGGGAGCTTTGGTTGCGATTAAGCAACAAGCATTCTTGGTTTTATTTGCCAATCTTGAAAATTGTGCTATATTTTATTTTTTAATTTACATTCTTTGATATTGTTATGCCACATGTTTTCATGTTTTCCTACTATATTTGATTCACTTGTGTGTATATGCATGTGTAGATAAAGCTACCAATAGAGTAGGTATAGATGAATAATACCTATAATTATATAATTTCTTCTACTAGGTAGGGTTCAAAAAACTATGATTACTCTTTTAGTTAATGTTGCTATTTCACATAAAATTTCAAGAGAATTGAATAAACCTATAACCTTAAGGAGGTACGAGTGAACAACTACTAGGAGCTTTGATACTATGTGGTATTTGTATGCCTCGTATAACTTATAATTTATTTATTTTTTGAACTCCTTGTTGCTTTTATTTTTATGACCAAGTATCATACTTTGTTTGGTATCAGTCATGTACCGAGCTAGGTATTAAGAAAGTTGTTTCCAACCACATTTATTCAATGCATAGAAGCAAAGCTTTTTGTTCATGTAATTAGGTAGGTTCTCAGATTCCCCCTTCTAATAAATTGTGTTAGTTAGACACACAAGTAGCCATGTACTGTCGAAAATTATGAAACTAGTTGGCTAATTTAATTGCACAATTACAATAGGAATGTCGTCTACAAGTCAAATTTGGATGTACAACAAGTCTCGACAACGGCTTCGTTCGAATTGAATTCGCGGTGAAGGTTAAAGAATTCATATCATTTGCTAAGCAACATTGTCCTACATACCAAAGTGAAAGGAAGATTAGAAGTCCATGCAATTATAAGAAATGTCGACTTGTACCGTACCTAGACGTCGAAACGGTTGAGTACCACATATGTAGGTATGGATTTGTTTCGGGATATCCTTTGTTGGTACGAACATGGTGAGAACGGAGATGAAGGCCCGCAAAACTTCTACCAAATGGATAACCATATTGATGATGTTGATGTGGGAGGAGGCGATCAGACAACTTGCGCGAGATGCTACACAACGTGGCGGGTCCAAGTTTCAATTGGAATCACGTGGAAGAATCACCAAACCCCAAGCACGCCAACTATATGACATGATAGAGGCTAGTAGAGAACAATTGTGGCCGGGTTGCGAAACCATGATAACGTTGTCATGATGGCAAGATTACTTGCGATCAAGTCGAGAACATCATATATCTGAACGAGGGTATAATGAAATCATAAAATTCATGAAGGATTGTTTGATAAATGACAATTCATTGGTTGAAAATGTTTATGCCACTAAAAGACTAATGCGAGGTCTAGGTCTACCTGTTGAGAAAATAGATTATTGTGAGGACCAATGTATGATTTATTGGGGAGTGGACTCTGAGTTGACATCATGTAAATTGTGTGGGAAATCACGCTACATTGCACAACGACGAGGTCGTGGCCTGAACACCAAAAAACGCCCTTGTAAAAAAATGTACTATTTCCCTTTGCCCTCGGTTGCAACGATTGTATGCGTCTGAGTCAACGGCAAAACATATGCGATGGCATGGAGAACATTCCTCGCCAGAAAATGTTATGGAACACTATTCTGATTCGATAGCTTGGAGACATTTTAATGATGTTAACAGAGACTTCGCCGCCGTGGTTCGGAAGGTTCGTTTAGGATTGCGCACTGATGGTTTTCAAGTATTTGGGATTTCAGGAAAATCGTACTCTTCGTGGCCCGTAATATTGACTCCGTACAACCTTCCACCGTCGATGTGCATGAAATTTGAGTTTATGTTCTTAACGGTTATCGTTCCTGGACCGACCAACCCAAAATAGAAAATCGACGTGTTCCTTCAGCCGCTTGTGAAAGAGTTGCAAGATTTATGGAACAATGGGGTGATTACATACGACGTGTCCACAAAGACGAATTTTCTCATGCGAGTGCCCCTTTTTATGGACTGTTAGTGATTTCCCTGCGTATAGCATGTTGTCCGGTTGGAACACACACGGTAAGATGGCTTGTCCATATTGTATGAAGGATACAAATGCATTTCAATTGCGAAATGGTGGAAAGACATCGTGGTTCGACTGTTACAGTCGTTTCTTGGCGAAGGCATCACCATTCAGGAAAGACAAAAAAATTTCCTTAGAGGCAAAATGGTCTTAAATGACGAACCACTCGCTTTGCGTTTTGGTGAAGAAATTTTGGCAGAAATTGAATCGTTAGGCTTGATGAAGGTGACAGAAATCGGAGCTGATTCTGTGAATGGGCTGATAGCTAAGAATTCGGGATGGAGAAAAAAATATTTTACGGGACTTTAGTATTGGAAGACAAACTTGATCGCCACAACTTAGATGTCATGCACATCAAGAAAAATGTTTTTGACAACATATTCAACACCATTATGTGTGTACCGGGCAAGAGTAAGGACAATGCGAAAGCGAGACAAAATATTCGTGAATATTGTCACCAACCTTCTCTACACATTGATTCGACGACAAATACTTACATCCTTAGATGCTATGCTCTTGATACATCAAAAAAAAAAAAAATTGTGCGAGAGGGTTGAAAAGTTGTGTTTTCTGATGGTTATGCTTGAATCTTGGTCGATGTGTGGATCCAAAGAAATTGCGAATGTTCGGCATGAAAAGTCATGATTGTCATATTTTCATGCAACGGTTGATACCAATTGCATTCAAAGAACTCCTCCCAAATCTGGTTTGGGAGACAATTAGCAAACTAAGCCTTATGAAGAAGGTGATAAAATAAGAACGACAAGAAAAAGTAGTTGCCAGACAACTGTTGCACTTTACATTTTAGCTGATTTTACGGCTGATCTTTTTTACTATTGCTCCACAAGCTCATTATCATCACTATCAGGGCTTGGTTGCTTCTCTAACTTTAGTTGCAGATTCCAATTGGTACATGGATTTTGGAGCCTCTAGTCACATGACTTCTGATTTATGTACTTTTAATGAATAAAGTTGATTTCACGGGTACACGACGTGTTCTTGTTGGTAATGGTGATTCCTTAGCTCTTTGTATTTGTTGGCAATGATGTTTTATGTTCGATGATTCTTCTGCTGTTTCATTGTCATTAAAACATGTTTTTCATGTTCCTTGTCTTGCTAAAAATCTCATTAGCATCTCCAAATTGACAAAGGATAATGATGTGGTTACTGATAATGTTGCTGACTCCTTTGTGAAGGATAAAGTCTCGAAGAGAATTTTGTTACAAGGAAAGCTTACGGACGGATTGTACTGTCTTCCCAAAGTTTCTCTCAATCAACTTGGTGAGAATCTCTCTAGTATCTCTGCTGTCTGATTTTCTCAAACTGGTGTTACAAACTTTACTGTTGCTATTACTCCTAATTGTAATCTTTGGCATACTTGTGGTTCTCTATGCCAATTCACTGTCTGGATAGCCTCATAATTCCTAATTGGTAAGTTTAGTGTATGGCCTACTTTTCACAAACTCTCGTTTAATTTTTAGTGACCATCTGTTTGTTGTGCTATGGAGTTCCATGATATAATATATTTTGCTGTTTGTAAATGGCTGGAATATAGAATTTAGTAATGATTCTTGTACTAAATGCTCTTTCGGTTCTTAGTGGTCCGGACTCCAGAGGGGCTTGAAGTTAGTCATCTCTGTACTAAGTCTAAAGTACATTGTTTCATTAGGTTGGTGACATAAATCACTCTACTTGAAGTCTCGTGCTAAACTGATGGACAAAGCATTCTAGGGTTCTGTTTATCAATAGAAGAGGACTTGTAGCTTGTGAGTATATGTTGTCATCTGAAGGTTTGTCGGGATAGGAGTATTCAATCCGACTCTTTGAATGCAATTTTATGCAATATTTAGTATTTAGAAAAAGAGGATCGAAAAAAACCTAGTATTCTTTCAAGACTATTGCTTGTGTTCTCAGTCAGTTATGTTGGTTTTCTCGACAATTTTTGTTATTTCTTCCCTTGTTTCTGTCTTTTAGTTGTTTGAAATCATATTTCTTGATAGAACGAAGATTGAGATTAGTTTTAGGTAAATGTTGTAGAGATTGAGGACTCATCGTTCTCTCGCCGCTAAAATTGTTGATTGCAAAATGTAAATACCGCTATGGCTTGCGTTCTCGTATAACTGCAGACTGAATAATTAGTAGCAGTTTCCTATTAGAATTTGCTTTCAAAATTTTTGCATCTTGTCTTTTCATTTGTGCAATACATCTCTTTTCTATTCATTGGAGTGCTGATTGTGATATCATCGTGGCTTCTTAACAAATCTTACGAAGGTACTCTCGTTTCTTCCATGCAATTTCTCCTGGTTTAATTGAGTTATTTAACTAGAACAGCAACGCCATGATTTGTGAAGCATATCCCTGCAATATTAAGTATTTATAATGTTTTGAAGTATAATCCATTTTGTTATCCACTTTATGGACCAAATAAGGTGGGCAATGTATCTATTTGAAATCGACCTTGATTGGAAATGGAAGAGGCATCCTTTTTTAAATATATTACTTCATTGAACAGCCTATGGAGTCAATGTAGCATCCTTTCTTCTGTATTATAGATGCATTTGGGAATGAACCTTTGTTCTTTCTGCTTTAAATTTGACAGATGTGTTCCTGTATGATGTCAATTACGTTTTATATGCTTCTTTAGTTTTAGTTATTTTCTTTTTTGGTAGACCCCAAAACCATTAGGAAAGAATTACGTTTTATATGAGTCTTTGGATTTAATTTTATTTTATAATTTGTTTACCCATGTAGCTGGAAGAAAGGCTATTATGAGGACGATTATGCTCCTTCAGTTTTTATAGTCTTTGCAAGTGCTATCCATGTTTCTAGTTTCGTGTCAATAAGTCTGCTATTATGCATTTTGTGGTGTATTTCTTTCGCACTTGATGTCTGTAGATTCATGCTTTGTTAGTTGAGGATATTCCTCCTATTTGTTTAAAGTACTTCTAAATTATTTTTAACATTAGAACTAACGAGCTATGCTTTATATACCGAAAAGACGGGCCTATCATCCTGCACCTTGTGCTATAACTCTAAATAACTCTAATTTTTGACTTACTCAAGCCTGTATTCTAGTCATTACCAAAAAAAAAAAAAAAACTTGTATTCTTGTTGTTTCTTGCTCAGTCTGATTTAGTTTTTTCCGCCTTCTATTTTCCATAAAATTGATTTTTATCTCTTGTATGTTGTTTAAAAAAGTGTGAAAGGTACATGGCACTCTCTTACATTTGATTAAATGGTTTTCGAGTTCTTTGAATTGATTGGTTTCGAGAGATGCATGCATTCATGCTTAGAGTACTTAGAGGTTGTCCCTTGGGTTGGAGATGAGGAGGAAGAGAAAGTGCTTTCCTCGGTGTTACGCCTCAAACAAAACAATGTTGGTGTTACTCATTTGTTGAAACGGGTGTCTTAGACGTTTCCAGTCCACTTACTGACAGAGTTACCCATGTAATAGAGTTGGTTCTCAAGAGAAATGAGGAGCGAGGTCGACGTGCGATGAAATCCCTAGTCTTGAAGCATTCGGATTCTATTGACTTTAGGTAATTTTGTTGAAACTCTTTGTAGGAGCTACATTGCTCGAACAAAGATACAAATGCTCGCCGAATTAACTTAATTGTGAATAATGTTGCAAAACTTATATGAGGTTTTTGTGCGGACATTCATCTTTGAAACATTTGAAATTTTTGGAACAAGAAAATACTTGAAAAAAAAATTCATTAGTTTGTTGTCTGATCAAGTACTTACCTCCATTAGGTTTATGTTCTTATGCAAATGGATTGTCAATAAAATGCTCTCCTTCATCAAACTTCACTGTGTAGTGAGGAGCTTTCGCACATTCTGAATGTCTTGCTATCTTTTCAATTTACATTCTGGGAATTTGTTGCCAGGAAGAGCATGAGGTGTTTGTAGTTGGTAGTGACCAAATCTGTTTATTGAAGTCCATTGTTAGTTGTGCTTCCTGGTCTTATGTGACTGCCCAGGTTGGGAAAATTGATATAGTTTAGATCTGCATGTAAATTGTATTCTGCGATGGGGAATTCCCCAACACAATGATCAGTTGATGAGGAAAAATGTTATACTCAAAAACATTCTTATCTTAATCAAAATGTAGACGGGCAAAGTTATTGTAATGGAAGTAGAAACCCAAACAATTGAGCAGGGATTGATGGCACTAATTAGCATTTTTGAGTAAATTATTTAACTTGCACACTTTATCATCGTTGTGGTAACATAATTTGAATATTTTCTTTGCCTTCCCACCTTAATGCTACTATTATATTGTTAACAAAATATTGTTGATCCATGCATGCTAAGCACCAAAGGAGCGTCGGGGAGGTGACCCGGACTACACCGGACCAGCATTTGGATGATGAGGCGGTGTACTACAAGGTGGCGGGTGTTGTCCCGAAAGGATGTGTCTGATCTCGAGTCGTTATGGAGAAAGAAGAGAAGATATGTAGATCTAATGCTAGCACATCCAGGTCCTAGCACATGACGAGGAATGAGCAACTTTATGATACTTAGGTATTTTAATGGTTGTTGTAGAACAATGAGAATTGTAGTTTTTATGGATACTTAGGTATCTTAAACATTTATTATACTTGACTACATTTCGTGAATATATAAATCTTTTTTAATATCGAATTTTACGTTTTTCTCATTTCAATATTTGTTGTTGATATATATTGTTGATTTGTGTATGTATGTCAAATTACTTTTTTTGGGGGATGTTAGCACCCCGAGGAGTTGTTGGAGGGTGCGGCGATGGAGCGAGGTCTTATGGTTGTATTTTTCGAGGTTTAGATGTTATGGAGAACCAATTGGATTAAGCTTAGGTTGGAAAACTAAACAAAGCGGAATTGAGACGGATTAGCAGCGAAATTCGAGATATTAGTTGCTATTCCATCTCAATTTTGAGGCATAGCTACATAAATCAACAACGGATCAGAGACGGAATTATTGTATTCGTCTACGATCATTGATAATCGAGACGGATCAGAGACGTAATGCATTAATTCCATCTGTTCGTCTACGATTAGCAACGGATCGAGACGGAATGCGTCAATCTCTGTTCGTTTACGATTAACAACGGATCGAGACGGAATGCAATTATAATTGTACCATTTAGAAGAATTTCCATTTTTTAAAGTCTGCATTTAGTTTCTAAATTCCGTCTCTAATCCGTCTCTAATCGAAATGGAAACACATTTTCGTTTTTGATTGAATCGCGACGACGATTTTAGAGACGGAAAATATTAAAATCTCTGTTAGTTGCGAGAATTGAATTAGAGACGGAATTTATGCAAATCAGAGACGGAAACTTTCGTTTCTGATCTACTGTTTTTTTGTAATGCACTGCCAAATACGTGCATGTCATTTGCATGAGTTGTCCACCTTGAGATACGTGCATGATGTTTGTATGGGTTGTACACCTCAAGATACGTGCGTATTGTTTGCATGGGTTGTCCACCGCTAGATACGTGCGTGCCATTTGCATTGGTTATCCACCTCGAGATACGTGCGTCAAGTTTGCATGAATTGCACGAGGTTGTATGGGTCGGCCACCTTGACATACGCACGTGTCGTTTGCATGACTTCTCCACCGCGAGATACATGTGTGGCGTTTGCATGAGTTGTCCACGTCTATATACGTGCGTGTCTTTTACATCAGGTGTCTACCTCGAAATACGTGCGCGATGCAGGTTGTCCATCTCGATATACGTACGTGATGCGGCTTGTCCATCTCGATACGTAAATAACGTTTGCATGGGTTCACCGTGTCATGACCCAATAATTAATACACGTTTAATTCGTTAATCAGGACAAAATGACCCGTGACGTGAGACCGCATGCGAGATACGTATCACTACCGAGGCACGGTGCCGAGGTAAATGTTATATTTGTTGGTGTTGTGTGATTTGTGGTTGTTTTTCTTTGTCGGTTGTGGTTGTTGGTCGACGTAGGAGACTCGGACGACTGCCGCCATGAGCTCAAAAGACGGCAAGGGAGTCGTCTCCCACACGAAATTGACTTGGGTTTGGGGATGGATGCCTTGACCAGTACAAATGAAAAAAAAAATAAAAAATTTTTTTTTACGAGAGCAAGAAGATGGGTAGCCGGGTCGGGCCGGCCTGGGCCGGAGTGGGCTAGGTCGGGCCGAGCCACGACCACTTTGGAGAAGGGGTCGTCACTGCATAAGCTTTGAGTTGAACAAAGTAGTCATTTTGAGGAGCAAAAAGAGGTTGTGCATTTTGTATAGATGACTCCTTTTCAAAAAGTGTTATTCATTTTGTATAGATGACTCCTTTTCAAAAGGAGCCATGCACTCCACCTCATCAACACACATGCCACATCGCGCCACATCATCACCAATGACTCCTTTTCAAAAGGAGACATACCTTAGTTTTGTAAATAAAAAGTAGCCACCCTTATTTTTGGAATAAAAAATTATACCACCTTATTTTTTGAAAAAACCCTATTTATGATTCTATGAATATAATTCAAGATTTTTAAAATATTTTTAAATATAGTATTATTTTTTGGTTTTTCAATATGTTATGTTAAGGACTAATACTTTAGATGATAGTTTAATGACTAAGGGAGAATATTGTGCATACAAATTGAAAGGGAGTGAAATGGCATTAAGAAGTAAAAAAAGTATTGATGGTACATGTGACGAATAAGAAAATTGGGAGCATAAAATAGAACATCTTTGTTGCATTCCTTTTTTTTTTTGAGGTCCCTTCTTTGCATTTTTAGGAAATAGTGCAATATATATGTTTTACGAGCCAAAATTAGAAAAATAACTTGTAAATTGTCATTATTTTCTCTGTGCATTAAGTCTTTACTATTGATTAAGAGAATGCTTTTGGAATTTTATAAAGTTAATAAAACTCGAGTTTGTAAACCTTTTGCATGATAATGTTATACAATCATGCAGAATTATGGTGCCTTTCTAGAGAAAGATGGGGCGGGGTTTAGAGGAGGAATCAAACTTATTGGTCTGAAAAGTGGAGAGATTGGCCTTTCAGCATCACTTTGGACCTATCAGGTATGTTTTGTGCTACTTCTGGTTTATTCCTTCATTATTATTCTTTGGTGCAGTGCAGAAAGTCACTAGAACTATTTCGGTATTTAATAGAGGTTTTTAAACCCCTATTAAAAAGGGGTGTTATTAAATAACACCTAATTGATAGGAGTTTTAAAAAATCTCTATGTAATACATGTATTAAAAATTAAAACATAACACGTTTTCACGTGACATTTAATAATACTCTATTTAATAGAGGTTTTAAAACCTCTATTAAAAGCCGAAAATGTTCTAATGACTGAGCGTAGTTTGTGCTAGCTAACCAGTAGTTTTTCTCAAAATGTGATTTTCATTTATGTGTTTACAATTACCCCATGTCGCTGTAATAAGAAAGTTTGTTGATGAATGCCTGTAGCACATATCTAATTCCCCGTTAATTAAAACGTGACAGACATATTTCGATGCTCCTGATGGAATAGTTCCTGTTGCACTTGATTTTGAAAGCATGGTGGGTCAATGGTAAACGGTTCTGGTCCCTGGTTGCTCCAAAGAATGGCTGTCAGGAAACTTGTGATTATCGTGGAGCCTATAATGAAAACAAATGTGCAAAAAAACTGTGGAAAACTGACCCAGAAATAGTGAGTTCCTGCCTGAAAAGGTTAAAGTTCTTCCCTAGTAAGATATATTTGATGTTTCTTTTCGTATTTTTATTGCATTAATTTTGTCAAAATGTTCCAATATATATTTTATTTCTCATTTTATCGACTTTTCATTTTTGTGGTACACAGATGTCTGTAGTAATCTTTAAGAATTCAAGAAAAAGCTTTTTAACTGCCTTTTATATATTTCATAAAAATCAATGAAGAAACTATCCTTTTTGACAAAATAAGAAGTCACCTGGAAAGTGGATAAAAAAGGCCAGTAACGTGAATCAATATTCTATGAAAAAATCATTAATATGTTTATGAAATGTGTTAATGATATTTATTGAACCAATGTCATAAGCTTTCTGAATAAAAAAACCAGTAACGTGAATCAATATTCTACGAAAAACTCATTAATATGTTAATAAAATATGTGTTCCATTAATGACATTGGTGAACCAATATCATTAGCAACTTCATCATTGTGCTCATGAAATGTGTGTTCTAGGTATCATGTTCCAAGATCGTGGTTGAAGTCATCGGACAATCTACTCGTCATCTTTGAGGAAACAGGTGGAAACCCACTGGGGATATCAGTGAACTTGCACTATACAAGAACCATCTGTGGCAGTGTATCAGAATCTGACTATCCTCCTCTTCACCGATGGACCCGTCAAAGTTCCATCCACGGGAGAACCTCAATCAGTAACACAACACCGGAAATGCAGTTGCGGTGCGACGACAGACATGTAATATCAGACATTGTTTTTGCTAGTTATGGAACTACTCTTGGAAGCTGCCAACACTTCTCAACTGGCCAGTGCCATGCTGATAGCTCACTTTCTGTAGTATCCAATGTGAGTTCTTGAATCTCTCAAACTCTACTTAGTGCATTGAAAGTTCGGGCCCATTTTCGTGAGCTTCCCTCTCTATGCACCAAAGTTCTGCTCTGTTCACTCAGTCTTGCATAGAATTTTTTTTTTTTTTTTTTTTTTTTTTTTTTTTTTTTTTGGTTTTTCTAATACATCATGGAGGAGTTGAGATCAAAAGACTGATAAAAGGTTCCTTGTATGTGCTTGATGTGAGGGGAATAATCTCTCCTCCTAAAAGAAAAGAACTTTTCCAATGCTAACCAGTAACGACAATCTCTTTTTTCAGGCTTGTTTGGGAAGGAATAACTGTTCTATTGAGGTCTCGAATGCAGCGTTTGGATCTGATCCGTGTCAATACACTATTAAAACGTTGGCTGTTGAAGCAAGTTGCAAATTGTCCTCGAACACAGGCAAGTCCCAGTTATGATGAAACTGGAAACCGATGTAGCAGCTACAAGTGGGTTGTTCTCCCTCACTCTATTGTACTGTTGTGTGTACCAAATTGACTCAAGTTCTTAGTAACTAAATAAAAATTGGGATTCAGCTACCAATAAAATAAAATAAAATATGATTCTTCTCTTTTGGACCTTCTACCAATAAAATAAAATAAAATATGATTCTTCTCTTTTGGACCTTAGGCACTTATTCTTCATTTTTTTTTCTGGGTACGTTTTAACTAATTTGCAAGTCATGGTTTGCAATGTTTTCATCCAAGAAATCATGTTTTATACACTATTATGATTAATTACCAAAACAAGCACTGATGAAGATTGCAATGGATTCAATTTTTGAAGTCAATGCTGTGTGCCTGAGAAGAGAACCTGGAGTCGTTAAAAGTGGTATTGCTTTCTTGGAGAATGCTAGCGTAACTTCGGTCGGGCACATGCTTGTGCGCATCCCTTCGAAGATGTGCCTCGCGATGCATGTGCGCACGCATCTCGACAAAGTGAAGGGGAGCGCGCACATGCGTGTCTGACCTGCGTGCCCTATGTGCATGTCACATTAACATTTTCCTTGTTTTCTTATCTAACTCGAGGTGGCTAAAAGGTAATTATAGGTGTACTGTAGCTAGTTCACTGGTGCATTGTGGTTCAATTTTTTCTACATATTTTGTTCACTAGTGAGAAAGCCAAACCAAATCAGAACCCTGAATCATGAGATACTAATTGATTGCTAGGAAGGCCTCTGAAGTGTGAATTTTTGTATCGATGTATCGGTCATGCTTTGAAACTAATTGATTTTGTCGGAGCGTGATCTTTTTTTTTTTTGGATGAATGGAGGCGATACTCCTTTTTTTTGGAGTGTGGTCTTGCTTTTTTTTTAAACTAATCTATTTTGTCGAGGTATTGCTGCAGTACTCCAATTAGATGAGAGAAATTGAGAGGTCTCTCTCCTTCTTCACAAATTCACACCAAGATCATGAGAAACTGTTAAATGGCAAGGTCTTATAAATACCCCCAACTCAACTCCTCCTCTAATCTCTTAGTCATATCTTCACGGTTCAACTTCTGATCGTTCAACTTCTGATAAAAAAGAGATGAACGTGTATAGTGTGGGATTCGTGGGTGCCTTTACTTGTTCGGTGGGCTGATAATGCAAAGACTGCTGGTATTCTTGCTGTTGATTCTCGCATCCTCGTGTTGGAAGCCGTCTGAGAGCCTCGAGAACGAGAGATGAGCCGGGGATGCTATTGATACTTGCCCATGACTCTGTCTTTCCGACTGCTTCCAATGTGAGTAAGCAAGAATCAACAACATGCATAGTAACGGTCCCATCAATCATCATGGCTGTCAGGCCTCCGAATAGGTAAGGCACCGACAAATCACACTCTTTGGCCAGTGGAGGCGAAAATGGAGGAGTGAGCGGTCCCTCGTCATGTTTTAACCAGCCATGGCAACGCAAATCTTCTGAAAACCATTGCTCAGGTTCTCTAATCTTGGTTTCTTGTTTTTAACCATTGCTACACACGTGGTTGACTATTATCGATTGATATTAATAAGAATTCTATTGAATTGCATACTTTTTTTTTTTTTTTTTTTTTTTTTCGTTCTGTTACTAAAAAAATGTAGTTTCAGAGTAAGCTCAGAACCATTTTACAATTTCTTGCAATGTTATATATATGCATATATATGTATGTATGTATATATATTGCCTAGCAATCATCTGATAGAGTCTAATAGTTGTGACGATGATAATGATGATAATGACGATGGACGGCGAAGTATAATGACTATCTGTTTAGGAAAAGTGCCGTGGACATGAACAAATTGAAGAACCTTGCAGTTTGTTGAATGATTGCATAGTTTTTTGGAGCAACTTCCTGATGCAATATTCAATGGCTTGAATGAGGAAAATTCCTACCATCGAGTTTCAAAAAAATGTGAAGATTTCCTTGAAACTGATCGCAAGGTTGAAGCTACTATGAGGCTGGAAACTTTTGCACCTTGCCGGAAGAAACATCAACAGCTTCATGGCTAGCGATTTGGTAGAGAAAGATTATGAATCAACTGGTAGCACTTCTCTTGGCTACAAAAATCATGCTGATGACAACTTGGTGTTTCCGACTACTAATGAAGACGCCGGCGTAACAGAAGCTGTTTGAGCAGAGTATGTATCATTTTCTTTCCACAACAATGATTTCTTCTGTGTTTTCATCATTTAATTAACTGTTTTTAATTAGTTGAGCAAAAAGAGTCCTATTTCTATGAAATCCATTTCGTATCTGATAAGATTGATATCTCTCTATATATTAAGACTCCTACATGTTGATGTCCTGCTGTATGTCAAGTTATTAAGTTTTGAACTTTCGATTTTCTATGAATGAAAGGTTTGTTGTACATCTGTTATAACTGATGTTTAGGAACATCCAAAATGGTTCAATATCATCACCTTTCAAATTGTTATGAAAAATTATCAATCTAGAGGTGAAGAATGTAAAAGCATTTATTATTAGGATTGAATATTCTAATACCTAATGCACAAGCTCTATTCATATGTATAGTCACACAATTGTTTTGTCCAAATCTTAACTTACAATTAATACGTTGTCTTATTAGAATGAGAAAAACCAAATTAAAGAGAAGAAAAGAAATAAGCGCCTTCATTGCCAAGGGATCGAGGCACTTTTGGCGCATTTTCTTCGAAATCATCACATTTTTTCATGAATGTTGATTTGGAGCCCCCACGTTACTTCCTAAATTCATTCATCAATCCATTACCACCTGGGGTTTGAAATAAGACCTCCAGAGAAAACGTCCCAGCTCTTCCACGTTTGACAAAACACTTGCCCATGAAAAAAGAGATGGTCAGCTTGTTCGCTTTCCACCGTACCCATAAAACAACTATTGAGTGAAATAACCAAGTGGGGCATCCTTCGTTGGAACTGCCACATGCACGTATCCAAACCACCATGCATGCAAGCCAACCAAAAAACTTAACTTTGGAAGGTCCCGTAAAAGCTTGATGCACGAATGGACTAGATTCATAAATAAGATGATTAAAAGATGAATTTCACGAGATGTTCTGATAAATAATTTAATTGAACAAGAAAACTTGTTATGTTTGAAAAATGTTTAATAGCATATTTTAGTTGTTTACTGGTTACATTTTTCTTTGTATATGTAGTTAAAGATGAAAAATGTCAGTAATTACTGATTTTGTTTGTCAAATGTCATTAGTTGCTGTTGAAAACTGTCATTAATAACTTCTAATGGCAGCTCAATTTAATATTATCAATAAAACCTCTTGTTGTTGTGCTGTATAATGCCTAGCATTGCTTTTAATTGCTATGCTCTCATCCACACATTTCTCTCTCGTTTGGTATAGAAGAATCTGATGAATCTCAATTATAAGTCATTTACCCATTCGATAGCTAGCATGCGATACATTCTTGTTTCTTTTCTATGATCCTAATTGGAAATTGGGTGTAGAATCTGTAGATGATGATGTGAAACAATATTGTAAAATGCTAAAATTACTCGAAAAAGAATTTAAACTCCTAAAATTCTAAGTTTTGGTGGTATAGTAATGTGAGACACTAATGCATTTGGAGATGGTGAATTCCTTAACTTAGTACCTTTTAATGTTCGACCAGAGGAATCAACAATGACTTCAAAGCATGTATCGTGCCACTTTCCTAAAGGAAATTTTTGCTCTCAGCTTTGCAATGAAAGAATGTCTTCCTTACCTTTTCTCATTAACAGAACACATAATTTATACACCAATTACATCAATCAGTAGCATGATCCTAGGCTAGATAATTGGAAACTAACCATATACAAAGATTGATTCTAGGCTAGAGAATAGGAGGATAATCAATATATGGAAACTAACAATATATACTATATTTAACACACCCCATGAGCGAAAGCTGAGTTTCTGAGATGTTGAGGCATTACGAAAATCTTCAAACAATACTTGCGGTAGACCTTTGGTAAAAATATCTGCAATTTGATAACGGGACGGCACATGAAGAACATGGACTTGTCCGCGTGCAACCTTCTCTCGAACAAAATGGATATCCATTTCAATATGCTTTGTACGTTGATGTTGAAGCTGGATTGCAGACAAATAAATAGCACTTACATTGTCACAAGTATACTAAAGTGGCCTTCTTAATCGGACAATGTAACTCAAGAGAAGATTCGGAGCCAACATGATTCGGAAACCACATTGGCCACCCCAGCGATATTCGGCCTCGGCACTAGAACGAGACAATGTGGGTTGACGTTTAGAAGACCATGAGACCAAGTTGTCTCCCAAAAACACACAATACCCGGATGTAGATCTTCTCGTATCGGGGCACCCGCTAATACTGCGTCGGTGTAAGATACGAGTAGAAGAAGAAGATGGGTACAAATGAAGACCATGATCCAAAGTACCACTGAACATATCGAATAATCCGTTTGAGAGCGGACATATGATCAACCCTCGGATCATGCATATGGAGGCAAACTTGTTGGACGGCATAAGAGATATCAGGCTGGTGAAAGTGAGATATTGTAGAGCCCCTGCAAGACTTCGATCTGAGTCGGATCATCAAAAATAGTACTAGCGTAGCACTAACCTTAGGCTTAGTGTTAGCAGAATGTGAGACGGTTTACATGATGACATTCACACGCTCAATTATTTCTTCGGCATATTTTTGCGTTGTGAAAGAAACATACCACCCTTATGTCGAGTCACCGCAATACCCAAAAATAATTCAATTGACCAAGATCCTTCATAGCAAATTCGAGAACTAAGAAGGTCCATAATGGAGCACTTAGGAGAGCATGAGAAGAAGCGGTAAGAAACGATATCATCAACATATAATAAAATGTAAGCCATATCGATCCCTCTTTGTAAATGAACAAAGAGTTGTCACATCTACTATTGGTGAAACCAATAGGTGTAACAAAATCAGCAAAGCGCTTATACCAAGCTTGGGGAGTTTGCTTAAGTCCATACAAGGACTTACGCAATAGGCACACATAATACGGACGGGTATGATCCCTGTACCCCAATGGTTGATGCATATAAAGCATGTCTCTGAAGCGTACCATGAAGGAATGCATTTTTGACATCCAAGTGATGAATTGGCCATGCTTTAGAAAGAGAAATGCTAAGAACAGTACGAATAGTTTAGCTTCACAACCGGACTAAACGTGTCACCACAATCAATGCCATGTTGTTTTTCCATCACATACAAGACGGGCTTTATGCCTCTCAAAAGCAGTTAGAATGAACTTTATGAGTAAAAATCCACATAGACCAGAATAACATTAACATCGAGGTGGACGGGGCACCAATTCCCACGTCTTATTTGTAATAAGAGCATTATATTCATCATCCATGGCCATTTTCCAATTCTGGTCACGAAGAGCTGCCACCGGATTACGAGGCAAAGGAGACCTTGAAACCGTGGCATGTAAAGCTTGGTATTTTGGATTGGGTTTAAAAATACCATTTGGCTTCTAGTGACTATAGTGGGCTTAGGAAGAGGAATATTGGGAGTAGGATCTACGGATTTGGGCATGTGGGGAGTGGGCTTGGTTAATAATTTGGAAGGGTGGGTCTGTGGGGCGAGTGAAAGCTGATTTACGGATCCGGTTGGGCGGAGTGTAGGCACAGGGTGGCGTATGGGTTAGAGGAGTAGTAGACTCTTGAAGATGATTTTGCACATAAGGAGATAAACCATTATCCAAAAAATCATATGTATGGGATGATGGGGTATGTAATGACGAAAGGAAACACATTCTCATCAAAACGGACATGACGACAGATGATGATTTGTCGGGAGGATAAATCATAACATTTATAGCCACGGTGATTAGGTGGAAAACCCAAAAAAACACAAGGAGTTGATCGAGCTTGTAATTTATTGATTTTGGTGGAAGGAATAAGAGGATAACAGAGACACCCAAAGACCCGAAGATGAGAATATGTAGGAACCCATTGATATAGTATTTGAAGGGGAGAAATATTACCCAAAAGCTTGCTCGGAAGAATATTAAGGAGGTATGTTGCCATTTGTAATGCATGATGCCAAAATGAAGGAGGAAGTGATGCATGAGAAAGTAGAGTAATGCATGATTTGTCGGCGTACACACAGAGGGGAGACGCGGATCGGCAAGGCGAGCGCGCGAAAGCAGGAAGAGGAAGCAGGAAGAGGAAGCAGGAAGAGGCGGAAGGGAGGAGAAGAAAACCCTAGACTGCTGATACCATGAAAGAATGTCTTCCTTACCTTTTCTCATTAACAGAACACATAATTTATACACCAATTACATCAATCAGTAGCATGATCCTAGGCTAGATAATTGGAAACTAACCATATACAAAGATTGATTCTAGGCTAGAGAATAGGAGGATAATCAATATATGGAAACTAACAATATATATTATATTTAACATGCAAGAGTCAACAAAAATCCTAAATGATACGATGAAGACTCAGTTTACACTTGAAGAAGTGAAAACTGATCTGGAGCTTTTGCTATGATTTTCGTTGACGGTTTCTTCCTTTCATGCGTCTGTTTTTATAAGAACTCCAGTCAAAGGAGTTGGAAGAGAAAGTGGGATAGTGAGCAGTTTCAACTATTTGGTCAATTGAAATGCCCCACTATCTCTTGTTTTATTGGTTCATTAAATGCCCATTTTCTTGTTTAGTGGGTTTACTAACCGCCACTTTCAACATATTTGAAATTGACAAAAAAATGTAATCATGGTTATTTATTTTACTGACCTACGATCATCACAAGCAAGTGCCAAGTACCAAGTGCACCTATGATGCGCCATGGCTAACTTGGCATAACTCATGTGGAGCTTCTTTTGACACTTAAAAGAAGTGTTAAAAACCTTTTATATTGTTTTTGTGGACCCAAACTTTCCTGGTAGGACTAAGCATTTTGTTTTTAAAATGTTCAAGATTTAATGGTCGATGTGAGAGATAGAAATGAGCGAACTTCCAAGTTCTCTTCCCACATGGTATTGACTCCAAGAAAGCGAGACCAAATCGGTCTTTTTCATTGTTGACTAGCTAGCTAGTATGTTCTACACGCATGTTAGTGGTATCAGCGATTTTCATCTATTATATATACATAGTAAAAATACATCGGTTTCCATAAACTTGGATCGATTTGGCGGAGTACTAAAAGTGATCTTTGAACAATGACGAGCAATGGAAGCGAAGTAAATGATGATAACAAGTTCTCAACTCCAATGCCCATGATTGGGCTGAACATGGCGATAGCCACTTTGGTATGTCTTGTTCTCATGCTCTGCGATATCTTTAGTGCAATTCGTCGAAAGGAAGCCATGGATACCTTGTCGATTCTTTATGCTTAACTCATTTTCATTGACACTCCTATCATGGCCACAAAACTTCCGGTAGATCTCACAACTTCAATGCCAAGTGCTTATGACCAGCTATCTAAGCTATGTGGGACTTCCTTGATTTGCATCTCAATAGGTTTCTTGGGCTTTCGATGGCGAGACATGAATGAATCCGAGCTTTCCTCCAACTTATCTTCCTTGACACTAATAGTATTAACTGTCGTAGTTGATATTTCAAGTATGCACTCATTATTTCTCTGAACACTTTAGAAAATGTCTTAAACATATGCCTAAAAACATTCACACGCTAAAGAGGTGTTATATCCATAGCTACATCACAAACCCCCTGGTGATGCTCGGTAGGTTCACGCCCGTGTCACCTTTGTTGGCATGCTTTGTATTGTAAGTTGTGTGGTCTTATTAGAATCGGTACTTCAAACACTTAGTCTTGATCGAGGTACGAAGGAAGCTTAGACTATAAATGGTCTATTTGGGGGTGGTTTGGTTACTGATTCTCACCTCGATAGTGGGAACTTCTTATTGTGTTCGAAGCGACCTTTGCTAGGCAAGTGTCTTGCCTCCTCTGTATCTATTTCAAAAAGAGCACCATTCTTGAATGGTACGGTTTATTCTTCTTGGGACAGAGAAAGCTGGACCCTATATTCCGAGCCTTGAATCATTCACGAATCCATTTTCAAACTTTTCGGGCATTGGAAAATATTCTCAATTCTTTGTTGTTCCTTATGAAAGTTTGTGCAAATTGTGTCGACAAGTGACTCTCACCACAATTTGCGAGATAGGGGATCGCTTTGCTCAAAGGCCATGATGAAGTCTAACATTATCGCTTTCTCAAAAAACAAGAGAAGAGACGATGACGACGATGAAATGATGGTAATGTTAAGGAAGGAGTTCGATGAACTTGAAGGAGCAACGCCATTATCGGCTCCCAATTTTTACGGTGACTATCTGTTAAGGAAAAGTATTGCGGACATGGAGATGTGCATTAATAAACATTCAAGTTTACCTCTGCATCATCTTCTTAATTTCTTGGGCAAACCAACTTATGGTTCTATGGAGCTTTTGAAGCAAATTGGTCAAAGTAGTGATGAACTTTTATTGCTTGTATGTTTGGTTAGAATTGCGAGATTCATTAGTGCCATCTCTTCAAAGCGCCTCTTTGGTTTGCGCACTCGATCAAGCCTTTGAGATTATTGTTTTCATCACGAGAGAACAAAGGTTATAAGTGCTTCAATTAACATGAAGATTAACTTTGCAAAAGATATTTGGATGAGTAGAAGCATCAAGAACCATTGGTTTCGGACTTGTGTCATAGAACATTTCAAGCAAGGAAGATGCACCAACCATTTCGGGACCATGTTCATGAAAGCTGTCCATCATAAGGAATTGCGAAGGTTGTGAGCCATGAGTTGTATGACATCATTAGCATTATTGGTGAGCCGAGAATATCTAATGTCATCATTGGCGGTACTAATGAACAAATTGGAGAGCTTTATGATCTCATAGAACAATTGTTTGTTGCATTATTGCATAGTTTTATTGAGCAACTTCCTGGTGTCATATTCAATGGCTTGAATGAGGGAGTTCCTACCCTCGAGTTTCAAAACAATGTGACGATTTCCATGAAACTCATCGCAAGGTTGAAGATCTTGGAGATGGAACCTTCGGGCTTTGCCAAGCGGCAACATTAAAAGCTTCATGGCTAGTCATGATCTTGTAGAGAAAGATAAGGAATCATTTGGTGAGACTTCTTTTGGTAGCAAAAATCATGTTGATGACAACTTGGTATTTCCGACTACTAATGATGATCTTAGGCATAACGAAATTTGTATAAGCAAAGTATGTGCCCTTCTCTTTCCAAATCAATTTTTGTTCATTTCACCATCTATTAATTTCTCTTGTTTTCGAGTTAGAGGGAGCAAAAGAGTCCAATTTCTATGAAGTTCATTTCATTTCTCTTTACATATTAGTGCATGGTAAGAATCCAACATCTTGTGTAAATAATGATATCCAATTTTGATGCATATGCTCATTCATTCTTCATTCGGTATGCTTAGAAAATGTTTAATGATAGGATTTGTAACATGTCGATTACTAGCTATTGCTTGTTCGGCTTTTACAATCCATTAAAATGGAAGCGCGTTGGTTTCTTTTTTCTAACCAATTGAATTACAAAATCTGCTTGCATCTTACAAACTTGGAGATTATGATGAAGGGCGACAAGAAAGTGAACGGCGTTTTAGGCGAGGATTTTGCGAGCTTAAAGCTTCGTGATAATTCCAAAGTATGTCAAATTATTAGGTTTCAATTTTCTCCAATGTGACTAAAAGTTTCGTTATAAGTTGAATCTTTTCAATATCTGCGAGTGGATGTACATTTGTTATATTTGATGTTGGTCGGTGTCACCTCTCAAAGCTTGTTGTGGTTAGAAAATAAGTAGAGGTGAAGAATGCAAACATATATTATATTTGTTAGGCTTGAATCTTCGAGTGCACAAGCTCTTCATATGTTTATACTGACCTCATAAATTCATAATTGTTTCGTCTAAATCTTCGTCGATTAATAATACGTCGCGGTGTTAGAATGACATGAACAAATTAAAGAAAGGAAAAGAAAAAGGACATCCCTACATTTACATGATCATCATACTAAAGAATCTTTACTTCTTGATTCATTGCCTTTCTCTGACATCCGCATGATCATGAAGCTCTTTATGTTGTTGCTAAAGAAAGCGCGACGATTCCATCTTTGTCAACAGACTAAGTCTAGCAACAAATTTCATGGAAATCGCACATTTTTCTCAAATGAGCAAGCAGGAACACCATCACTCAAGCCATTGAATACGGCGTCGGAAGTTGATCGATAAAATAATGCGTAGTTCGACAAATAGTTGTTCCATTCGATCGTAAAGTTCTTCTGTGCATTCGTTAGTACTACTAATGATGTCGAGTATCCTCGGTTCACCAATAATGTCAATGATGTTATGAACTTCAATAACTCCATGAACTTGATCCCGAAATGATTGGTGCATCTTCTTTTTGACAAGTCCGAAGATATCAGTTTGAAACCAATTGTCTTTGACACCTCTGCTCATCCAAATATCTCTTGCAACATTGATCTTCATATAATTTGAAGCGAGTTAGGCTCTTTGTTTTCTCATGAATGAAAACAATTATCTCGAAGGCTTGATCCAGTGCACAAACCATCGAGGCAGAGCGAATCGTCGGCACCAATAAATCTGCCATTCTAACCGAGACATACAAGTAGTAGGAACTCGTCATTGTCTTGACTAATTTTGTTTGAAAGCTCCACGAGAATCATGAGCGAGATCTTCCCAAGAATGTAAAAAGAGAATGCAAAGGGTGTGTTGAATGTTTCTTAATGCACATTTCCATATCCGTCATACTCTTCCCTAATAAGTAGTCACTTGTAAAAATCGGAATCGGCGAGGTACCGGTTCTTTCGAGGTTGCTATCGAACTCATTCCTTAGCATTACCATTGTTTCCACACCATCATCTCCTCCATCTGCGCTCATTTTTCTCATTCGCCAAGCGAAGCATTCGCTTGCCAATCTAATCGCGATAATAATCAGTTTATTGACACAATCGCCCAAATTCTCGTTACGTATAACAAAGAATTACTCGCATGTTCTAACATTCGAAAGATCCGAAAAATCGATCTCGAATGATTCGGTAGTCTAGAATAGAGGCTCTAATTTCTCTGTGCCAATGAAAATATGTTTAAACCTTCAAGAATCCTCTTCTCTTTAATAGCAAGAAGCATTGAAGAAAGAATGCATTTGGCTTGCCAACATGAGGCATCTTAAAACAACGGACCAAAGTGCCTACTATTATGGTGAGAATTTGTAATCCAACAAGCTGCCCGAGATAGACCATTTATAATCGAAGCTGGTTTTACTTCATGATCAAGACTCGTATGCTCGGATTGCGGCTTGTAATAGAACCACACAACAAAATGTGCAAAGCGCGCCAACAGTAGCACTCGGCGAGTACCTATAACATAGCAAGCGAGGGTTTGCAATGTAACTAAACGTGTAACATCTCTTCGGTGTGTGAACATTTCTAGGCATATGTTTAACGACCTTTCTAAAGGACTCACAAAAACACTCGGCAATGAAGATCTAACACAACCCGTGACGCCGATCAATAATGACATTAAGACCAAGTTGAGGACATGTTACGCCTTGAACAAGAAGATGGCGCCATTGTTTATTTGCAAGGCGATATTAACAGTAATCGTGATTACTAGTCTTACGTCAAGGATGCGAAGTTCGTGAAATCTTGATTCAACAAAAGGTCTACAAAAGCCAATGTAAATACAAATAAAGGTAGTTCCGCAAAGCTTAGATAGTTGGTCGCAAGCACTAGGCATTGAAGTAGTGAGGTCTACTTGGAAGTTTGGTGGCTATTGATAGGAGTGTCGGTGTGAAGGAGTTTATGGCAAAGAATCGACATGGTATCCATGGCTTTCTACGGCGAAATGCTAGATATATATCGCAAAGCATGAGTATAAGGCATACAAAAGTAGCTCGGCGATGTCCAATCCGGACCGCGGGCAATGGAGCCGATAATTTCGAGTCATTTGGGGCGTACCCTTTGTTCGCCATTGCTTTGCCAATCCTGTTAGTATTCTATCAAGTCAAATTTGATCATGAGTAATGTAAGGAAGCATTTCTAATCCTTGGTATTAGCTTTTCTTTCACTATCATTGATAATGAAAAGAGAAGTTTAAGTTGAAAAGTCTTTAATTCCATATTCAAATTTGTTCAAGACTTCAAGTCAATGCCGTGAGAGCAAGAGAAGTAGGACACTTTGTCATATTAATGGTTGGGCCTGTGACAGGGACATCCCTTCTAACATTAAACTTGTTGTCGGTGCTAGAACGACGACCACAAGGGTACGTCACACCCCAAAAAACATTGGATCACAAGAGCCGTTCATGCACGCCTAAAGATGCGGATATACACAAATCATGATGCATAGCACGCGAGTTGAGATCGCATAAATGACTTTTGTAAACTAATATATTTTGTGGTGTGACACTGTTATTGTCATTTTAGTATTTTTCTTAAATCAGATGCATATATGTCAGCATAAAATAAGTAGAAATGAAAATCCATTATAAAAACAAATTAAGCTTCAATTCCAAATTAGTTGGATTTAATTATATGTTGGATATTTAAAAAAAATGTTTTAGTCCCACATTGGTTAGGACTACTTTAAAGAGTAGATATACTCTTGCACTTTTTTAAGTGTAAAAGAAAAACCACAAGTATTGTCCAAAGTGAGTCACTTGCCCGTGGTGCTTATAAATTTATTATGTGGATGGTTAATTATTGACGCACTGAACATTAAATTCAATGTTGACTAAGTAGAGTTTTTTAGCATTAATTTCTTACCATTTTCGGATTTATTATGTGTATGGTTAATTAATTGACATACTCAGCATTAAATTTAATGTTGACTAAGTAGAAGCGAGTTTAAAGCTGTTGAAACTCCCCACTATCTCATTTCTTCTCCATTTGGTTTTGACCAAAGTGCTATAAAAGAAGATGCTTGAGAGAAAGAAGATCATCTTGAAATTCACAAAGAATCGCTTGTGTTTCAACTTTCACTATTGTAAGTGTAAGTGATTTTTACTTCATCGTATCCTTTAGGATTTTTGATAACTTTTGCAGTATATAGAGCAAAATTTCCTTTACGAAAGCGGCATACTTACACACTCTGAAGTCATTACTGAATCCTCTGATCTAACACTATATGGATTAAACTCTTTCGCTCCACTCAATTTAATGTCCTTAATATATAAAGTTATTTCAAAATCCTTTGTTACCAATGCATCCCGAATTAATTTAAATTTACTCATATACTATTGAGTTTTTGTATTTAGTTACAAGACCGAGTTTTACCTTAATTATGAACCTCTACATTTTTTTTTATACTTTAGCTGGAGTCGAACCACGACCTCGCTAAACTTTGCCTTCTAGCAACTGATGCTTCCTCTATCTCATTGTAGTTGTTTTTGTTGAACCTCCACATTTATATTACGAGTTTTACCACCCAGCCATCCTCGTGAAAGCATCTCCAAAGGGAATGTAGATTGAGAAAAAATTTGGGTCACATATGATGAAATGGACATTAAAACCAAAAAACATTTTACAATGCAAATGTCTATTAGCATGTAAGCAGTCGTAGCAACAATAAATTCCATATTAAGTGTCCAATTCTACACATTGTGGATAGAGGATGTCTAGAAGTAGAAATTGTCGGTACAAAATGTTTAGCAATAGACATTCAATATATACATTATTATTGCCACGTCCGCTCACTTGCTTATAGACATCTGGATTGGAGAGTGTTTTTTTGGTTTTAATGTTCGTTCCATCTTATTTGGCACACATTTTTTTTTAATCGGCATTCCCATTGGAGATGCTCTAACCATTTTCGTTTCCCCTCTATGCACTTGACCATACTTTTTTTTTTTTTTTTTTTAAAGTGCGGGAACAGAACTCACTTTTAAATTCTCTCGTAATTGAAACCCTAATATGCACTATTCACCAAGCAAGCGTTTCCCCCCAATTTGGGCGCCAAATGAGAATCCAAAGAGATATTTCAATACAAAATCAGAGATAAGAAGATCAATGATCGATAGAAGAACAATTATCGAATTTCGCCGCGGATTGGTCAATTGGTTTGTGTTCTTTGCTTCTGTCTTTGCTCCAGTTGCTGTAAGTCTTTTTGTTATTTTGTGCCTTATTTTGTTGGCGCTAATTTTCGACATGAGATTTCGCTCTTGTTTTCGCTTGATTGATACAACATTGAGGATCCGGCTAATTTAACTGTAAAAATGTGTAATCTAGGGTTTCGATCGCATACCATCTAGAGGTTTGATTTGATACATTGAATTAACAATTGATCAGCATGATTCCCTAATAATTGAACAATTCATAAATTAGTTGGCGCATGCTACACTAGACATGCTCTCCTACTCTGCTCGATTTAATGCAGTTGATGTCGCAATTTTTTTGATAATACTTGAAATCCTTCTTAATTATTAATGCATTCCAAATTATCTTAGTCACTCTCAGGGTCTAATTGGTTTGTGTTCTTTTGCTTCTTTCTTTGCTTCAATTGTTGCAAGTCTCTTTGTTGTTTTGTTGGCGCTAATTTTCGACATGAGATTTCGTTCTTGTTTTGCTTTTATTGATACAACATTTAGTATCTGGCTAATTTAACTGCAAAAATGCGTAATCTAGGGTTTCAATCGCGTACCATCTAGGGTTTTGGGGCATGCTACACTAGACATGTTCTCCCGCTCTGCTCGATTTAACACATCCGAAAAGCTAACATTAGGACTAATAGGAATGCCCTTTTCTTTTCCTTGATTTGCAAGGTTAAGACACTTCCTTGCTTGTTGATTAATCTCAGATATCTGAAGTACTTAACTTTGCTTGGAATTTTGAAATATAATACACTAGATTACTGGAAGATATGCAAAGCTTTCTATTTTTTTATGATTGCACACTTCTAGAGAGACGATTTTTAAAAAACTATTTTACTAATTGGATTAAAAGACTCTCTATCAAAGTAGGGTTCTAGGCATTTGTATTAATTTTAATTTTTGTTTATATTCATTCACTCATTGCTTATTCATTAAGTTTAGACGTTAAAGTACTCGGTGAGCAACGGTATTACCACCATGGATGATGCCAAGTTTTCTTCTCCAATGTCGGTGATTGGGCTGTACATCATGGGCGCAATTTTGGTATGTCTTCTGCTCATGTTATATGACATCTTCAATGCATTTTGTCAAAGAAAGCCTTGGATACCTTGTCAATTCTTTGATTTGTGGAACTTCTTTGATTTGCATCTCTATTGGTTTTTTCAGGCCTTCAATTGTAAACATGAATGAATCTGAACTTTCCGCAAACCTGGCCTCACCGACACTCATGGTGATTACGATTATAGTCAATGTGTCATTGCAAATGAGCACTGGTGCCTTATTTTTGTTCAAGGTAGAGCATATCATTGTCTGTGGTTTAATGTCTCTATTGCTTGCTATCACTGCATGTGTTAAGTCTGCATTCCCCGACTATTTCTCGGAGCACTTTAGAAAGTCGACTAGGTATATGCCCAGAAACATTCACTCATTGAAGAGATGTTATATCTATAGCTACATCACAATTAGCCCCCAATTGATGTTTTGTAGGTTCTCAAACAGTGCCTCTGCTGGTGTGCTTTCCACAATCTGTTTTGTGGTTTTATCAGAACCAACAATCCGAGCATATCGTCTGGAGGGCTTAAGTCGTTTCATAAGGAATTGGTTTCTGATTATAAATGGTCAATCTGGGGCGTGGTTGGAATGCAGATTGTCACCTTAATAGTTGGCACTGCACTTTTGCCATTATCTTTAGATGCCTTGCCTTGGCCAGCCAAATGCATGCATTCTCTCAAGTTCGTCGCTATGAAACAAACCGGCTTTCTTAATTTCTACAAAATGTTCATGTTCATGCGACGCAATTGGAACCTCTATGCCAAGGTATCAAAATACTCCAGAGTGGTTTTCCAAAGTTTTGAAGCATCGCAGTGTATTCTTGATTCCTCCTTGTTCCTAATGTCGTTTTTTGCGAGTTGCATGGAAAAAATGACTCTTATCATTTTGCATGCTGCAAGAAAAATCTGCTTTCCTTTTGGCATTTCGAGAAAAAATAAAGTAGATGTCGGAACAATAGTAATGCTAAGGAAAGAATTCGTCGATGAACTTAAAAATGCATCAGTTTTGGACTTATTTAACGATCGCCTACTTTGGAAAAGCAGCCATGACATGGAGATTTGCATTCAGAAGCATTCGATGACCCCTACAAATCCTCTTCTTGAATTTTTATGAAAATCATTAACTCAAGAATCTCTAGGGCTGTCAGAGCAAATTTCTAGAAGTAGCGATGAGCTTCTTTCACTTGTTTGTTTGGTTAGGATGACATATCTTTTGGCACCATCAGTTAGAGTTAACTTTTTGGTTTCTGAATTCAATCAAGCCTTTGAAGTTATTGCCATTATCCATGAGAGAACTACACCGACAAATGCCTTTGAAGTTATTGCCTTTGAAACTTGTCTCTAGACTCAATCTAGTAGGGGCCAATCCTTTGTGCTTTTCCAGTGGCAAAATCAAAAGCTTCGTGAATATTGATTCCGTGGAGGAAGAAAACCAATCAGTTCATAATGTTTCTCCCGTCAACGAATCTCATTTCGATGGCAACTTCTGGTTCACAACCATTCGTGATGATCAGACAACTGAAATTCCATGGACAGAGTATGTATGTTTATTATTTTCTGTTCGTATTTGTTTTTGTTTTGTTTTGTTTTTATGTTTTTGTTTTTTTTTTTCGCATGGGAAACTTTTACAAATCTGTTTATAGTTTCGTAAAATATATATTGCCCTTTTCAATGGTAATACATAAATATTTCTATCTCATCCGCCATCTCATATTTATCAATGCTTTAATTTGAAATCTTTAATAGTGGCAAAGTCTGTTGATCTAGTGTTCAAGTGTAAGAATAGTTATTCTTATTGGTTTCTAATTTTGAGTCTATATATTTCTAGTGCTCTAAATGAGGGACAAATAGCATATGATATTTTAGTTTTTGCTCTAATAACACTTATCAAATGATATGCTATAGGGAGCAAAGTGGCTTGGATAGATAGAGGGATTAGGCTTCGGTTTAGTAGGAGGCTTCATAGTTGCAACATATATTTGCACACACGAAAATCTCAAACAATTTGTTCATTTCACCATAATTCATCTACTTCAAATATTAAAACGAAGCTAACTGAAATCTTGCAATCATGGAATTAAACCAAACTTGATAGAGTTATATATTGAAAGATAAGCACCTTAATGTTTTGGAGAAATCATGAACATGACCTTTCTTATCCAATAGAGAAGAAGAGTATGTAACTTTTCATTTTTTGTACGATGATTTTCATTTTCGTTTCCTCTGAACTCATGTTATAATGCCAAAATAGTCAAATTTCTGTATTTCTGTTGTACCTAAGTAGGTACTCTTCATTTGCTAATATCATGTTGCCCTCAGGACATGACAAGAAATGGAATTTGAGTTTACGAGGACTTTTCGCTCGATTCTTGAAGCAAATGAGGCTCTAAAAATACTTCCGTTGGTACATTCTTCTCTCTAAACGTTCCACTACAAACACTGTGGGAGATTGGAACTCCACGGTTGGTACCTCTTCAGCAACTCAGGTGTTGGCTTACTTTTAATTATTTGTGAGTGTTTCTGTTTACAATCTTCGAATGCAATAAGTGGATTTATTAAGTTCTATTATTCTTGGTGTTACCATATGGGAATTGGAAAGTCTTGCTTTCAAATATAACAAAACAAGAGTATTCTTGTATAAAATTGTGTGTCTTTCATTGAGTTATTCTCCCCATTATATAGCAATGGTACAACATAATATATCCCTTAATTACAGTAAATCAACTCCCTAATCAACTCCTTAATCACAGCCTAAAATACAACAAAGGAAACTATCTAATTACATAAGGGAAGTATCTAATTACATTCTAAAATACATCAACCTATTATTAGGAAAGTATATATTTACAATACCTTTGACAATATTGACAATATAGCTATCAAAGATATCTTTGGCGACTATATTTGGCATCCCCCCTCAAATTGATGCCGGTGAATCAAGCAACATCAATTTGTGTACGAAGAAATTATGTCGAGCACAGGGAAGAGGCTTGGTGAGGACATCGACAATCTGTTGATCAGTAGAAATATGAGGAAGTGTAATAAGGCTATTATCTAATGATTCCCGAATGGAATGACAATCGACTTCAATATGTTTGGTACGCTTATGGAAGATGGGATTTGATGCAATCTGAATTGCACTAGTATTATTAACATGGAGAGGAGTAGGATCACTTTGTTGGTAACCCAGTTCAGAGAGCAAACCACATAACCAAATAATTTCCGAGCATGTGGCCGACATGACACGATACTCCGCTTCAGTTGAGGACTTGGAGACTCTATCTTGTTTCTTGCACTTCTAGGAAATTAGAGCATCACCCAAGTATACACACCATCCTGTTGTAGAGCGGCGCCTATCAGGACACCCCGCCCAATCAACATCACTATAAGCAACTAGATTAAGAAAAGAATGAGCTGGATAAAAAAAACCACGATGAGGGTACCATACAGATATCGAATAATTCGCTTTACTGTAGCCACACGTAAATGCCGTGGGGAACCCAAAAATTGACTCATCAAGTTAACAGCAAAGGATATATCTGGTCTAGTGATTGTCAAATAAACTAGACTGCCAACTAGACGTCTATACAATGTTGGATCCTGGATGAGAGCACCTTCATCTTTACGATATTTAACATTCAATTCCATGGGGATATCTACTGAAGTTGTATTTTCTAATCCGGCTAACTGAATCATATTCTTGAGATACTTATGTTGGTTAACAAAAATACCTTTCTTGTTTATGTGGATTTCCAAACCTAAAAAATGAGTAAGAGAACCAAGATCTTTCATGTTAAAAGAAGCATGTAGAGATAGTTTTAGTTCTTGAATTTTATCAATGTCAGAACCAGTAATTAAAATGTCTTCTACGTATACAAGCAATAGAACAACCCCATGAGGAGTCTTGCATAAAAAAGTGAATAATCATACCGGCTTTGTACGAAGGACAAATCAAGTAGAGCCTTTCTGAATTTTCCAAACCAAGCATGAGGAGCTTGTTTAAGCCCATATAAGGAACTTTTCAAGTGACATACCTCATGTGCAACAATTGTTAAACCAGGTGGAGAACGCATATAAATATTCTCTGTAAAATCTCCATGAAGGAATGCATTTTTTACATCCATCTGATTAATAGACCAGTCTTGAGAAGCTGCTAAAGCCAAGATTGTACGGACAGTAGTCATTTTAGCAACTGGGGCAAATGTTTCTTCATAATCGATCTCATATTCTTGTCTATTTCCAAGAGTCACCAAGCGAGCCTTACATCGGTCAAATGCTCATGTTATATGACATCTTCAATGCATTTTGTCAAAGAAAGCCTTGGATACCTTGTCAATTCTTTTATTTGTGGAACTTCTTTGATTTGCATCTCTATTGGTTTTTTCAGGCCTTCAATTGTAAACATGAATGAATCTGAACTTTCCGCAAACCTGGCCTCACCGACACTCATGGTGATTACGATTATAGTCAATGTGTCATTGCAAATGAGCACTGGTGCCTTATTTTTGTTCAAGGTAGAGCATATCATTGTCTGTGGTTTAATGTCTCTATTGCTTGCTACCACTGCATGTGTTAAGTCTGCATTCCCCGACTATTTCTCGGAGCACTTTAGAAAGTCGACTAGGTATATGCCCAGAAACATTCACTCACTGAAGAGATGTTATATCTATAGCTACATCACAATTAGCCCCAAATTGATGTTACGTAGGTTCTCAAACAAGTGCCACGCTTGGTGTGCTTTCCACAATCTGTTTTGTGGTTTTATCGAAGCAACAATCCGAGCATATCGTCTGGAGGGGCTTAAGTCGTTTCATAAGGAATTGGTTTCGATTATAAATGGTCAATCTGGGGCGTGGTTGGAATGCGATTGTCACCTTAATAGTTGGCACTTTTGCCATTGTCTTTAGATGCCTTGCCTTGGCCAGCCAAATGCATTCTCTCAAGTTTGTCGCTATGAAACAAACCGGCTTTCTTAATTTCTACAAAATGTTCATGTTCATGCGACGCAATTGGAACCTCTATGCCAAGGTATCAAAATGCTCCAGAGTGGTTTTCCAAAGTTTTGAAGCATCGCAGTGTATTCTTGATTCCTCCTTGTTCCTAATGTCGTTTTTTGCGAGTTGCATGGAAAAAATGACTCTTATCATTTTGCATGCTGCAAGAAAAATCTGCTTTCCTTTTGGCATTTCGAGAAAAAATAAAGTAGATGTCGGAACAATAGTAATGCTAAGGAAAGAATTCGTCGATGAACTTAAAAATGCATCAGTTTTGGACTTATTTAACGATCGCCTACTTTGGAAAAGCAGCCATGACATGGAGATTTGCATTCGGAAGCATTCGATGACCCCTACAAATCCTCTTCTTGAATTTTTATGAAAATCATTAACTCAAGAATCTCTAGGGCTGTCAGAGCAAATTTCTAGAAGTAGCGATGAGCTTCTTTCACTTGTTTGTTTGGTTAGGATGACATATCTTTTGGCACCATCAGTTAGAGTTAACTCTTTGGTTTCTGAATTCAATCAAGCCTTTGAAGTTATTGCCATTATCCATGAGAGAACTACACCGACAAATACCTCTAGTGTTCTAAAGATTAATGTTGCTAAAGATATTTGGATAAGCAAAGACATAACCAACCATTGGTTTCAGAATGATTTTATAAAGCGCTTAAAAACACGACGCCCATGCACGGATCATATCTTCGATTGGATCAAGGGAATTGCAAATAAAAATACGTTTGTAGAAATCGTGCGCCAAGAAGTAACATGAGACATCATTAACGTTGTAGGTGAACCACGATTCAAGGTAATTGGTTTGTGAAGATCTGAGAAGACCTTTATGATCACATGGAACAACTATTTATTGCATTACTTTGCATCATTTTATAGATAAACTCCCTGAAGCCATATTCGATGGCATGGATGATAGTGTTCCTACTATTAAGTTTGAAAGACATGTGAAGCTTTCTATGAAACTTGTCTCTGGACTCAATCTAGTAGGGGCCAATCCTTTGTACTTTTCCGGTGGCAAAATCAAAAGCTTCATGAATATTGATTCCAGTGGAGGAAGAAAACCAATCAGTTCATAATGTTTCTCCTGTCGACGAATCTCATTTCGATGGCAACTTCGGTTCACAACCATTCGTGATGATCGGACAACGAAACTCCTTGGACAGAGTATGTATGTTTATTATTTTCTCGTTCGTTTTTGTTTTTGTTTTGTTTTTTTTTTTTTTCGCACGGAAACTTTTACAAATCTGTTTATAGTTTTGTAAAATATATATTGCCCTTTTCAATGGTAATACATAAATATTTTCTATCTCATCCGCCATCGCATATGTATCGATGCTTTAATTTGAAATCTTTAATAGTGGCAAAATTTGTTGATCTAGTTTTCAAGTGTAAGAATAGTTATTCTTATTGGTTTCTAATTTTGAGTCTATATATTTCTAGTCTTTGTAAATGAGGGACAAATAGCATATGATATTTTAGTTTTTTCTCTAATAACACTTATCAAATGATATGCTATAGGGAGCAGTGGTTTGGATAGATAGGGGGATTAGGCTTCTGGTTTAGTAGGAGGCTTCATAGTTGCAACATATATTTGCACACACGAAAATCTCAAACAATTTGTTCATTTCACCATAATTCATCTACTTCAAATATTAAAACGAAGCAAACTAAAATCTTGCAATCATGGAATTAAACCAAACTTGATAGAGTTATATATTAAAAGAGAAGCACCTTAATGTTTTGGCGAAATCATGAACATGACCTTTCTTATCCAATAGAGAAGAAGAGTATGTAACTTTTCATTTTTTGTACTATGATTTTCTTTTTTGTTTCCTCTGAACTCGTGTTATAATGCCAAAATAGTCAAATTTATGTATTTTGTTGTACCTAAATGGTACTCTTCATTTGCTAATATCATGTTGCCATGCAGGACATGACAAGAAATGGATTTTGAGTTTACGAGGGACTTTTCGCTCGATTGCTGAAGCAAATGAGGCTCTAAAAATACTTCCATTGGTACATTCTTCTCTCTAAACGTTCCACTACAAACACTGTGGGAGATTGGAACTCCACGGTTGGTACCTCTTCAGCAACTCAGGTGTTGGCTTACTTTTAATTATTTGTGAATGTTTCTGTTTACAATGTTCGAATGCAATAAGTGGATTTATTAAGTTCTATTATTGTTGTTGTTACCATATGGGAATTGGAAAGTCTTGCTTTCAAATATAACAAAACAAGAGTATTCTTGTATAAAATTGTGTGTCTTTCATTGAGTTATTCTCCCCATTATATAGCAATGGTACAATATAATATATCCCTTAATTACAGTAAATCAACTCCCTAATCAACTCCTTAATCATGACCTAAAATACAACAAAGGAAACTATCTAATTACATAAGGGAAGTATCTAATTACATTCTAAAATACATCAACCTATTATTAGGAAAGTATGTATTTACAATACCTTTGACAATATTGACAATATAGCTATCAAAGATATCTTTGGCGACTATATTTGGCATCCCCCCTCAAATTGATGCCGGTTAATCAAGCAGCATCAATTTGTGTACGAAGAAATTATGTCGAGCACAGGGAAGAGGCTTGGTGAGGACATCGACAATCTGTTGATCAGTAGAAATATGAGGAAGTGTGATAAGGCTATTATCTAATCATTCCTGAATTGGAATGACAATCGACTTCAATATGTTTGACGCGCTCATGGAAGACGGGATTTGATGCAATCTGAATTGCACTAGTATTATCAACATGGAGAGGAGTAGGATACTTTGTTGGTAACCCAGTTCAGAGAGCAAAGCACGCAACCAAATAATTTCCGAGCATGTGGCAGACATGGCACGATACTCCGCTTTAGTTTAGGATTTGGAGACTCTATCTTATTTCTTGCACTTCTAGGAAATTAGAGCATCACCCAAGTAGACACACCGTCCTGTTGTAGAGCGGTGCGTATCAGGACACCCTGCCTAATCAGCATCACTATAAGCAACTAGATTAAGAGAAGAATGAGCTGGATAAAAAAGACCACGATGAGAGGTACCATACAGATAGCGAATAATTCGTTTCACTGCAGCCATATGTAAATGCCGTGGGGAACCCAAAAATTGACTCATCAAGTTAACAACAAAGGATATATCCGGTCTAGTGATTGTCAAATAAACTAGGCGCCAACTAAACGCCTATACAATGTTGGATCCTGGATGAGAGCATCTTCATCTTTACGATATTTAACATTCAATTCCATTGGGGTATCTACTGAAGTTGTATTTTCTAATCCGGCTAACTGAATTATATCCTTGAGATACTTATGTTGGTTAACAAAAATACCTTTCTTGTTTCCGTGGATTTCCAAACCTAAAAAAATAAGTAAGAGAATCAAGATCTTTCATGTTCAAAGAAGCATGTAGAGATAGTTTTAGTTCTTAAATTTTATCAATGTCAGAACCAGTAATTAAAATGTCATCTACGTATACAAGTAATAGAACAACCCCATGAGGATTCTTGCATAAAAAAATGAATAATCATACCGACTTTGTACGAAGGACAAATCAAGTGGAGCCTTCGAATTTTCCAAACCAAGCACGAGGAGCTTGTTTAAGCCCATATAAGGAACTTTTCAAGTGACATACCTCATGTGCAAACAATTGTTGAACCAGGTGGAGAACGCATATAAATATTCTTTGTTAAATCTCCATGAAGGAATGCATTTTATCATGACAATTAATATATAAAACATATAGTCATGCATTTAACTACGATACCTAGTGTGGAAAACCCATTGATCATCATAGACCAATAATATACCTCAATATATCAAAATATCAAAACTATAGAGTCTGAGGTATCTCATAACCCAAAATCCAAAATAAAACAGATTATGTATATATAAATGTACAAGCCTGACTATATGTCTCTGTGTCACAAGTAGTCCAGTAGCTTGCCCTTGCCCTGGCTTGTACAAGGATTTGCACTCAAGCCATCACAACAAGAGAGATAACGAGTCCAGAGTGAGTATTCACAAGGAAATTAAGTGAGCAATACTGAAAGTAAATTCTGAAATTTATAGAAAACTATTAAATAAACGTGCAGAAATATAAACATGCAACTGTGCTCATTGCATGCATAAGTAATAATGCAAGCTCAAATGTGTGTTCCTAGAGCCTAGGGTCAGACTAGCGCCATACTTCGGACTTTTCCACAGACTACTGCTGGCGAGTAGCACTCAAGCAAGGCCAGTATCTAGATCCGCTAGGTGGTCGGCGTGGAACCAACGACGCACCCACACGTGCCCCGACGCGACTCTCGGGTCGACCTATTCACCGAGATCCCTAACGTACGTGCTATGGCCTAGTGGACATACACACAGAAATGGCACAGAGGGAGAGCCTCAACGTCCGTCCATTTAACCACACCAGGAATAGAGTAATGAAAGACATAATATGAATTCAAAAGCAAAAAAAAAAATACTGCTCAATTAATTTCGGTTAGGGTATTACACACCTCAAACCGCACTCCCCGTCTCGTCACCAACCTCCGGTCCGGCTCCGCCTAGTCCCAGATCCCAAATTACCGCCCGAAATGACCTATTTCCAATTATAGTTGATTTTAGTCAATTGGATGTGTTTTAAGTCATTTAACAAAAATAATGTTAAAACTGCAGGATCTAGCGCGCTAGATTCCCAGACAATTATACGTTCTTCGTCAGGAAAAATAGTAGCGCGCTAATTGTCATTTAGCGCGCTAGATGACCAAATTAGCGCGCTAATCGTGCTCTGGACAACAGAACTGCTGAAACTTTTAGTTTCCTCCAACACCCACAACAACAACCATTACTACAACGCCAACCACTGAAATATATGTACTTAAACACCACCAAATCAACTACCTAACAACCATCAACACAATCCACCAAAAACATCACCAAAACCTCTATAAGTGAGATCAAAAGATAGAGAAAATGGAGATGTATGTGATTCTCACCTTGTCTTTGATGTTCTCATCCCTCTAAGCTCCTTGAATCACCAAGATGAATTACCAAACCGTTGTTTCCTCACTTCAATTCTAGGATAGAAAGGATAAGAGAGAGAAAAGGTGGTGGAAATAAGTCAATTTGACTTATTTATAGTTGAATTGGCATCACAACTCACTTGTGCATCTCTAGGCCATCCAAAGCTCCTCATTTGCTTCTTTTCTAACCTCTCATGACTCCAATTGGGACACCTTTGGCACACTCACCCTTGTATTTAACTCAAAAAATGGTGTTTTGGGTATTCCGACGCCCGATTTCACGTCTCGAACCGCGACATACACGTGCTACCATGTCCTTAACCAACAAATGTATATTCCATATTATTATTTAACCCATTTTAGTCATTTATGTGTGTATTATTTTGATAAGGTCCCACATAGAGTCTTGTAGAGTTAGTTAGTGGGGAATACTATATAAATAGGGGTAGAGAAATATTGTAAGGCATTCAGTACATTTGTCTTGGCTTAGAAACTCATTTGAGTTCTTGGAGAGTCCAACCTCTTGAATGTTGTGGGATTGCTTGTTCGTGGTTGGTCAATTCAAGCAATATATCTTCTTCTTCTCTCACATTTCTCCTATTCTTTATCTTTTCTTTGTTAGTTTGGTCCATTAAAGTTTGGGGTTCTATCATTGGTATCAGAGCACACTTTCAAACATGGAAGCTTGATTAGATCGAATGGAAGCTCGATTAGATCAAATTAAAGAGAGAGTGAAGAAGATTTCAACCATTAAAGTGTCGATTGGGGAGCTTAGATATGAGATGAGGTTTATGTTTAGAGGGTTGCATCAGAAGCTTGACAAACTTCTTCGTCATCGCGGGATCGAATCATGCGGCACAAGGGAGCATCAAATCGAAGAGTCTTGCGATACGAAAGCACCAGATCCGCTAGATCCGATGGCGTTTGAGTTGATTCGGGTAGTAGGAGATTCAAATCTAATGGCGATTGAGGTGTTTCCAACTGTCGACGCTTCAGATTTGGTGAAAAAATAGTCACCCAACCTCAAATCCAAGGCAAATTCAGAGATCCAAGAGTTAGTGCTGCGGATTGAGATCGAATTGCACTCGTCAACCAAATTTTTGTCTAGATCTAGCTACGAGTCACCAAATCTCAGCAAGATCCTCACGGTTTCCATTCTCGATGACGCGTCTACATATCCAAGATTTGTAAGTATGGATGAGTGGTTCTTTGAAATCGATCCACCGCCATGGCCACCGCCTTGCCCTCTTTATTTGCTGCCTTTTCTTTCACTAGCGATCTGCATTTTTGTTCTCTCTGGAACGCGCAAGTTTTTTGAAACTAGGGCTCGTTTGGAGATGATTTTGTTTAGAGAATGGCATTCTCAAGGTGCTTTCATGGTGGGATCGTTGACAACACATAAGAGTATGGGTGGTGGGATCATTGACTGTAAGACGATATTTACACCACAATATCATGTTGTGGCCTTTGATTTTTCTAGTTGGATGCACACTCCATTTTACAATTCTTTGAAGTTGCTAGATCGATTGACTAACTCAACATTCAAGGAGAATCAAATGGTCGTTGTTCTGTCTTCCATTTGTGGTAGCTCGCACTTCTTCACCGTTTCCTTATTGTGCAACCATGCACTTTAGTGATGGGCTTTTTCTCATTTTTGACTTTTGCTTGGGGAGATGTCTTTAATATTGTGTGGGTACTCCATCATCTGCAACTTGCTTCCTCTTAATTTATTGTGGCTTTATGGTATTTCCTAGCACAATTTTGGGTGTCTCCTTGGAATATCTGATCATTTCAAGACTGTAGGGCAGTCATGAAGACGCCTTCGGTAAATCCTGCTGAGCATTTGGTATTCACAACAATGCTCATTGTGTTTACCACTTACACTATGGAGAAAGTGATTGAGTACGTTATCTTTGATCTTACAATAGTTCTTCCTCATCATTTTTGGACATTTATTGATCACTTACATCCAATCACTACTTCATTTTTTATGACAATCTTGTTGTGGTCTACATCGGGAGGAGTTTTTCATGTTGCCTCCAATGTGTTTGAAGAGATGTCTGCTAACTTGAGTAGTGCGATTAGTCATTCTATGAAGTCTTTTCCCCTCATTTTTCCTATTCCTAGTGCTGGGGATCTTCATCACGCTCTATTTGACTTTCATTACATGGGTCATACTTTGTTGGGCGACTTGTGGATTCCTCTTTGACATTGGAGTGGGTTAGTCTGCTATTCATTCTTGATGATGATATGGTCCAAGGGGAGTGGGGTTTGGCTTGCACAGTTAAGACAGCTGCATTCAGTTTGGTCGTACTTCTTTACTTTTGGATTGATGTAACTATCAATATGGATTGGTTGAGCATCAGGTCGATAAATGGTGTAGGTTGTTATTTAGCCGCAAGGTTCATATGGATCCTGGCATGGTCATTTCATCGCACTCATTCACATACCTTCCACCTCGAGGGTTCACGTTCGGGCATATCCATCTTCTTCGGTGATCACTTCTTTAGCTACCACCTTGAGGACAAGGTGGATTTTAAAGGGATGAGTAATGATAAGGTCCCACATAGAGTCTTGTAGAGTTAGTTAGTGGGGAATACTATATAAATAGGGGTAGAGAAATATTGTAAGGCATTCAGTACATTTGTCTTGGCTTAGAAACTCATTTGAGTTCTTGGAGAGTCCAACCTCTTGAATGTTGTGGGATTGCTTGTTCTGTGGTTCAGTTCAGCAATATATCTTCTTCTTCTCTCACATTTCTCCTGTTCTTTATCTTTTCTTTGTTAGTTCGGTCCATTAAAGTTTGGGGTTCTATCATATTTCCCCCGACCTAGTGTTAAGTCGGTTAAACTACTCGGTACCCGCGTCGACACGCATATCGAGGCAAATACTTAACACGATTTCGCACGTCAAATGTCCTATAATTACACACATTACGATGTCGTTTAATCTATTTTAACATAAACATTGTAATTTAGACAAATCAGCATACAAAAATAACTATTTACCTAGCTCCAAGTGCGCACAAGCCTAGTTGCGGGTCCTACATGCGTTTGAGCTGTCAGCCACGTCTGCAACTACGTCATAAATAACGACGAATTAAATTCAGGCCGTTACAGAAAGTGTAGCGATCATAGATTTATGATGACCAAATCTTTTAGGAGAATAACCATACCTGGTTGGCGGATGTGAGATGCGATAGGATTTCTTAAGTGGAGGCGGATCAATAGGGGTTGGTGGCAGGGAAGACATCGATGGTGACTGTGTCAAACTTGTTGATGTGAGAGTTCAAGAGGCGAGTCTATGTGATGGACATTATCCCTATTTCGATGTGTGTAAATAAGATGGGGTTGAAATCGGTTGATAGGAGGAGGAGAATGGGAATGAGGTTCACAAGACATATTGTAACGGCCCAAATTTTAATTACGCCGTTATTATTGATTATTTTCAGACTTGGATGACAGCTCAGATCCGCGTGGATGCCGCAGATAGGTCAGGGCACGCCTGACTTAGTAAATAATGATTTTGTGTGATTGTTTGCCTATTTGCGATGTTGTATATCAAGTTATTTACCTAGCATCGCATGTATGCATTTATATCATTGAATCGAGCGAGATAGTGTAACGGGTGTTCGCCTCGAGAAACGTGTCGAGACGAGTACTGAGGAGCGAACTGTGGGTACACTAGGTCGGGGAAACTAAAACACACAAATTAAATAAAAAAGAAGATTGCTCAAGTAACTACTATGGAATAGATATTGGGTGGCTAGTGACGCGGCGGTACGTGTATATCGCGATTCGGACGTGAAACCCGAGCGTCGAAACGCCTGAAAACACAGGCGAGTGTCCCAGCTTTGGAGTTAAAGACACGAAGTCAATAAGCTTACCCTTATCTATACTCCACCACACTCCATCATCACTTTTTCTCTCACTAACATCACTCTCTCACACCCACACACACACACCCGTCACGCACACAATCCCGGAGGAAGAAGAAGGAACGTAGAGGGGGAGGAGAAGAAGAAGCCGGGAAGTAGAGAAGAGAGGGCGAGACGTCACGGTCGAGGTGAGTCCTCGTTGTTTGTTGTGATTTCAGTGGGTTTCGGTGGGGTGGTCGAGAGTGGGGTTCGACCATGGAGGCCGAACCGGGCCAAGGTGGAGATGGCAGGGGTGTCTCCCCCTGCCATTGAGTCCACCGGGGTTGGGGTGGAGAGCAACCCCAACCCAAACTACAGAGGAAAAAGAAAAAAAAGAAAAAAAACAGCAACAACGACTTACGTCTCTGTGAAGAAGGAGATGGGGTGGGGGAGGGGTGCACTCACCCGTGTGCATGCATGCAACCCCTGGACCGGGCCGGGCCGGAGCTGACCCGACCTGGGTGGGCCCGAACCGGGTCTGGCCGACCCGGGTGGACCGGGTCAAACCCGGTCCAGGGACCCACCCATTTATTTAAATAATATAATATTAAAATTTAATTTAAAAACAATTTTAAATTTAATAAATTACAGAAAAAATAAGAAAAAATAGGTAGAAAAATTATGGAAACAAATCCAGAAAATTAGGAAAAATATAAAAAAATGAGAAAAAAGATAGAAAAATGGTATTCGAGAATTTTTCAGGCGTTGACACCCAAGTATAACTCGAGAAGTGTGTCAAACCAAACTTTTTGAAATAAGATTTTCATATTTTGGTCGCACATTATAAATTCACTTAATTTGACTCTAAACTAGTTAAAATGGTTTAATTGGACACCAGAAATTTAGGAGACCATAGTCGGGAGTCGAGCGCGTTTCTCTAGATGTGAGTGGGACTTCGAGCGCGTTTTGAGGCACGTAAGAATCTATCCGAAAGTCTTGAGGTTTACTTTTCCATCGTTGATTTCCTATTCCTTGTTATTGTACTCTATTCCGTGATACATTGGGTTGGTGGTCGAGTTACTCCCACTTGATATTCGTAGTGTACTTATGGCGCACTAGGCTGTAGCACGTGTGATCAGGCACTCGGTGAATTGCAACCCGAGTTGCATTAAGGGTGCACGTGTCGGGCAAGTACCGCGAGGAACCAGGTGAAAGGAAGTGGAGGCACCCACCGAAAGGATCTTGGGGGCCGAAGTATAGTTAAGTTTGATCGGGACGAGTACACAATTTGTTTATCTCGTGTTATTTATTCATGTGATGATCTTAGCACAGTTGTCTGTTTAGTTCCCGCATGATTATTTGACATGTTTATTGGTATCTATTTATTTTCTTATAAATGCTCGGTGTACTTCGTTTGGAATTTTACTAACGATACTCTCCATCTGGTTTTTTTGTGATGGTCGAGTGCAGATCCCAGTGCTAGTAGGGGTAAGGGGATTTTGGGCGACTTCATCTGATTGCCCGCGGTCGAGGACCCACTAGTACGTACGATTTTGATATTTTGCTTTACTTTTGGGTAATGGGAGACTGGATAAACACTGTACTTGTATATATTACTACTTAGTATTGTCGCCTATATACAGAGTACTTTCCCCGGGTTTTCCACAATACGAGTTGCTCTTATAAATGATGCTTTATATGATGATGAATTTAATTGTTTTACTAGCTTTAAATTTAAGACTTCCGATGTTTTAATACTAAAAGTGATTCAACTGACTAACCAAACTGATTAACGAAATAAGTTAATACGCATATCGAGTAGTCATGATGTAGCAAAGGACATTAGTGGCGCGTGGGACCCAGCGGGTCAATGATCTTACAGGACCGCGGGGCCGCGCCTCTCCATGTGGCGAACTCGGGATTGGGGGTCGTCACACATATCCTCAAAAGTAGGAAGAAGAAAATGAGTGGAATCATTAAAATGAACATCAGTTAAAGGGTAAAGATACTCTTGGTCAAAGAAAATAATATTACGAGAAACACGAATCCGTCGAACGATAGGATCAAAGCACATATAACCATTTTGATGTGAGGCATAGCCAAGAAATGCACATTTGACAGATTGAGGAGAAAGTTAGTACGTTTTTGAGAGGGAAGAAGAACAAAGCAAACACACCCAAACGGGTGAAGATGATGATATGTAGGCTGATCTTGATAAAGAAGGAAATATGACATTTTATTTTGAAGTATAGGTGTAGGAAGACGATTTATTAAATGGACAGCCGTAAACAAAGCTTTAACCCATAATTTTGATGGAACACAAGACTCAATGAGTGAGGAACGAACCACATCAAGAATATGTCGATTTTTTCGTTCGACAACGTCGTTTTGTTGGGGTGTATAGGGACAACTTCTTTGAGAAATAATGCTATTTTGTTGAAGAAAATCTTGAAAATGTCGAGAAATAATGGTTTACGCCTTTTGAAACGCAGGGGAGTAATAGACGACCTGAATGACGATGATGATAAGATAATTCTGAAGTTAAAGAAAGAGTTTGATGATGATGGCCTCAGCAAGTATATGTCACAGATTCCAAATTTTTATAGTGAATTCTTATTAAGAAAAAGTTTCATGGACATGGAGATGTGCATTAAGAAACACTCAACATACCCTATGCATTCTCTCCTTGATTTTTTAGGCAAAGAAACTCATGATGATTCTATGAAGCTATCAAGAAGCAGATTAGTAAAAGTAGTGACAAGCTCCTCTTACTTGTATGTCTTGTTAGAATGGCAGATTCATTGGCACCATCGCTTCGCATTGTCTCTTTGGCTTCCGCACTTGATCAAGCGTTTGAGATCATTGTTTTCATCCATGAGAAAACAAATGCCATAAATGCTTCAAAGGCCATGAATGTTAATTTTGCAAATGATATTTGGAGGAATAAACATATCAGAAACCACTGGTTTCAAACATATATCATTCATCACTTAAAAAGTGGAGGATGCAGCTGCCATATTCGGGATCGTGTTGCTGAACTTCACGATAAATATCTATCGCATTTCTTGATCCCGGAATTGCATGATATCATTAATATTGTTGGTGATCCAAGAGTTGATGCAATTAGGAGTACTAATGGAAGCATAGAAGAGCTTTACGATCGCATAGAACGATTATTTGTTGAACTACGCACAGCTTTTTCGATCAATTTCGATGCCATTTTCAATGGCTTGAATGAGAGTGTTCGAGCATTTGAGTTTCAAGAAAACGTGAAGACTTCCATGGAACTCGTAGCTAGATTTAAAGATGTCGATCCTTTGCACTATGCTAACCACAACATCGGTAGCTTCATGACTACCGATTCACCAAAGTGGAAGAAAATGAAGCGATTCTGCGGCCATGCTATTTCTCTCGGCAATGTGGTGATTGCGATGGTAATGATGTAACCAAGGCGGGAGGAACACATGTGGCTCGAGATAGAAACTATTTAGTTGATGTTCGAAACTAGCGTATCGATTGTAAGAGAGTTTACATGTTGGTGAGAAGTAGAAATATTACGTAATTTGGAGAGAAGCTACAGAGCTCTTGAATCCTATGCTACCTCTTGTATTTCCCTTTCCTATCATATTAACAAAATTCTTGGTAGGAGATGAGTTTGATCCTCCCCAAGTTTTCCATTGGAATCCGTGTGTAGATAAAAAATTTGCACTGGTGTTATATTTTCATATCGCTTGTTATTATATATGTTCTTGGCTTATAAGTCTACTTCTCCAAATTTTGTTCTTCTAGTTTGTGATTAAGTAATCATGACATTGCTGATTTCATGTAGGTTCATAGGTCTAGAGATGCAATTGTTTTTTGGATTGACATGGGATTCATAAGCATCAGTTAAATGAAGGAATATGTGAAATGGCTATCTGCTTGGTTGGAACTAATTAGCTGAAATTGGTAATACAAGTTCAAGAAACATCTTTTTAGTGGACTTCAACATGTTTTAATGAGTTTAAGAGTATGTATCATATATGCTTAATGAGTTTTCTATGTGACTTGGGCTTGATGAACTATTTTAAGGGGATATGAGTGAAGCAAAATGATTATGGAGTATGCCTGACAAATCCGACCTACTAAAAAATATGTCGCGAATGTTAAATTTTTCCCTCTTTAAACTTCTCTGTAGGGTCTCTTACTATTGGGTATCTCTTACAATTGGGTACATCCACACCTTTATATGTGGGTTCGTGTATCTCACTACCACATATATATTCTCCCCATGCACCTAAACCACCTTAAACTCTCAAGTGTGGGGTTTTACTATATAAAAGGCCTTGGTAATGTATAGGGAGATGTCAAGACTAATGTATTTTTTTCTCAAGTCACTTAACTGATGTGAGACTATCAGGGGTGTATTCAATTGAAATTTTAATAGACTTTTGGTTACTTTTATAAGTGAACGACTTTTATTAAGTTTTAGATTTTGGTAAACTTTTAAAGACTTAAATAAATTTTTATGTAGATTTCATTATGATGACTTTTATCAACATTTAAGATTTTTAGTGACTTTTGTGAACTTCTTAAACATGATTTTGATGATAATAATAGATTATTGTGATTTTTAAAATGAAACAAATATTATTATAAAAAAGTAAATAATTATGTTTTTTTTTAAGAACCATTACTAATTTTTTAAAATGTATTTTTGTATTTTAGTAAAAAAAACATATAGACATATTAATGAATTACTCTTAAGGTAATAGCATAACAAATAAGTAAATAAATATCATCATAATAATTAACAAATAGGTAAACAAATCATCCTTTAGCTAGTGGTAGAAAAGAATCAAGTAAGATTATTGAAAATATTTTTTTTTGAGAAAAGATAATTGGAAATATTAGTGTAAAAATTTTGCACTTTATTTTTTTGTTTGACTTAAGCAAAAAAAGTATATTTTTTCCTTAATAATGATAGTTTAAATTTCAAAACATGTACTTCTTACATTTCAAAAAAATTATACAATTATTTTCTTCAAAAATAATAATACTACACTTTTTGAGATTATAATAATACACTAAATAAACGAAACTTCTTAATTTGTCAAAAAAGAAAAACTATAAAAAAATGTATAGTGATGCGAGAATTAGATTTTGTTAATAACGACATCAATCTATTTTCATCAACATAGATATTAGAGTATAATGGGTAAGCAGTGAAATCCAAGAGTTTTGTAGTGATTGAAGAAGTTGATAAAAACAATTGATAAGAAAAAGACCTCTTGTGAACAATGAAGTCCTTATTCAAAAATGTAACCAACAAAAATTAGAAGTCTCTAAAAGTTTCTGGGTTGATGTGAGGAGAAGTTGAAGACTTCTTTATATGTATTTTTATACAAAAAGTCTACAAAAGTCAAGATTTGTAACCAATCTACAAAAGTAACTAAAAAATTAAATATACTTTACTTAACTCTCTAAAAGTTTAAATTGAATACCCCAAAACTTTTGTAGACTTTTTAAAAGTCTATAAAAGTTCACATTGAATACACCTTACTTTTATAAAATCTCTAAAAGTTGTAAGTGAATATACCTAAACTTTTTTAGTCATTAAAAGTAATCAAAAGTTTATTAAAATCTCAATTGAATACACCCGGTCCCCACACACCAACAATTACAACTGATTCGTGTTGGATTAACGACCACTAAAAGATCGCTAGTTTCTTTCATGAGAATACCACATAAAATAGCTTTAAGATTTGTGTAGGTAGAACAATTGTTTGTTGAATTACTTCATAGCTCTGCCAATCAACTACCTCAATGTCCTATTCAATAAATTGATTGTGCAACATTAATGCCGCCTCTACTATTCCTCCCCATCTTTGATGAGCAAGACGAATAAGGGTCCACATAAGGGTCCTCCCAAACTTCGTTTCTTACACACCGTAGACTTTTTGTCCATATACTTAAATTCGATGAACAAAAGCATATGATTCAGGCAAATTACATCATGGCTCATGGGAATAGTCAAACTCACTTAGATACTCACGGATATAAAGTAAAATGAAATAATGAACAAATGCATATGATCACTTATGTCTAACCTGAATTCAGCTGCAGTTCGTACTTGGAAGAAATTGTTGAGAAGTTGGAAGTGATGAGCTTGTTTTACTAGTATGTCTGGTTAGAATGGCAGATTCATTGGCGTCATCCCTTCGCATTGTCCCTTTGGCTTCTGCACTTGATCAAGCCTTCGAGATCATTGTTTTCATCCATGCGAAAACAATTACCAAAAGTGGTTCGAACGCCATGAAGATTAATGTTGCTAAAGATATTTGGATGAATAAAAGCAACAGCAACCATTGGTTTCAAACCGATATCATCGATCCCTTGAAAAGAGGTTGCGCCAACCATATACGTGATTGTATTGCCGGACTCTTTGATAATTATCTACCTGAATTTTGTGATCTCGTGAACCGTATGATATCATTAATATTATCGGCGAACCAAGAGTTGAGGCAATTCGGAGTACTAAAGGAAGCGTAGAAGAGCTTTACGATCGCATAGAACAGCTTGTTTGCCGAGCTACTACTAAGTTTCTTTGATCAACTTCCTAATGCCATTTTAAATAGCTTGAATGAGAGAGTTGCAAATTGTTGAGTTTCAAAAAATGCCAAGATTTGGATGAAAGTCGTAGCTAGATTTACGAGATGTTGACCCTAAGCACTATGCCAACCGCAACATCGGTAGCTTCATGACTCTTGTCACACCCCTAAAAGCGAGACCCGACAGATCAAGCTAGGGTCGGTAACCTAGTAAATGACCAAGTTCGGAGGACTTGGGTGGTTCCGTGGAGGTTAGATGTTGGACTTCGGAGGGTTGCGCATGGCCTACGGTGATATGTGTGTGTGCATGTGGGACGCACAAAGGTGTCTAAGCGTGGGCTTAGGCACGGCGCATGGAGACGTCAGGCGCGGGCCTAGACGTAGCGCAACGCCAAAAGCGCACCAAGGTGAAACGCGGTCGTGCCTTAGTGCGAGACGCATGGGCGTGGAGCACGGCACGCGCGCGGGATGCGCTGCACGCAGAGCGCGTAAGGCAAGCACGCGGCGCGAGCGCGGCGTGCATGCGCGCAAGAACGCGGCGAGCGTGTAGGACGCGTGAGCGCGCGCGATCGTGTGCGCATAGACGCGCGCGCATTCGGACGGGCGAGCGCATGGTCGCATGCGGACAGACGCGCGCATACGGTTGAGCGCGGATGGATGCGGCACATGGGCGGCGCGCGGGACGAGCGCGGGATTTTCCTTGGCACGGTACCTTGGCACGCCTTGGCACGGCACCTTGCGGACTTAGGTATTCTTTGCAGACTTAGGTACGATCCTTGGCACGGGCAAGGTTCGGACACATTTCTCGGGCGCGGTGGTGCCTTAGGCATGAGCAAGACTTGGGCAAGGCGGACCTTACCTTGAGTTGACAAAACTTGACCTGGGCGTTGACCCTGGTCAAAGTACGCTTGGTCTCACTTTGGGATGTTTTCTATTGGAGCGGAGGAAACGACTTAACATCTACTATAAGGGGAGGTGGTCTCTCCTAGGGGTGGTGTGTGCACGGTAGCATGGTTTACCCTCGAGCATGCCTTGGGCATCATGCCAAGGTAAGTCCCTCGAGCCCATGCTCCGATCACCCCGAGCCGGTGGGACTCGACGAGCCCCGGCTAGCACCGACGTGCCTGGACGGACCGAGGCACAGTTGAGCATTTCCTATCCCGTAGAGAAGCATGAACCACGAGGCGTGGGGAGATCAAGTGTGAGCGGGTTATATGAGCAAGTAGTAGCGGTTACGAAATGGCTCATTAACTACCTTGGTCATGGGCATGACCAAGGCAAGTCCGAGCTTGGTGGCTGGGCAATTAAGTGGTAGCGGTTACAAGTGGTGGTGGCTACAAATGTAACGGTTGCAAGGGAGCAATTATGGTATTGCTCATTGATTACCTTGATCATGGGAGTGATCAAGGGGCTGTCCCGGAGTGGTGGACGGTTTCATCCTAGTGGCAGCAAGGAGGGCGGACAGTTTGGTAACTGCCGCGCACATTAAGGGGGTGGTGTTTAATGTAGGCTTAATTGGTGTTGTAACTGCCGAACTGGCTGGGCTATAAAGCCAGAGGCAGGGATGCTTGGGAGGGGATCCATTCGGGAGATAATCTAAGCATCCAGAGGGATCAGAGAGATTATCTAAGAGGGATCAAGTGCAGTGCGAAAATGCATATGGTTGCATGAGTAGATGCATAGTTTACCGAGAGTTGTAATTCCATAGAGAGCTAATAAACATTCCCTTGTTGTCCAGTGCAATTGTTGTTGTTGTTGCTTGCTGGGTGTTATTATTCCGCATTGCGCATAGGGTTGTGCTGAGCTAGGGCGGTCCCTAGGCATCACAGGGTTGGTTGAGTGCGAAAAATTCCTTAGGGAAAACCTCTCTCAATTGACCCCGTGACAACTACCGATATGCCGGCAGAGCGAGAAAATCATGAAGCAGTTGGTAATTATGCTTCTCTTGGCAATGAGGAGACAGTTTCAGATGCTAATGTGATCAAGGCAAATGGAACAAATGTGACTCGAGATTGAAATTGTTTAGTTGATGTTTGAAACATGCAAAAGCGATCTGCGTGTTGGCGGGAAATAAAGCTCTACCGAGCTTTTGAATCATCTCGCAAACTCTTGTATTGCTATTTTATGTTCCCCTGCTTGTGTGTTCTAGTTCATACGAGGTAATGTCGATCAATCCTTAATCAATGAGGTCAGTTTGGCCTTTTAGAGAAATTAAACTTAACCCAAAACATCTTCAAAGAAGATTTTGTTTGACATAACAATGATGTGGCTTACTTTGTGGTAAAAATATATGTAAAGTTTTTTTGGGCCTAGAACTGACTACCGAGGCCTTTTAAGTTAAAATTCCACACTATAAGAGTTGAAGGTGGTTAAGTTGGAGACAATATCGGTGCTAGCGGAGGAAATCCACAGCTTGCGCACGCTTGTGCGGCGTGACTCGAAGAATTTTACAATATATTCTTGGAGCTTAGAAGGAAGCTCAAAGGGATCACATGAAGTTGTTTCATTAATCATTTTTGTGTGATACATAGATGACATTCGACATCAATATAAGAGAAGGGTGCACAAATATTCTCAAAAAATAAAATAAAAATAATTTTACTATAATTAAATTGGTCAACATCTTATAGATGAATTGAATGCAAGTTTTCAAAATGCGCATTCAGTTCAAGTAAGTCATTGCTTAGAGGCAAAACGTTTCTTCCGATGATGTATTTTCAAAACGTGTCCTCGGTTATTATGCTTGTCGTAATTTGTTTGTGTTAAAAAAAGTGTCAATTGACCAGTCAAAGGGTTATACATGAAAAAAAAAATTATGTCAAAATTGCAAATTATTTGCTACAAAGAGATAGATGTAACGGCCCGAAAATTCGACTCGTGCCACGTGTTATTTTAGGGTCGTATGTGGGACCCACTTGCCGGGATGCGTATATCTGAATCTCAAGTGGAGGTGCTAATTATTGAAAAAACGTATACGCGGAGAAGTCAGTGAGCCGAAACACGAATGATGGACGCGCCTCGAATCGCGTGCTAATGTGAGACCGAGATAGTCGCTTTTATGCGGTTTACCATAGCATGTGTATCAGGAGTGCTCGGTGGATAACGACCCGAGGGAACTGCTACATGTGTCGGTGCGTCGTAGGTCTACGCCGGCCACCGAGAGGGATTAGGTGATAGCTAGTTGGGTGCGCTCACTAGTGGGATCCCTGGAAGGAAATCCCGAAGTATGGTTTAGTCGACTAGAACAAACCCACACGCTTGCACTTTATTGTTATTTACGCATGCGATGCCCTACTTACGGTTGCTTGTTTACATTCCGCATGTTTATTTAACGTATTCATGGAATTCCTTTTATTTATTGTACTAAATACAAGCATATACAATATATATTGTACAACACTACAAGTACTTTTCGTGGTTTTTCCACAAAGTAGGTTTTGTTTAAATTGGTTAATATATTTTTCTAATTTTACGTACAACTTCCGCTGCTTATTTCATATATACGTGGATACGAAATTCGAGACAAGAAAAGGACGGGCAGGTGGCGTAAACGTGTAGTTGGGCCAGCTGGCAAGGAGTACACGGAGACACGTCACCCCGGGGCGGCGAGGGCCGCCACAATAGATGTGCAAAAAACCCACAATTTTGTTAGGTATATCATTGATAGGGTTCATTGGATATGCATCGTGATGTGTGTGCACACATTCCAAAGTGTATCACACCATCCATGATGTACACAAATGTTGTAACAAAATTATGTAAGTGCTATTTGAACCAGACTCAAGTTTTTTTTTATTTTAAATTCATCCTCAAACAATTATTGAAGCAAACACAAACACTTGTAAAATTCATTTGATGCCCCTTAAATATTTGTAAAAATTTAAAACACTTCCTTATGAGTCCGGACTAATGAGTCCAAGTAGATTATTGTTTATGATGATACAGAATGCAAATGTACAGTTAGACTGAGAAAAAAAAAAGGGCCGCTAAGGGCACCCCACCGTTTCATGCAGGCACCCAGTTAATGTGGGCACTAACCAATTTACCTGGGGCACCAAAAAATTAGACCCGAAATACCCAAAATACCCCTCGAACAAACCTCTCGCACCCCACCACCACCCCCACCACCACCACCACCGAACTCCTTGCCCGAAATCGTGTTTTCCATTCAGGACCGTGTGTTTCCCCTTCGTTGTAGGAGGTTTTTGCAGTTTGTAGGCTCGGGGTGTTTGCCGATTTCGTCTTCAAATTAGGGCTCGGTTCTAGTTTTTTGTTCACACACTCAAGTCGAGAAATCGATCGTTTGAATGTACGTTGGTAGTCTAATTAAGTTGCATTTGATAGAGTAGTTGTTATGTTTGTGTGGCGGTGCATTCAATGGTTCATTTAGTGGGCGTTCGTGGTTCTCGCCACACAGCCGAGATTTTGTTACGAGTCTCGGTTGTCCATAACCGAGACTTTTATTGTCGTCTCGGTCACCACTTCACGAGAGTAAGTCGAAGTGTATAGTTTATGTCATGTCGGTGATGTCCAACCGAGAACGTAGCATTTCTCTCGGTTGTCCATTACCGAGACTTTTATTCATTTCTCGGTGGATGTTGACCTAGACGTTTGCATAACTCTCAGTCCTGCAAGGCCGAATCAATCGCGCCCGTGAAAAAACATCTGAAAATTTGAGAAACCCTACGTTGACAAAAAATAGTTCCTTCAAACCATCATATGGTTGTCAAACATTGTTACATCGCTGTCGGATGATGTCAATCCGCAAGAATCGATAAACGGTCGACAAACGCAATGTTGTTTTATGGTTCAAGCTTGGTGGTGGGGTGCCCCGTTTTCTTTGTCAAAATGGTTTGTAGGGTTTGAATCAAAATATATACAAAGGGGCAAAATGGTCTTTTCCATTTTATTTGGAATTTTTACAAAAAAGTTGGGTGCCTTCATGAAACGGTGGGGTGCCCTTAGCGGCCCTAAAAATGGTCGTTTTGACAAGGACAATAGCATTGATGGCAATTTGGGGTTGAAACTTTTGCCTCTGTGAAGACATGATCATAGAAATTTGTAGGAACATAATACTTTGCCTTAATTTTGATCTCACAATTTCCCATTTATGAGCTACTGTTTTTAGAATGCGAGAATAATGGTGGAGTTTCGTGGTGTCCATTTTATTACATTTTTATTTATTTATTTATCTCCATTTCATTTCAATAAATTTGGCCGGTTATACGTAGCAATTAATGCCAACCGTGTAGATATTTTTGTTATGACAAACCTTACGTAGCAAAAATTTCCCTAATTCTTACAAATAATGAAACGAAACCTACAAAAAAAACAAGACCACAAAAATAACATAAAAAACTCTAAAATTAAAAAAAAATACTACGCGCAAAAAAATCTACTATAATATTATTTTTATAAGTTAAATAGAAATTTCGTTAATCATTAATGGCTCGATATAGGATTAATGATATAGAATCAATTGTCCTAATAAAAATACATTGATTCGCTAATCTTACTTGTTCAAAAGAACATATAGCTACTATGAATTTTGATGTAAATGCAATTGCAATATTGAAACAATAATTAAACCCAAATAACATGCACCCATGAATCTTCACTACCACCGATATTATCATAACTCAACTACTAAAACTCGAGAGTTTTACTTGAAATCGTTTGATATTATTTGAAGTTAAGGTCTACACTTTTATACTTCATTACAAAATCACACGTAATCAATTTAGATTATATATAAGTTTGTGGTGCAATTCATCACATGATGATAAACATTCCCATATAAATATCCCATACATGCATGTACTTGTTTATCATCACTAAATTAATGTACATCGTACATTAATCGATTCACACGTTCTAAGTAATATAATGTGTTGAATTCAAACACACGGTCCGGAGCCAAGTAACTAGTAGGAGCACTTGTTAGGATCACCATCACCTACAAGTGTATTTTGAATGCTAGTGCTATCTTTTATATATATATTCCTTGTGCCTTGTAGAGAAACCACCAAGGGGGGCCATGGCAAGCAATGGGAATGAAGCAAATGACTCAAACTTCTCTTCTCCAATGCCCGCCGTTGGGCTAGATATCGCGGGAGCTACATTGGTATGTCTTGTACTCATCCTTTCCGATATCTTTATTGCGCTTCGTCAAAGGAAGTCGTGGATACCTTGTCGCTTCTTCGGGCTTAATTCCTTTACACTAACAATCCTTTCAATTGCCACCAAACTTTCAGTAGATCTCACCACTTCGATGCCTAGTGCTTACGACCAACTATCAAAGCTATACGGAACTGCCTTAATTTGCATCTCCATTGGCATTTTCGGGGCTTCCATAGTTAACATGAAGGAATCTGAATTTTACGCAACCATGGCCTCTTGTGATCATGGTAGTCACCGTGGTTGTTAATGTTTCCTTGCAAATGAGCACCGGTGTCATTGTTTTGTTCAAATTACAACATATGATAAACTTGGTTTTAATCTTTTTGCTATTGCTAGGCATCATGGGTTCTTTGTAGATTTACATTCCCTGGTTACTTTCCGAGCCCTTTAGAAAGTCTCTTAAACATATGCCAAGAAACATTCACACCTTAAAGAGATGTTATGCGTTTAGCTACGTTGCGAGCCCCCGATTGATGTTTATTAGGTTCTCCCAAGCTTGATACTCGCGCCTTGCTTTGCACGGTTAGTTGCGTAGTTTTGTTAGAAGTGCGTTTCGAACGTGTAGTCTAGATCGGGGCATGAAGGCGAGGATCGACTATAGATGGTCTGTTTGGGCGGTGGTTGGAATACAAATTCTCACAAGTAATAGTTGGAGCTTTCGCGGTTGCTTTTCGTTGCCTAGCTATTAGTAATCAGATGCATTCTCTCCTCTTGATTGCTTTAAAAAAGAATAGCATTCTTGAATGCCACAATGTATTCTTGTTGGCAATGAGAAATTGGAGTTTTTGTTCAGGGACATTGAATTGAAATTTGAGACTGGTTTTCAAATTTTTTCGAGCACTGGAGTATATTTTTGATTCGTTCATGTTCTTATTGAGACTCTCGGCAGACGTGATCAACGAATTCACTATAATCCTGATTCGGGTAGCAGGAGATTGCTTTACTTTCGCGGCGGAAAAAGCTAGCGGTATTGTTTTTGGCTTTTCAAGCCACAGGAGAGGATGCGATGATGAAATGATGGCAATGTTAAGGAAAGAGCTTGATCACAGCCTCGAATGTGTGATATCGTCGATTCCCAATTATTACAGTGACTATCTACTAAGGAAAAGCGTCGCCGACATGGAGATGTGCGTTAAGAAGCAATCAACATTTCCCATGGTTTCTCTTCTTAAATTCTTAAGCAAATCACTCACGATTCGTGGAGGTTTTAAAGCTTATTAGCAATAGAAGTGACAAGTTCCTTTTACTTGTATGTCTTGTAAGAATTGCACATTCATTAGTACCATCGCTTCGCACTTCGTCTATGATTTGCGCTCTCGATCAAGCCTTTGAAATCATCGTCTTCATCCACGAGAAAATAAAGGCGCGAGTGCCTTGAATAACATGAAAATGAAGGTTGCAAAAGATATTTGGATTAACGGAGCCAAAACCAACCATTGGTTTCGATCGAGGTAATCGACCATTTCAAAAATGGAGGATGCGTCGGTGATTTCTTGGATGGCGGTCATGGAGTTGTTGATAAATATTTATCGAAGATTGTGTGCCATGAAGTCTATGAAATCATCAACATTATAGGGGAACAAAGAGTACTTGACAGTACCATTAGTAATGCTACCAATGCTCAAGTCGAAAAGCTTTACAATGACATCGAAGAATTATTCCTTGAACTATTGCATAGCGTTATGGATCAACTCCCGACGTCATTTTCGAGAGCTTGAACGACGGTGTTCCTTTTGTCGAGTTTGAAGAAAATGTAAAGACTTCAATGGAACTTGTTGCTAGACTTAATCCACTAGAAGTTGAACCTTGGTGGTTTAACTCGCAGCAACATCTATAGCTTCATGGCCCCGGAAGTATTATTAGTGCAAAAAGATGACAAGTCTTGTGATAATGTCTCTCTTGTAATAACTGGAGATCATGTTGATGTTAATTAATTTGGGGCTTTCTATGAATCACGAATGTAAGATACCAGATGTTGTATGATCAAATAGTAGAGTATGTACATTTGCTTTTCTTGTGGTAACATATAGTTGTATAGTAGATTTAATAGAAGTTGATCCAAGTGTAAGGGTCTATGTTTCTAGCTAGTTTTATGAATGGAGTGGCTTCCACTAGAAGAGCTTTGTCTCGACTTTTTGCAAATTGGTTTTTGTGCTTTGTGATTATCCATTTTAGATTAACAAAAGTTTTATTTTAGCATTTCATCTTAAATTAGTATAGACGTTTAGGGTTTGAGGTTTATTTTTTTTGTTTTCTGTTTTTTAAGCACAAAGATTAGGAAAGAGTGATTGCGGTGGTTTGAACACCTTCACGAGTAGAAACTGAAAAAATTCGACGATGTAGAAGTAGATGTTATTATTATTATTATTATTATTATTATTATTATTATTATTATTATTATTATTATTATTATTATTATTATTATTATTATTATTAAACCATGGTTTAAACACAAAAATTACGAAAGGCGATTACATGGTTTGGACACCATCACAACATACAAAGTACATTCACTAGGGGGTGAACACCGTCGGAATTGAACTGAAAGAAAAGAGAGGTACAACTTAACACTGAGAGCATGAGTGATGAAAACACTAGCACATGCGTTTGGAAGAAGATGATGATGCAACAAAGAAGGTTAAGAATTGGAATGAGCCCTCATTGCGACGGCCAATAACAAAGTTGAGAGAATACCAAGATGGACTTTATCCAGGATGGGAGTAACGGAAAGTTTGTTGATCCGACGATAGAGCAACTACATACTACTATATTATCACTTTTCAAACTATCGACTAGATTATCAGCTGCAGTTAGATTATCAAATAGTGATGTCAAACAGAGCCCTAATCTTTACAAACACTTTTTATTGATTAACTAACTTATCAGCTATCAGCTATGGACTACTATTTTATCAATTATCAACTTTCAGTTAGATTATCGATTATCAATTTTATTATCTCGCTAATTCTCGCAAACAAAGCCATATCTACCGAAAAATAGAGATTTATTTTAAACCCAAATAGAGTCAAAACAATATCGTCAGGGAGTTATTATTAGCACATCTATATGTTATATCAGCCCCCTATTTAATTTAATGTTATTTCTAGCCCCCAATAAGTTTGCTCATACTCTAAGCACCTCCCTTAATTATTAATAAACTCTCTATCGTACCCCTAACTTATTTTTGCCCCTCGCTCTCCCCAAAAAAAGCTATTTTCTCATCTTTTATCATTTTTTTTCACTTTAACTCAATTTGCTCTATATGCATTTCAAAATTGATTTTTTGATCATTAAAAACAAAGATTGAACACAAATAAATGATTCTAACCATTCAAGAATATGTATCAAATCTTAACCAAATACTATTATTAAAATTTTATATTTAATGGTTAATTGTTGAGTGTATAAACTAAAAGATGAGAAGGGGTGTAGAGATTAAAAAGTAGAAGAGAAAATGAAATGAGTCTATAGCTTAATTTGAGTAAGATATAAAAAATGAAAATTAAGTAGAAGAGAAGTGAGCGTAATGAGTGAGATAAGAGCTGAAGATAAGTTTAATATTTCATTTAAAGAAGGATGTAGAGAGTAAAAAAATAAAGATGATGAGGAGTCTATATAGTGGAAAGTAAAAGGAGAAAAAGAAATGAAATATGTTCATAATTTAAAATGAAGTTATTTATGTAATTTTGACTAAAGATAGTTTAGTTTAAAAATGTATTAAATTAAATGAAAAGCCGATGTAGAGTAGTGGCGGGCTAATGGTCGCTCCCATGGTAATTGCATATTTTATTATTTTAAAAATATATGACTTCCCATGTTAGTTAGTGTGAAGTTGAATTGAACAAAAAAAAATAAAATCAATATTACCAAAAAGACAAATTCAACTTTTAAGTTTGGTAAAACAAACCAAACACGACCAAGTCATGTTGAAGACATTCCTTAATGGACAATAGCAACAATAGCCCCATTACTTGTTGGGTGACCTCAACTTTTGTAGTACATAGATGCACACATCAAGAGATACCATCAATTCACAAACCTCACAAGTTGTGGTTTCTTAAAAAAATTTATATAAAAAAAAAAAAAAAACATAATCACCCAAAATTGGGCTCGGGCAAAGGGGGAACGCACTCCTAGATTACAATGAAATGAACACAAGGTAAATAGCAAGGAGGATTAAACGGGTCCATACCCTACTTAAGAAAGCAATAGCGAGGAAATGGTTTATTAGTAGCGAAGCTCAAAAATAAATCCAAACCCATCGAAACTAGTATCTTTTCGGGGTAATGTAATGTCTCGAATATGGCACTTCCTTACATTGCTAGTCGAGTGGACGATTGAAAGCTTTTAGTATCGATGCGCCAACTTTTCCGCTCGACATAGTATTGGGCATAGCGTTGCATGCAAACCAACCAAAGAATTAATAAGAGTGGTAACAATGGTAAAAATACTATAAGTATGAGAACTCATCTGGAAAAATCTAAGGTCAAAGCATTTGGCGTTTACGAGTTCATAAGTTATTCATATGACACAGTACTTCACTGGAGGCTTTCTTTATCTTTTACTTCGTTTACTTTTTGAAGACTCACTTCACAAAAGGTTTTTGATATAAGAGTAAATGAACTGGAAACTTATTTCAATCTAACTGCCTTGAAGAGTTGCAATACATCCATTGAAAACTAGAAGCAGGCTTTAGTTTAATGAAAATTCAAAATCTTATTTAGAAAGTTTGGAACCAATGATCATTTCTACTTTCGAGAGTTATTAATGAAGGTCAAGAATATAGAGATGATGCGGCGGCCATTGGGTCACATTGCATACGTCGGGTCAAGCATGGGTGCACACACAAGAAGCAGAATCTGGTATCATTTAGCTATTATTGTGTTTATTTGTGTTACCTAAAGTTGAGAGTATTTTGTTGTTTTTATTGATATAAATATGTAATACGTTGGCTTTTTTGCTTGATTAGCACATATGGGCAAAATTTTGATCAACCCAACACACCCACAAATTTTTTTACCAAACTAACACATTTGTTGCCACGTCGCGCCACGTCGCGCTAGATCAACCCACTGGTGGAAAACGTGACCTCGGGTCACGTCTCGCGATTTGTAGCAGAAAACCCCAACCCCCCCCCCAACTTGAAACCCCGACCCCCAGCTATCTCCTTCAAATCCGCCACCACTTTTCTTCTCTCCTGTGACAGCCTCCATCTCCCGTCCGGCGCCTTCAAGATCGGCCGTCCGCCCTCCGTGGTCCGTATAAGGCGACTCCTTGTGGCTGCCCGACGTGCCGCCGCCGTTTTTCTTCTCTCCGGCGACCGCCTCCGCCTACGTCTCCCGTCCGGCGCCTTGAAGATCGGTCGTCCGCCCTCAGTGGTCCGTATCCCGCTGGTCGTTGGAACGTTGAGGCGACTCCTTATGGCTGCTCGACGTGCCGCCGCGCCGCCGCCCTTTGTCGTGGCGCTTTGCTCGTTTTGCATACGTTGGTGGTCTTGTCCCACCTGGCGCGAATCGCCTCGCTGACGCCGTTGGTAGCCTTCCGGCGGTCACTCCTTGCCTCCCGCCGAAGGCTGCTCGCCTCCCTCTGGTCGGTCATTGCCTCCCGCTGTCACTACTCGCCTTCACAACCGATCTCGTTTGTATTGGTAAAAATCGTTTTTCAATTGTGTTCATTGATGAATTAGTTCAAAAAAGGCATTTTCGTGGGGGTCTCAAAAATTAATATAGTGAATTAATGAACAATGATAATAAGCAATTCTCTGCATGATATATATATATATATATCATGACTTATACACGTCATTGACGTTTTTATTTAGATTAGCGACTAAACTAAGTTAATTTATAATAGAGAAATTCGCATAAGATCTTCATGACTCTTACGAATGCCAAACTTTGCAATCCAATAACACCGAAAATATAACCGAAAATATCAACGAAAAATCAGATCTTCTTGTTGCTTTATCGAAATCTATTGCATTGAAAACAATACTGGGGAAAATATCTAGGAAACTTAATTTGCTGTAGAACTTGTTTAATATAATTACAGTTTTACATATACGTGCTTGGCTTTTTATTGAGCTTGACTCTTTTTTTTCCAAACATAGTTAGATATCGATGTAGTTTGACTCGAACTAATTTGAGATTAAGGCGGATGGGTTATCGATACCCGGTGGTAACGATTTTGAAAGGACATTGGGGAGTGAAAGAGTATGATCCATGTAGTAGTCCTTTACTAGTATACAACCTCGGCTTAGTTGTTGTCACTCTTGGAGTGAAAGAGTTTAATCCATGTAGTCGATCCATACTAGTATAGAACTAAGGTCCATTTATGGTCGAGCAAAGCATGTTTTAAGATGTTTTCAATTGGCCTTGTAATGTCATAAGTATTATGGAACGAATTCAATACTAAATGAAATGATTTAAAGCAAACGGTACTATTGCAAGTATAACTAAAATAACAATGATGTTTCAGTCAATCAAGTATTCGGTTTAAGTAATGACTAAGGTATGTAAAATTGTAAATGAATGTTCTGTATGAAAATGACAAATATAATATATGGTTTCTCCTATGTACATTGGTCAATTATTAGAACGCTTGACCATCACCTTCTGCTACATATATAGTAAATATTAAACCTGCAGTTGAAATCTTATGCAAGTTCAATTCCCCTCGCTTTTCTGATTCATACTTGAAGGGGTGCTCGCCATTTAAAAAAATATATAGTTATAAACTTGTATAGAAACTTCATTTGGCATTATAGTTAGTGCATATGTTTCTTTTATATTCTAGACAATTCACATAGAAATAATTGACTAATTTTTTTACAAAACCAAGGTGCCTAATTATATATCTATCTTTCAATTGTTGAATGCTCCTTTAGTACAATTGCTTGGACTAATCAAGACCAACTTTTTATATTTGTGCTAAGTGAGTGTAATAATTATCATCACTTCTATTGATTAACAATTATATTCTACATATATAGATTCAATAATGGTTGATCGAAGAGTAAATTTGTTGTGTTATATGAATCGAGACTGGTTGATGGACCATCAGGGATTTCGTACACGAAACCGCCTATTCGACGTCTCAGATCGAAGATGGGTTTAGGGTACGAGGAACTTGTGAGTTTTATATGTAATTCATTGGAGATAGACAATGAAAAAATGATATTGAACATGACATATCGATATCCTGCGTACATTGGAAGTGGAACGACCAACTATGTCCCTTTGCGAATAGATGATGAATCAACTCTGAAAGATGCTTGGGAGATTGTGGCGAGAATTTCCATCACCAAATTGCATGAAGCTATTTTTAGATTTAGTTCCGAGGCAATCGTATAATAGTTCCAATTGTAATATAGTGTTAGATTATGGAGCTGGACCTAGTACTCAACCGATTTATGAACATAGTCATTGTGCATCACCTTTGACGACCGCAAATCCCGAAATGGACGAGGATGCTCGTTCCTGTGATGATATGAATACTGAGGAAGATGATGACTATAGTGGTAGTGACGGAGATACTAGCGAAGAGAGTAGCGATGATGATGTAGACGATGAAGGGGTTGATGCTCATCATGTTGATGATGGCATGATTCGATATACATTAAATCGAGTCATGGCTCATTATCTTGTCCTCCAATTTTGAACAAATATGGGAACGATGATTTTTTCGATGAAGAGGCTGTTGGAATTGATGGTGCGCACGTGGGTGCAGGTGAGTTTGCCGTACCTTTATCTGTATTTATGGAATTGAGTAGCGAGGCAATGCAACCCATCCATGAGAATGCAATGATCCCTTCTAGGTCTTTATGGAATGAGGCATCAGAATTTGAGAAAGGCATGCGGTTCATGTGTAAAGTAGATATCCAGCATGCCGTGAAATTGTATAGCATCAAAGGACACATGCGATTTGTGGTGACTCATTCTACACCTAATGTATGGATTGTCCGTTGTAAGAAATATTTAGATGGATGTACTTGGAGGTTGCGGTGTTCGAGAAGAAAATCTCATGGAATGTTTGAGATCAGTAAATATGCAGGACCACATACATGTATCTATGCTAAACTGTCCAAGGATCATGCTCATTTGGACTCCACCGTTATATCTTAGTGAAGTAGAAAATGTGGTGAGAAGAGATCCGTCCATCTCAGTTCCAGTGCTTCATCGGATTATCAAGGACAAATCCAGTTATGATGTTCATTATAAAAAGGTTTGGTTGGGGAAGAAGAAAGCAATTGCTGAAGTCTTTGGAGATTGTGAAGAATCATATAAAATGTTGCCGCGGTGGATGGCCGCTCTTGACGAAAGCAATCCAGGGACACGTGTGGAATGGCGGCATGGCAAGCCTAATGCCAACAATGAGGTTGTATTCAAATGGGTTTTTTGAGCATTTGCACCTTCTATTGCAGGCTTTAGACATTGCAGACCAATTATACAAATTGATGGCACATTCTTGTATGAAAAATACAAACAAAAGCTCCTAATAGCCACTATTGTTGATAGTAATAGTCGTGTATTTCATTTAACATTTGCCATTGTTGATGAGGAAAGTCAAGACAGCTGGGGATGGTTTATGGCTTGTTTGCGACATCATGTGACTGATAGGGATGGTATATGTGTCATTTTTTATCGGAACCCTCGTATATTGTTGGCAATGAATAATCCTTAAAATGGATGGACCCATAAAAGAGCTCACCACTGATTTTATCTCCGTCACATATGCGTAATTTCAACATGAGATTGAAGCGAGAGAATTAAAGGATATGGTGTACTTAGCAGGTGCACAACATCAAGCATAGAAATTTAAGGCAGCCATGAAAGAACTTCAAGAAATGAATGCGGAATGTATTGCGTGGTTTAATGACCTTGATCGAGCACAATGGACGAACGCATACGACAAATGATATCGATACGGATGGATGACTACAAATCTAGCGGGTATTCATTGTGTCTATATTTTATTACTATTATTTATTTAATGTGTTTGATTTATTACTTTTAGAAGCTAATACATATATGGATATTTTTTGTCACAATAGTAGAATGCTTTAACGGGGTCCTTAAAGGCGCGCGATTTTACCCCATCACCGTTTTAGTGCAACTGACATTTTATCATGTCATGGCATACTTTAACAAAAGGCGTGACTAAATAGGTGCAGCCCTAGGAAGGGGCGAAATGTATACAAGGTACGCACTAAATAAGTTGTCACATTGGGGAAAGGCGGCTGGAGGGCACAATGTGACATTAATGAATCGTGAGAATGGTACATTTGAAGTCATCACTGCACCACGTAGCTATCATTTGAGAAAATGGTCTAACAAGCAAGCGGTGAGATTGGAGGCTCGTAGATGCACTTGTATGAAATGGTAGTGTTTTGGCATTCCATGTTCCCATGTTCAAGCGGTTGCGCGGTGTTGCCATAGATCACTGTCAGTACATTGAGTCATACTACAGATTGTCTGTGTACAGTCAATGTTATGCTGCGAATTTTCAACCCATTCCTCACGAAGATTATTGGCCTAACGCTAGACTTCCACACACGTTGCTGGCTGATACATCTCGAAAGCAAGTCGAAAAAAAGGTCGTCCTCAAACAAGACGTTTGCTCACCGAGATGGATTGGAGAGGCAATCGAAACTTGACCACGTCATATGCAGCGAGAGAAGGAATGGACAGAAACCCCAACAACGTTGCGATGTAGTAAATGTAAGCAGGATGGACGCAATAGACGCACTTGCTCTCGTCGTCAGCAAGAACAACCGCCAAATGCTTCGTAGTGAAAGGCTCTTTCAAGTCTTATGTTTCGCATCCACTTCTATTTTCCTTGTATTTGATCACTTTCTTATGACTTTGGGGTACTTGAACTTAGTTTCAATTAAACCATGTTTTTGTATTATTCGCACACTTTGTTTTAACTTTATTGTTTCTTGAATGGAATGTATCGCTACTTGTATTGTTTCTTCATTGGTTTATGGAATTAATGACAACATTGCTAATGATTTGGGGTTCAAGCGGTATATGGATCCTATTTTTATAGATGATTCGGTGTTGACTATGCAAGCTCTACATAAATCTACTCGCATTTGGAATGGACCGGTAGTACTTCTTTTCGCCTGTTTGCATAATTTTATAGCTTCGTATCTACAATTTAACTAATGTAATTTAAGTCTTGTATTTCCATAGGACCCTGGTATATTGACTATCGGGCGTAATTCACCGCACTACATCGATTGATCCCATTTGGATGAACGAATAGTTGTGCATCTTCGAGAAGCTGGGTTTTATGGGGACGGCGCGAATAGGATTCATATCAATTGATTGGCATCTCATTACTGCCCTTGTGGAGAGGTGGAGGTCAGAAACTCACACGTTTCATTTTCCAGTTGGCGAGATGACTATTACCCTACAAGATGTACAAATCATCTTAGGGTTACTGTCGATGGATTACCAATAACCGGTCGTGTAGAGCAAGATTACGATGCCTTATATATGACACAACTAGGCTTCCCATTCCCTGAAAACAACAGGACTGGAGGACGGATCCAAATTCATCAACTATCAAAATGGTTTCCAAACCTTCCAAATAATGCTGATGATGTGGAAGTGCAACGCTACGCAAGAGCGTACATGTTACAACTTCTTGGAGGAACTTTATTTGTGGACAAGTCTAACAATCACGTATTTGCAATTTTTGGAGGATTTTGAGGAGACACGACAATACAGTTGGGGTAGTGCAACTCTGGCTCACCTATATAGACAATTGTGTCTTGCGGCCGACATTGATGGAGCATAGATTACAGGTCCGGTCATATTATTGCAATTATGTGCATGAGATAGGTTGCCTTTTCTTGCACCAATAATGAGAGGGCATTTTCGAGGCGACATCATACCAAACGAAGAATTATTTCCACCTCCTCCATATGGTCATAGGTAATTAGGATTTTTTAACATAAAAATTTCGATTTGAGTATATTTATCTACGTGTATATTCATGCATGCTTTGTGTTATTTTGTACATTTCTATAGGTGGAGACATGCCTTGGAGACCACAAGAACATCAATGCACGTGCTGACAAAATACAGAGAAATGATTGACATGCAAGCACCCGATGAAGTAAGAAATATACTTAATTATTTTTTCCAAATACCCTATTCTATAATAGTGAAATGCGAATTTTATTCATTTCAAGTTGTTTTTTTTATAACTTCAGGTAATTTGGGAACCGTATCCGGAGACGGTTATAAGGGACATGCCTGCGTATTATAGCAGTGGTCGTGCTAATTGGCGAACGAGGGCACCTTTACTTTTCTTCTATGTTGTCGAAATGTATAATCCTGATAGAGTCATGCAACAATTCGGTTTGAATCAAAGGATACCACCTTTACATAGCACAAGCATGGAGCTACATAAGATTGACTTGAGAGGGAAAACGGATAAGGATTGGAGTGCAGAACATAGTGCTTATGTCTGCCTGTGGAACGAACGTGCTTCCAATATTGCAATTGATAACATATTGGAGAAGCCATTGCAATTTTACGACCGTATATGCTATGGTATCGTCGCATTACACGACGATTCATGTCTCATCGTGGAGCTATTCTTTGAGGCATTGGTAAGTACAATTTCATTTTTTTTAGTCATGAAGTCTTTCAAATAGTTGTTTTGATTTTACTTTCGCATACAACTTCATAAATTTTTAATATGTAGGCACATGGAATGACATCAATTCATCGAGTTGACATTGGGTGATGATGTGTCCATTGCACGTATTAGAGATGTATTTGCATCGACTTTGATCGTAGTACATGCGAGATCATCGCATGCATAATATGCCCACTTCATTTGAAGCTTCTCATCAATCTTCTCATGATGATACACGTTCGAGGCATGACACTCCCGTGTATACTCCATCGTACCTCTCAACCAGTTCGAGACTCTATATACTCCATCAGTACCTCTCAACGAGTTTGAGACTCCACATACTCCATCGGTTCCTCCCAACATAGCATTCGAGGCTACGGAAGCCTTTCCATTTGATAGGCCACCTACATCTTCGAGCCATTTTAATGCAACTCCAATAATGATGAATTTATCCGGGAGTACAAGTACTCATGATGGTGAAATGCGTGATATCCATGATATTCAAAGAGAAGATGCTCAAGATCCTGCTGATGTGGACCATTCGAATGTGCCATTAGCTTTAAATCGTAATGTCCGAGCCTTCAAGAGAACACGTTGTGGAATTTGGAAGTCATTATTTGGGGTCGAGACTAGGACTTTTTTACTTTCACATGACATGTTTTTTGGTTTATATAATGCTTTGTAGTTTTTCCACTTCAATTTCCAAGTTTTTCATTTATATCAAATGATATTTTGGCATCACTAACATTACTTTTATGAATTTTGTAAATTACTTGTAACTTCATATTTTATACTAGTTTGTCTTAACAAAATAATCAAAACAACGACACATGACTTGCATCAAAAGAAAACATCCGGACTTCAAAACCACAAGACAAAAAAATTCACGAAAAACTTGTAGTTTTGAAGCAAGTCGATTTGCAAGTCACGTTCTCCTAACTCATAAAAAAAAATTTGACTTGGTAGTGACGTGGCAGTGACTTAGCACGAAATGTGTTAGATCTGTAAATATTTCTTTGGGTGTGTTATTGGGATATATATTTCCATCAAATGTGCCAATCAAGCAAAAACTCCTGATACGTTAGTAGTTTAGATATTAGATATAGGAAGAAATGTAGTATCTATCTAATTGGATATAGTAAGTTATTATTAGAAAAGGTAGGAAGTTGTTATTTTAGTTTACTTTTTGTTCAAGAAAGCCTAGTTATATATATAGCTATATTTATGTTTTGAAGGAGATTAATTTGATTAATAAAGAACTGAGTTTCCTTTCTTTGAGAATTATGGTTTTAAGTTTTAATTCTATGTGCCCTAGATTGATTTATTTGTGGGTTTGAATAATCGATTTAGAAGACTTCCGCTCCGTCAGTTTGGTATCAAAGATTCAATCCGGTCCTGGTGATTGGGAAATCATGTCGTCCAAGAAAACTAACCAACAATGTATTGAGGTATTATCCATAAATGACCAAAGGTTTGATGGGTAACGACACACCCGAACTCGAAGCCATTAAACAGGACCCGCTTTTTATGAGGAACCAGAAGATGACTCATGTTTTGATGAGGAGAATGAAGTTGAAGACGAGGAACATCCTGTCAACTTTGACAAGCCGCCAAAGTTTGATTTTGATAACCAAGACTTCATCGAAGACACGGTGGTCTTTAGAGATGAAGGTATATTTGTCAAGATTATTCCATGGTCTACGAGTTCTCCACAACGTGAGACGGTGGCTAATGATGCTTTTGTCAAAAAGTGTTCCTCAGAGATCAATGCAAGGAATGAAGTAAAGTTTGCGACAAAACATTTTTGTTCGTTGAATAAAGCTGTAGACAGTGAAAACTTTGGTGAATTTCGCATAAAACTTTTTCGGCTTATGGATCTTGCAAGTAAAGGTGACAAGTTTATCTTACTTTCGGCATTGAAGTAGTGAGGTCTCTTTGGAAGTTTGGTGGCTATTGATAGGAGTGTCGGTGTGAAGGAGTTTATGGCAAAGAATCGACATGGTATCCATGGCTTTCTACGGTGAAATGCTAGATATATATCGCAGAGCATGAGTATAAGGCATACCAAATTAGCTTCGGTGATGTCCAATCCATTGCGGGCAATGGAGACGATAATTTCGAGTCATTTGCGGCGTACCCTTTGTTCGCCATTGTTTTGCCAATCTGTTAGTATTCTATCAAGTCAAATTTGATCATGAGTAATGTAAGGAAGCATTTCGATCTAATCCTTGGTATTAGCTTTTCTTTCACTATCACTGATATTGAAAAGAGAAGTTTAAGTTGAAAAAGTCTTTAATTCCATATTCAAATTTGTTGAAGTCAATGCCATGGGAGCACGAGAAGTTGGACACTTTGTCTATTAATGGTTGGGCTGTGTGACGGGGACATCCCTTCTAACATTAAACTTGTTGTTGTCGGTGCTAGAACGACGACCACAACGGTATGTCACACCGCAATAAACATTGTATCATAAGAGCGTCAAGTGCGCCTCGAGATGCGGATATACACAAATCATATTGCATAGCACGCGAGTTGAGACCGCATAAATGGCTTTTGTAAACCAATATATCTTGTGGTGTGACATTGTTGTTGTCATTTTAGTATTTTCCTTAAATCAAATGCATATATGTCAGCACAAAATAAGGGGAAATGAAAATCCATTATAAAAACGAATTAAGCTTCAATTTCAAATTAGTTGGATCTAATTATATGTTGGATATTTGGCCTTTTCGCTTGATTAATACATATGAGGATAATATTTATCAATCTAACACACCTACGGAAATATTTTCCAAACTAACACATTTTCTGCCACGTCACTGCCACATGATGCGACCCGTGGATGGTGAACTTGCAAAATGTGACCTTGGGCCACGTTTTAGGTTTTGTTTTTTTTTTAAAAAAATTAATGAGGAAATCGTTACCTCGGGTCATGATTTAGGTATAGGCCTTAAATGAAATCGTTGTCATCCTCCCTGCCATCTCCTTCAGTCTCACCGGCGTCCGCCTCCGCATCCGTCTCCGCGTCCGGCGCAACCAGGCTCTGCTGTCCGTCGGCCTCTGTCGTCCATATCCCGCCGGTCGCCGCATCGACTTTGACGCGAGAACGCCTCTCGGTAGTGGCTGATTTCAGTGTCGCTGATCGCCTGCCGCCGCCGCTGGTGGCCTCCCGACACCGCTAATTGCCTCCCGCCGGTGGTGGTCGCGCCGCCGCCGCCATCAGTCGCCTCCGGCGGCCTGCTCGCTTTCCGCCGTGGCTGCTCGCCTCTGCCCGGTGCTTCTTTGCTCGCAGCATATGTTGCTCCCATCCCCAGTGTTGCTGCTCGCCTCCCGCGCCTGCCTGCTCGCCTCCGCTGGTCGCTCCTCGCCTCTCGCTTGGTCTTGCTTGCCTCCGCTAGTCGGTCATTGCCTCTCCTTGCCGTGCTTTGCTCGCCTTCCAGCTAGGTCTCTTTTGTATTGGTAAAACGTTTCCTCCAATTATGTTAATTGATTAATTAGTTACGCAATGTGTTTTCCTTAGGGTCGTATGCTTGATATTCAACATTAGAAAAATATGCTAAATTGATGAATAAAAGTATGCTTTGGTATTGTGTTAGTATTTAATTTCCCTAAATTTATGTTTTATTTCTCAAAGTGAATAAAGTGTATAAATTTTGAAAATATAGCAATACATGACACACGTCAATGAGTTGAAATCATGCACTAATATATAATAGCATTATATCCTCCACCGTAGTCAACTTAACTGTCAATGCATGATGAATTAATAGGAACTTTTGTTGTCTCGTTGGTGTAATATTTGTATAATGATTTAATAAAGTAATTGAGCCTTTTGCGGTCTCGGGTTCGTTGGTGCAATACGTATATAATGCCTTGATGAATTAATTGAGACTTTTGTGGTCAATTGTGTAATTTCATATTTTAAATTATAAAGAAATGCATCGAATGATTATCATGGTTTGGACTCGTTTTGATAGACATTGTAGTTTAATTGACAAACATTGAATGGCTTATTGTTCTATTGTTTGTATCAATTGTGTAATTTCTTATTTACTGCAAATTGATTGATAGCTGCTTCCTTATTTGAACTAAATAAAGAACTTAAATAAAATAAAGTATTAATACACGATAGATCTTTTTAAGTTTATTGTGCTAAGTGAGTGTATTAATTATCATCACTTCTATTGATTAACAATTATATTCTACATATATATATATATATATATATATATATATATATTCTATAATGGTCGGTCGAAGAGTAACTTTGGTGTCCTATATGAATGGTGTCATTGTAGATGGACCATCTGGGATTTCGTACACGAAACCGCCTATTCGACATCTCAGATCGAAGTTGAGTTTAGGGTACGAGGAACTTGTGAGTTTTATATGTAACTCCTTGGAGATAGACACTGAAAAAATGATATTAAACATGACATATCGATATCATGTGTACATTGGAACTAGAATGTTCAACTATGTCCCGTTGCAAATAGTTGATGAATCAACTCTGAAAGATGCGTAGGAGATTGTGGCAGGATCTCCACCACCAAATTGTATGGAGTTACTTTTAGATTTAGTTAGAGACAATCATATACTAGTTCCAATTGTAATATAGTGGTAAGTGGAGAAGGACCTAATACTCAACCAATATTTGAAGATAATCATTGAGCATCGCCTTTGATGACTTCAAATCCCAACGTAGACGATGATGCTCGTTCCTATGATGATGTGAATACCGAGGAAGATGATGACTATTGTGGTAGTGATGGGGATACTAGTGAAGAAAGTAGCGATGATGATGTCGATGATGCGGGGGTTGATGCTCATCATGTTGATGATGGCATAATTCGATATATATTAAATCGAGTCATAGCCGATGATGGCTCATTATCTTGTCCTCCAATCTCGAACGAAGTTGGAAACGATGATTTTTCGATCAAGCTCTTTGGACTTAATGGTGCGCATGTGGGTGTAGGTGAATTTGCCGCACTGGAATTGAGTATTGAGGCATTGCAACCCATCCATGATAATGCAATGATCCATTCTAGGTCTTTATGGAATGAGGCATCAAAATCTCATGTAGGCATGCGGTTCCTTTCTAAAGTAGATATCCAACATTAGTGAAATTGTATAGCATTAAAGGACACAGGCGATTTGTGGTAACTCATTCAACACCCAATGTATGAATTGTCCGTTGTAATAAACATTTAGATGGATGTGATTGGAGGTTGCGGTGTTCGAGAAGAAAAGCACATGGAATGTTTGAGATCAGTAATTATGCGGGACCAAATACATGTATCTATGCAAAGCTTGTCAAATGATCATGCTCATTTGGACTCCATTTGTTATATGCCGTGAAATATAAAATGTGGTGAGAAGAGATCCGTCAATCTCAGTTCCAGTTCTTCATCAAATTATCAAGGACAAATTCAGTTATGATGTTCATTACAAGAAAGTTTGGTTGGGGAAGAAGAAAGCAATTTCTAAAATATTTGGAGATTGGGAAGAATCGTATAAAATGTTGCCGCGGTGGATGGCCGCTCTTCAAGAAAGCAATTCAGAGACACGTGTGGAATGGAGGCATGGCGAGCCTAATGCCAACAATGAGGTTGAATTCAAATGAGTTTTTGGGCATTTGCACCTTCTATTGCGAGGCTTTAGACATTGCGAGACCAATTATACAAATTGATGGCACATTCTTGTATGGAAAATACAAACAAAAACTCTTAATAGCCATTGTTGTTGATAGTAATAGTCATGTATTTCCCTTAGCATTTGCCATTGTTGATGAGGAAAGTCAAGAGGTTGGGGATGATTTATGGCTTGTTTGCGACATCATGTGGCTGATAGAGATGGTATATGTGTCATTTCTGATCGACGCCCCGGTATATTGTTGGCAATGAATAATCCTCAAAATGGATGGACCCATGAAAGAGCTCAACACAGATTTTGCCTTATTCACATATGCAATAATTTCAACATGAGATTTGGGAGCAAAGAATTAAAGGATATGGTGTACTTAGCCGGTGCAAAACATCAACCGCGGAAATTTAAGGCATACATGAAAGAACTTCAACAAATCAATGCAGAATGTATTGCGTGGTTTAATGATCTTGATCGAACACAATGGACCAACGCATACGACAAAGGATTTTGATACGGATGGATGACTACAAATCTTATGGGTATTCATTGTGTCTATATGTTCTTACTATTATTTATCTAATATGTTTGATTTATATTACGTTTATAAGCTAATACTTATATGGTTTTTTTTTAACAAATGTAGAATGCTTTAACGGTGTCCTTAAAGGCGTACGATTTTACCCTGTCACCGCATTAGTGCAACTGACATTTTTTCATGTCATGGCTTACTTTAACAAAAGACATGACGAAATAGGTGCTGGGAACCTAGGAAGGGGCGAAAGGTACACAAAGTACGCACTTGAAAAGTTGTCACATTGGGGAAAGGCGACTGGAGGGCATAATGTTACATTAGTGAATCGTGAAAATGACACATTTGAAGTCATCACCGCATCACGTGGCTATCATTTGAGAAAAGGGTCTAACAAGCAAGTGGTGAAATTGGAGGCTCGTAGATGCACTCGTATGAAGTGTCAGTGTTTTGGCATTCCATGTTCCCATGTCCAAGCCGTTTGCGCCAGTGTTGCCATAGATCACTGTCAGTACATCGAGTCATACTACAGATTGTTTGTGTATAGTCAATGTTATGCTACAAATTTCCAACCCATTCCTCACGAAGATTATTGGCCTAACGCTAGAGTTCCACACACGTTGCTACTTGATCCATCTCGAAAGCGAGTCAAAAGAGGTCATCCTCAAACAAGACATTTGCGAACTGAGATGGATTTGAGAGGCAATCAGAAACAACCACGTCATATGCAGCGAAAGAAGGAATGAAGAGAAACACCAACAACATTGCGATGTAGTAAGTGTAAGAAGGATGGACACAATAGGCGCATTTGCTCTCGTCGTCAGCAAGAACAACCACCTAATGGTTCATAGTGAAAGGCTCTTTCTAGTCTTATCTTTCGCATTCACTCATATTTTCCTTATATTAGTTCACATTCTTATGACTATGTGGTGCATGTACTTTGTTTCAATTAAACCATGTTTTCATATTATTCGCACACTTTTGTTTTAATTTTATTGTTTCTTGAATGAACTGTATCGCTAATTGTATTGTTTCATCATTGGTTTTTTGTATTAATGACAACATTTTTAATGATTTGAGGTTCAAGTGCGATATGGATCCTGGACCTATAGATGATTCAGTGTTGACTATGCAAGCTCTACATAGATCTACTCGCGTTTGAAATAGACCGGTAGTACTTCTTTTTGCTGTTTGCATATTTTTATAGCTTCGTAGCTACATTTGAATTAATGTAACTTAAATCTCGTATTTGCATAGGATCTGGTATATTGACTATCGGGCGTAATTCAAGCGACATTACATTGATTGGTCCCACTAGATGAGCGAATAGTTGGGTATCTTGAGGAAGCATTTGGGTTTTATGGAACGGCGCGAATAGGTTTCATATAAATTGATTGGCATCTCATTATTGCACTTGTAGAGAGGTGGATGCCGAAACTCACACGTTTCATTTTTCGGTTGGCGAGATGACTATGACCCTACAAGATGTACAAATCATTTTAGGGTTACCTATCGATGGATTACCAATCACTGTTGGTCGTGTAGAACAAGATTATTATGCCTTGTGTTTGACACAACTAGGCTTCCCATTCCCCGAAAACAACAAAGCGGAGGTCGGATCCAAATTTGTCAACTTTCAAGATGGTTTCCAAACCTTCCAAATAATCTTTGGTGATGTGGAAGTGCAACGCTATGCAAGAGCGTACATCTTACAACTTCTTGGAGGAACTTTATTTGCAGACAAGTCTAACAATCTCGTTCACATCACATATTTACAATTTCGGATGATTTTGAGGCGGCGGGACAATATAGTTGGGGTAGTGCAACTTTGGCTCATCTATATAGACAATTGTGTCTTGCCGGTGACATTGATGGAGCAGAGATTGCAGGTCCGGTAATATTATTGCAATTATGGGCATGTGGTAGGTTGCATTTTCTTGCACTAATAATGGGAAACGTTCTTCGAAACGACTTCATACCAAACGAAGATTTATTTCCACCTCCTCCATTTGGTCATAGGTAATTAGATTTTTTTTAACATAGTCAATAAACTTGAGTATATTTATCTACATGTACATTCATGCATGTTTTGTGTTGTTTTTTACATTTCTATGGGTTGAGACATGCCTTAGAGACCATAGGAACATCAATGCACGTGCTAACAAAATACAGAGAAATGATCAAGCACCCGATGAAGTAAGAAATACACTTAATCAATTTTTCCAAATACCTTTTTGTACAATGGTGAAATGTGAATTATATTTATTTCAAGTTGTTTTTCATGACTTCGGGTAATTTGGGAACCGTATCCTGAGACAGTGATAAGGGACTTGCATGCGTATTGTAGCAGTGGTCGTGCTATTTGGCGAACGAGGGCACCTTTACTTTTCTTCTGTGTTGTTGAAATGTATAATCCTGAAAGAGTCATGCGACAACTCGGTTTGAATCAAAGGATACCACCTTTACATAGCACAAGCATGGAGCTACATAAGATTGACTTGAGAAGGAAAACGAATAAGAATTGGAGTGCAGGACATAGTGCTTATGTCCGCTGTGGAACGAATGTGTTTCCAATCTGCGAATGATGAATTATTGGAGGAGCCATTGGGATTTTACGACCGTATATGCAATGTTATCATCGCATTACACGACGATTCGTGTCTTATCGTGGAGCTATTATTGAGGCATTGGTAAGTACAAATTTTTATTATTCAATCATGAAGTCTTTCAAATAGTTGTTTTGATTTTATTTTCACATAAAACTTCATAAATATTTTATATGTAGGCACATTAAATGACATCAATTCATCAGTTGACATTGGGTGATGATGTGTCTATTCTATGTTTTAGAGATGTAGCTGCATCGACTTTGACTGCAATACATGCAGATTATCGCATTCGTAATATGCCCACTTCATTTGAAGCTTCTCATCAATCTTCTCATGTTGATACATGTTCGAGGCATGACACTCTAGTGTATACTCCATCCATACCTCTCAACCAGTTCGAGACTCTATATACTCCATCAGTACCTCTCAATGAGTTAGAGACTCCACATACTCCATCAGTACCTCCCAACGTGGCATTCGAGGCGACGAAAGCCTTTCAACTTGATAGGACACTACATCTTCGCGTCATTTTAATGCAAGTCCAATAATGATGAATTTATCTAGGACTACAAGTACTCATGATGGTGGAATGCATGATATCTATGATATTCAACGAGAAGATGCTCAAAATCTTGCTAATGTGGGTCATTTGAATGTGCCATTAGCTTTAAATCATAATGTGCGAGTCGTAAAGAGAACACGTTGTGGGACTGAAAGTCATTATTTGGGGTCAGACTATAACTTTTTTTTACTTTAACATGACATTTTTTTTTATATTAATGCTTTGTAGTTCATCGACTTCAACTTCGACTTCTAAGTTCTTCATTTATATCAAATGAGATTTTTGGCTTCACTAACATTAATTTTATGAATTTTGCAAATTACTCGAGTTTGAAAGCTTTTGTTGTAAAATATAATGTCATGAACTAGTAACTTCAAATTTTATACTAGTTTGTATTGACAAAAAAATCAAAAAGATGAATATACTTGTTGACTTGAAATCTTTAGTTTTATTGCAAAAAATATAAAAACACATAGATACAAGATATTCTACTTGTTCCATCGATAAGGTATAGATAGATTATAATTTGTCAAGATCATTTTTATTCTCTTTCATAAAAATAAATCGACCATTAGACATGGTCTTATAGTTATCCACTAAAAGCATAAAGCAAAAAAACACAGGAAACAAAACGCAGCACGACTTGCTTCAAGAGCAAGTCGTAACTGCTAGTCACGTTTTGCTTAGTTTCGAAAACGTGATCACAAGTCATGTTTTCAGTTTCACAAAAAAAAAATTTGACGTGGCAGCGACGTGGCGGTAAATGTGTTACATTGGTAAATATTTATGTAGGTGTGTTAAAGGGATATATATTTTCTCCAAATGTGTCAATCAAGCAAAAACTCCTGGATATTTTCAAAAAAAAAATGTTTTAGTCCTACATTGGTTAGGAAGTTCTACTTTAAAGAGTAGATATACTCTTGCACTTTTCTAAGTGTAAAAGAAAAACTACAAGTACTATGCAAAGTGAGCCACTTGTGCGGTGCTTATATAGTATTGTGTGTGTGGGCTAACCATAGTCGAAACTTTTTATCTGTTTAGGAAAAGTGCTATAAAAGAAGATGCTTGAGAGAAAGAAGATCATCTAGAAATTCACAACAATTGTGTGTTTCAACTTTCACTCTTTGCAAGTGTAAGTGATTTTTATTTTATCATATCCTTTAGGATTTTTGATGACTTTTGCATTATAGAGAACAAAATTTCCTTTACGAAAGTGGCATACGTACATGCTTTGAAGTCATTGCGAATCCTCTGGTCTAACACTATATGGATTAAACTCTTACGCTCCACTAAATTCAATTTACGAAAGTGGCGAGTATCGTAGCCTTTGTAATGAAGTAGTAGGGGTTGGTACTTGTTTTGGTGAGTCTAGTAGGATTGGCGTGTGTTGTCGGTCTGGTCATGAAGAATGGAAGAGTAGTAGAGCAAGGAGAGTGAAAAGGGTGGTCTCCTTTGGTGAAGGTTGGGAGGAGATTGAACAACTTATTTGTGATGATGAATAAGAAGCCATTGGTGATGAGAGTGAAGATGGTGTGTCTTAATTTGGAGATGATGATGAGGCTCCAAAGATTATCAAAAAGAGGGAGGAGAGGGGGATGACATTGTTAAGGGTCGGTTTGGGGCCAGAGAGAGAGAGCACCACACATTTGCCTTGTGGTTTATGTTTTCTAATATGGTTTACACTTGGGTGGATTTTTTTTTTTGAGACTATTGTAGAAATATTAGTAAAGCAGATAGAAGAATCACATATGTAGTTTTATTGATTTAAAAAAGTAAAATACTAGAATGACAACAACAATGTCATACATCCCGAAGCGACATTGGGTATCCTACATCGCGAGACATTGGGTCAAAATAGCTGTCCGTGTGGCTTCAACTTGTGTGTTGCACCAGGATCTGTGTATCCTGCGACCACTCGAGGCGACATGTATGTCTCTTGCGAGCCAATGTGTATTGCGGTGTGATGTGCGGTTCTGAAAACCTGACTTATTATGTTAGATTTTAAAGATGTTTATTAATATAGTGTTAGACCATTTTCCATACCCAAAAATGGTTAAGGGAGGCCCCAAGCCCATTTTCTATTCTTCGAATATGGAGGAGGGTTGCGATAGGTTGACACCCAGTGTAAAACTTTTGTCACTCTTCATGATATGGATCAAACACAAATAAACGTTGGGGCGTTCCCATTTAGCGACGCACTGCATTAGAACCCAGATGTTGTGAGAAATGAGTAAGGGCGTATTTGGATGGTTAGGAAAGCTCACTATCAATTTCACTTAATCGAGCACAATGGAAGAGTTTGATCCACGTAGCTGACCCAAATTAATTTGGGATTGAGGCTATTATGTTGTTGCAGTAGTTGTTGTTTTGGAAGAGCAGGTTGGTGGTCTTGTCCCATTTGGCGCGAATCGGCTCTATCGCTGCGGCGGCGCTCGTAGCCTTCCGACGGTCACTCCTCTCCTCCCGCGCAAACCTTTGCTCGCCCTCCCGTGGTCGGTCATCGCTCTCATTGTCACTACTAGCCTTCACAACCGGTCTCGTTTGTATTGGTAAAAATCGTTTTTCAATTGTGTTCATTGATGAATTAGTTCAAAAAAGGTATTTTCGTTGGGGTCTCAAAAATTAATATAGTGAATTAATGAACAATGATAATAAGCAACTCTCTGCATGATATATATATATATATATATATATATATATATATCATGACTTATACACATCATTGCCGTTTTTATTTAGATTAGCGACTAAACTAAGTTAATTTATAACAGAGAAATTCGCATCAGATCTTCATGACTCTTACGAATGCCAAACTTTGCAATCCAATAACACCAAAAATATAACCGAAAATATTAACGAAAAATCAGATCTTCTTGTTGCTTTATTGAAATCTATTGCATTGAGAACAATATTGGGGAGAATCTCCAGGAAACTTAATTTGCATCAAAGGACACAAGCGATTTGTATAGAGATGATGTGGCGGCCATTGGCAAAGCAGGTTGGAAAAAGCAAATTAATGTAGCTGATCCCATAAGTTGGGAGAAGACTTTACTTTTTAATTGCCTTTTTCGCTCCTTGACATGTGTTATTGAAGTTAAGGCGACACTTTTGCCGTAGTTGGGTTAAGGTTGTCCAACCGGTTGATTTGCGGCTTGGAGACAATGAGTTAGCAATATTATCAGGAACCAGTTGGGTTGCGAGGTAATATTTACCATTAGAAAAAGATCAGTATGTTCTTCGGTATCTTGATGCATTTGCAATTTAGCTTGCATGAATGAGACAAAAGCATTGGTAAATTTAGAAAGAAAAGAGACAAACATTAGTTTCTACGACATACTTCTGATTTGTACTTGGTTTTTACCTAAAAAATTTTCGAACCAAGTGAAATTTTGCTACCCTCATTTGTTATTACATTAACAAAACCTCAAGCAATTGAGCAAATCAGAAAATAAAAAGTGAAACAATTTTTGGGGAATTTGAAATAAGCTTTGTCTGGATAATCCTCGTTCTATGTTTAGTTATGTTAAGGTGAATCTAGTGTGATTTCCTCTGCTGTGATCTTTAACGAGTTTCCATATCTAGGAAAGTGGACATCTTCACTTGTTATGGAGGAAATACGAGATAATAATTTCCTTTCGATGCCATCCCTACTATAATTTAGAACAATTAGCATGTGTACACGTGGGTTGCACATATTTATGATGGAAAAATTACAAATGTACTGTTAAAATTAATATAAATGAGTAAAATAAGTTAAGTTTTTTTTTTTAATTTCAAAAGTAAGGTAAAACACATTTTGAAAATGTGCCATTAGTTGGAACAATCTACGATGCGCGCATTTTACACGAATGGCGCATTTCCAAAATGCGCCATTCGTGTATTCTGGAACAATCCACGTGGCGCCCACGTGGATGTTCCCTAACATGAATGGTGCATTTTGGAAATTGGTCATTCATGTTTTCTTAACAAGGGCGCCACGTGGAGTGTTCCACGTGGGCGCCATGTGGATGCCAAAATAATGCGGGATTGTCCACCACGAGATACGCGCATGTTGTTTGCATGAGTAGTTCACATCGAGATACGTGCGTGTTGTTTGCATGAGTTGTCCACCACTACAAGGAAAATGATATTTAGAAATGGAATTAGCAACAAAATTAAGTTCCGTTGCTAAAAAAAAGTAGTTAGAGACGGAATTGAGACGGACTAATTCAGAGACGAAATTGAGACGGATCAGAGACGAAAATAGAGAAGGAATTAAATTTTGTCTCTAAAAAATGGCGCTAACATTCCCACCAAAACTTTCTTTTCTTATAACCGTTCATCAAATCTCGAGATTTGTGCGTGCTTCTATCAAGGCCCCCACCCCGCCCACCCCCCAACAATCCCCAACCCCCAACCCCCAAAAAGTCGATCATCTCCGTCTCTTGCTCTCAACTCTTTCTCTCTGGTCTCTCTCTCTCACCGCATTTCGTCACTTGCTCACGGCTCTCCGTTCTCTATCCGGTCACCGCTCACCGCTCTCTACTCTCACTGGTCTCCGATCTCTCATCGGTCATCTCCGCTCACCGCTCTCTCTCTTTCACTGCTCTCTGCTCTCTGGTCGCTCTGTGCTCACCGCTCTCTACTCGTCGAGGACGTTCTTTCCCAAACCCTAAATCTCTACCGTCCCTATGATTACGGCTGCGACGAGGCCATCGGCTCTGTCGTCGCCAACCGCCGGAGATTGGAGCCTTCGAAGCCCTAAGCCGTCGCTGACCTATGCCCCACCCTAAGCCGTCGTCGAACTCGTCAAGGTAACACCCTAAGGTGTTAGTTTTTTTTTTTTTGAATGGGTGTTACAATTTGGATTGAATGATAGGATACTCGTGATTGTCTAATTGTTGGACTTGAAGAAGAATTACGCTCTATAGATGGTGCTAATTGTTCTAGTGATGGAAAAATAAGTAGACTAACTACAATGACAGATTTTAGCATAACGGATGGCAAAGATTGACGAATCACCATACTTAATTATCACTAGTGATCCCTAATCTTAGCTGAAAACATAGAAAGATTAATGATGAAGTTGAGAAACAATATGTACAATAATTATGAGAGTTAGTGAAAAAAAGATCTAAGAAGATTATTAGCGCTGGGAATCTGCAAAGAAAGAGTGTAGGTAGCTACTCTGAAATGATGTTGGTGTTAGTTCTGTGAGAGTGGATCGAGGAGTAGAGTCTTTTAGATCTGGTGCAACAAATATTGATTAATAAAATGCTTCCGAACCGTTTAGGCAATATAAATTCATCGAGATGCGTAAATGAAGACAATCGAAACTCTGAACGGCGTTAAAAGCGGTGGCTACCGCTTTGACCACTTTAATAAATTGGAACCGCGAGTATCCTATACGTTGAATCACGAGAAACATTAAAATGCAACCAACCTATTAATTTTCTTCACTACAATTGTCTAATTGTTGTTGGGCAACGTACCTTTGAAAACTGTACCGAAAGCTCCTCTTCCCACCTCCTCCTTGAAACCATTTGTTGCTTGTTCTAGTTCTTAATACTGGAATGATCGCAACAATATCTCTTGTGCTGATCCAGAGCTCATTAAAATCTTTTTATATGTCGTGTGTTTTTTATTGAGAAGAATACCACAAATGACTAAGACAACCAAGACTGGTTTTTACTCCAATAATTTCATTCTATTCTGAAAGTATCTAAATCTGTTGTATTGTTGTTGTTGTTGTTGTTGTTGTTGTTGTTGTTGTTGTTGTTGTTCTGGTCATCATTGTTGATCTTTATGAAAGTCATAGTTAGGTCACCATTTCTTTTCGCATACATCATTGTTGTTGTTGTTGCCTTGCCTTCACATTTCTTCTTTCAAGCACAATTTAATTTCGGTCAGTATGCTTACTGCTACTTCCATTGTTAAATTCACCTTCCTTACCAATTTCTATCTATTACAGGACCTTGAGAGTACTTAAGTTCTTCTTGTTGGGAAAGTCATAGTGGCTTGTACATCATTGATTTAGTTTCCTTTACTTTAGAGCTTCCTCGATCATTTACGGTAAGTAATCATAATTGTTCATGGCATCATAGACTTGGTCATCCTTGGTTTGTTGTAACTAAACGAGTTAATTCCATTGATTCAGGTCATGTTCCTATTAGTTTAGATTTTGATACTATGTAGGAATAGGATTGATTGAAGGAAAAAATAAATAAATTTGTGCATTGGGTTTCTATGTGATTATCTTTTTTTTTTTTTGAAGATTGGTCTTACATTATTAAATTGGTTTGATTTGATTTGAAATGTAGATCGTTTAGCGGAGTTTGTTTAGCATGTGCACAAATTTAGATGTCATCTTTGGAGATAGGTTGCGAATTTTTAGGGAGCTTTGGTTGCCATTAAGCAACAAGCATTCTTGGTTTTCGAGAAATTTGCCAATCTTGAAAATTGTGTTATATTTTATTTTTTAATTTACATTCTTTGATATTGTTATGCCACATGTTTTCATATTTTTCCTACTATATTTGATTCACTTGTGTGTATATGCATGTGTAGATAAAGCTACCAATAGAGTAGGTATAGATGAATAATACCTATAATTATATAATTTCTACTACTAGGTAGGGTTCAAAAAACTATGATTACTCTTTTAGTTAATGTTGCTATTTCACATAAAATTTCAAGAGAATTGAATAAACCTATAACCTTAGGAGAATGCGAGTGAACAAGTACTAGGAGCTTTGATACTATGTGGTATTTGTATGCCTCGTATAACTTATAATTTATTTATTTTTTGAACTCCTTGTTGCTTTTATTTTTACGACCAAGTATCATACTCTGTTTGGTATCGGTCATGTACTTAGAGCTAGGTATTAAGAAAGTTGTTTCCAACCACATTTATTCAATGCATAGAAGCAAAGCTTTTTGTTCATGTAATTAGGTAGGTTCTCGAGATTCCCCCTTCAAATAAATTGTGTTAGTTAGACACAAAAGTAGCCATGTACCGTCGAAAATTATGAAACTAGTTAGACTAATTTTTGGATGTACAAAGGAATCTCGACAATTTGGATGCTTCGTTCGAATTGAATTCGCGGTGAAGGTTAAAGAATTCATATCATTTGCTAAGCAACATTGTCCTACATACCAAAGTGAAAGGAAGATTAGATGTCCACGCAATTATAAGAAACGTTGACTTGTGCACCGTACTAGACGTCGAAACGGTTGAGTACCACATATGTAGGTATGGATTTGTTTCGGGATATCTTGTTGGTACGAACATGGTGAGAACGGAGATGAAGGCCCGCAAAACTTCTACCAAATGGATAACCATATTGATGATGTTGATGTGGGAGGAGGCGATCAGACAACTTACCACGAGATCTTTGCACTGACGTGGCGGGTCCAAGTTTCAATTGGAATCACGTGGAAGAATCACCAAACCCCCCAAGCACGCCAACTATATGACATGATAGAGGCTAGTAGAGAACAATTGTGGCGGGTTGCGAAACCATGATAACGTTGTCCGCAATGGCAAGATTACTTGCGATCAAGTCGAACATCATATATACGAACGAGGGTATAATGAAATCATAAAATTCATGAAGGATTGTTTGACAAATGACAATTCATTGGTTGAAAATGTTTATGCCACTAAAAGACTAATGCGAGGTCTAGGTCTACTGTTGAGAAGATAGATTGTTGTGAGGACCAATGTATGATTTATTGGGGAGTGGACTACGAGTTGACATCATGTAAATTGTGTGGGAAATCACGCTACATTGCACAACGACGAGGTCGTGGCACGAACACCAAAAAACGCCCTTGTAAAAAAATGTACTATTTCCACTTTGGGCCCTCGGTTGCAACGATTGTATGCGTACGAGTCAACGGCAAAACATATGCGATGGCACGGAGAACATTCCTCGCGAGAAAATGTTATGCAACATTGTTCGATTCGATAGCTTGGAGACATTTTAATGACGTCGCAGAGACTTCGCCGCCGTGGTTCGGAAGGTTCGTCTAGGATTGTGCAGCGATGGTTTCAAGTATTTGCGATTTCGGGAAAATCGTACTCTTCATGGCCGTAATATTGACTTCGTACAACCTTCCACCAGTCGATGTGCATGAAATTTGAGTTTATGTTCTTAACGGTTATCATTCTGGACCGACCAACCCAAAATAGAAAATCGACGTGTTCCTTCACCGCTTGTGAAAGATTTGCAAGATTTATGGAACAATGGGGTGATTACATACGACGTGTCCACAAAGGCGAATTTTCTCATGCAAGTGGCCCTTTTTATGAATTTGTTAGTGATTCCCTGCGCATAGCATGTTATGCAGTTGGAACACCTTGCACGGTAAGATGGCTTGTCCATATTTTATGGAGGATACAAATGCATTTCAATTGCGAAATGGTGGAAAGACATCGTGGTTATTTGTCACCGTTGTTTCTTGGCGAAGGCATCACCATTCAGGAAAGACAAAAAAAATCTCCTTAGAGGCAAAATGGTCTTAAATGACGAACCGCCCACTTTGCGTTTTGGCGAAGAAATTTTGGCAGAAATTGAATCGTTAGGCTTGATGAAGGTGACGAAATAGGAGTGATTACGTGAATGGGTGATAGCTAAGAATTCGGGATGGAGAAAAAAAAACATTTTCTGGGACTTGCCATATTGGAAGACAAACTTGATCGCCACAACTTAGATGTCATGCACGTCAAGAAAAATGTTTTTGACAACATATTCAACACCATTATGTGTGTACCGGGCAAGAGTAAGGACAATGCGAAAGCGAGACAAAATATTCGTGAATATTGTCACCAACCTTCTCTACACATTGATTCGACGACAAATACTTACATCCTTGGATGCTATGCTCTTGATACATCAAAAAAACAAAAATTGTGCGAGAGGGTTGAAAAGTTGTGTTTTCCTGATGGTTATGCTTCGAATCTTGGTCGATGTGTGGATCCAAAGAAATTGCGAATGTTCGGCATGAAAAGTCATGATTGTCATATTTTCATGCAACGGTTGATACCAATTGCATTCAAAGAACTCCTCCCAAATCCGGTTTGGGAGACAATTAGTGAACTAAGCCTTATGAAGAAGGTGATAAAATAAGAACGACAAGAAAAAGTAGTTGCCAGACAACTGTTGCACTTTACATTTTAGCTGATTTTACGGCTGATCTTTTTTACTATTGCTCCACAAGCTTATTATCATCACTATCAGGGCTTGGTTGCTTCTCTAACTTTAGTTGCAGATTCCAATTGGTACATGGATTTTGGAGCCTCTAGTCACATGACTTCTGATTTATGTACTTCTAATGAATAAAGTTGATTTCACGAAGTACACGGCGATATTCTTGTTAGTAGCAGTGATTCCTTGGCTATTGTATTTGTTGGCAATGATGTTTTATGTTCGATGATTCTGCTAACATTTGTTCCATTGTCATTAAAACATGTTTTTCATGTTCCTTGTCTTGCTAAAAATCTCATTAGCATCTCCAAATTGACAAAGGATAATGATGTAGTTGCGATAATGTTCTTGACTCCTTTGTGAAGGATAAAGTCTCGAAGAGAATTTTGTTACAAGGAAAGCTTACGGACGGATTATCTTGTCTTCCAGAAGTTTCTCTCAATCATCTTGGTGAGAATCTCTCTACTATCTCTGCTTTTGATTTTCTCAAGTTGGTGTTACAAACTTAAGCTGTTGCTATTACTCCTAATTGTAATCTTTGGCATGCTAGTGGTTCTCTATGCCAATTCCTTTGTCTGGATAGCCTCATAATTCATAATTGGTAAGTTTAGTGTATGGCCTACTTTTCACAAACTCTTGTTTAATTTTTAGTGACCATCTGTTTGTTGTGCTATGGAGTTCCATGATACAATATATTTTGTTGTTTGTAAATGGTGGAATATAGAATTTAGTAATGATTCTTGTACTAAATGCTCTTTCGGTGGTTAGTGGTCGGACTCGGAGGGCTTGAAGTTAGTCATCTCTGTACTAAGTCTAAAGTACATTGTTTCATTAGGTTGGTGACATAAATCACTCTACTTGAAGTCTCGTGCTAAACTGATGGACAAAGCATTCTAGGGTTCTGTTTATCAATAGAAGAGGACTTATAGCTTGTGAATATATGTTGTCATCTGAAGGTTTGTCGGGGTAGGAGTATTCAATCTGACTCTTTGAATGCAATTTTATGCAATATTTAGAATTTAGAAAAAGAGGATCGAAAAAAACCGGTAGTATTCTTTCAAGACTATTGCTTGTGTTCTCGATTAGTTATGTTGGTTTTCTCGACAATTTTTGTTATTTCTTCCCTTGTTTCTGTCTTTTAGTTGTTTGAAATCATATTTCTTGATAGATGTGTTCCTGTATGATGTCAATTACATTTTATATGCTTCTTTAGTTTTAGTTATTTTCTTTTTTGGTAGACCCCAAAACCATTAGGAAAAATTACGTTTTATATGAGTCTTTGGATTTAATTTTATTTTATAATTTGTTTACTCCATGTAGGTTTGGAAGAAAGGCTATTATGAGGATGATTATGCTCCTTCGGTTTTTATAGTCTTTGCAAGTGCTATCCACGTTTCTAGTTTCGTGTCAATAAGTCTGCTATTATGCATTTGTGGTGTATTTCTTTCGCACTTGATGTCGTAGATTCATGCTTTGTTAGTTGAGGATATTCCTCCTATTCGTTTAAAGTACTTCTAAATTATTTTTAACATTAGAACTAACGAGCTATGCTTTATATCCGAAAAGACGGGCCTATCATCTGCACCTTGTCTTTGTAACTCTAAATAACTCTAATTTTCGACTTACTCGAGCACTTTGTATTCTAGTCATTACAGAAAACAAAACCTGTATTCTTGTTGTTTCTTGCTCAGTCTGATTTAGTTTTTTCGCCTTCCTATTTTCCATAAAATTGATTTTTATCTCTTTTGTATGTTGTTTAAAAAAGTGTGAAAGGTACATGGCACTCTCTTACATTTGATTAAATGGTTTTCGGAGTTCTTTGAATTGATTGGTTTCGAGAGATGCATGCATTCATGCTTAGAGTACTTAGAGGTTGTCCCTTGGGTTGGAGATGAGGAGGAAGAGAAAGTGCTTTCCTCGGTGTTACGCCTCAAACAAAACAATGTTGGTGTTACTCATTGTTGAAACGGGTGTCTTAGAGCGTTTCCGGTCCACTTCTATGACGAGTTACCCATGTAATAGGGTTGGTTCTCAAGAGAAATGAGGAGCGAGGTCGACGTGAGATGAAATCCCTAGTCTTGAAGCATTCGGATTCTATTGACTTTAGGTAATTTTGTTGAAACTCTTTGTAGGAGCTACATTGCTCGAACAAAGATACAAATGTTCGACCAATTAACTTAATTGTGAATAATGTTGCAAAACTTATATGAGGTTTTTTGTGTGGACATTCATCTTTGAAACATTTGAAATTTTTGGAACAAGAAAATACTTGAAAAAAAAAATTCATTAGTTTGTTGTCTGATCAAGTACTTACCTCCATTAAGTTTATGTTCTTATGCAAATGGATTGTCAATAAAATGCTCTCCTTCATCAAACTTCTTGTGTAGTGAGGAGCTTTCGCACATTACGAATGTCTTGCTATCTTTTCAATTTACATTACGGGAATTTGTTGCCATGAAGAGCATGAGGGTTTGTAGTTGGTAGTGACCAAATCTGTTTATTGAAGTCCATTGTTAGTTGTGCTTCTGGTCTTATGTATTTGCCCAGAGTTGGGAAAATTGATATAGTTTAGATCTGCATGTAAATTGTATTCTGCGATGGGGAATTCCCAAACACAATGATCAGTTGATGAGGAAAAATGTTATACTCAAAAACATTCTTATCTTAATCAAAATGTAGGCGGGCAAAGTTATTGTAATGGAAGTAGAAACCCAAACAATTGAACATGATTGATGGCACTAATTAGCATTTTTGAGTAAATTATTTAACTTGCACACTTTATCATCAGTTGTGGTAACATAATTTGAATATTGTCTTTGCCTTCCCACCTTAATGCTACTATTATATCGTTAACAAAATATTGTTGATCCATGCATGCTAAGCACAAAGGAGACGTCGGGAGGCGACCGGACTACCGGACCGGTGCATTTGGATGATGAGGCGGTGTACTACAAGGTGGCGGGTGTTGTCCCGAAGGATGTGTCTCTGATCTCAGTCGTTATGGAGAAAGAAAGAAGATACGTAGATCTAATGCTAGCACATCCCAGGTCCTACCTGACGAGGAATGAGCAACTTTATGATACTTAGGTATTTTAATGGTTGTTGTAGAACAATGAGAATTGTAGTTTTTATGGATACTTAGGTATCTTAAACATTTATTATACTTGACTACGTTTCGTGAATATATAAATCTTTTTTAATATCGAATTTTACGTTTTTCTCATTTCAATATTTGTTGTTGATATATATTGTTGATTTGTGTATGTATGTCAAATTCTGCTTTTTGGGGGATGTTAGCACCCCCGAGGAGTTGTTGGAGGGTGTAGGCGATGGAGCATGTCTATGGTTGTATTTTCGAGTTTAGATGTTATGGAGAACCAATTGGATTAAGCTTAGGTTGGAAAACTAAACAAAGCGGAATTGAGACGGATTAGCAACGAAATTCGAGATATTAGTTGCTATTAGTCTCCAATTTTCGAGCATAGCTACATAAATCAGCAACGGATCGAGACGAAATTATTGTATTAAATCTACGATCGTTGTTAATCGATAACGACAATCTCTTTTTCGAGGCTTGTTTGGAAGGAATAAGCTGTTCTATTGAGGTCTCGAATGCGGCGTTTGGATCGATCGTGTCAATACACTATTAAAACGTTGGTGTTGAAGCAAGTTGCACATTGTCCTCAAACAGGCAAGTCCCGATTTACGATGGCGGAAACCGATGTAGCGACTACAAGTGGGTTGTTCTCCCTCACTCTATTATCTTGTTGTGTGTACCAAATTGACTCAAGTTCTTAGTAACTAAATAAAAATTGGGATTCAGCTACCAATAAAATAAAATAAAATATGATTCTTCGTTGGAACTGCCACATGCACGTATCCAAACCACCATGCATGCAAGCCAACCAAAAAACTTAACTTTGGAAGGTCCGTAAAAGTTTGATGCACGAATGGACTAGATTCATAAATAAGATGATTAAAAGATGAATTTCACGAGATGTTACGATAAATAATTTAATTGAACAAGAAAACTTGTTATGTTTGAAAAATGTTTAATAGCATATTTTAGTTGTTTCTTGGTTACATTTTTCTTTGTATATGTAGTTAAAGATGAAAAATGTCGGTAATTTCTTGATTTTGTTTGTCAAATGTCATTAGTTGTTGTTGAAAATTTGTCATTAATAACTTCTAATGGCGAGCTCAATTTAATATTATCAATAAAACCTCTTGTTGTTGTCTTTGTATAATGCCTAGCATTGCTTTTAATTGCTATGCTCTCATCCACACATTTCTCTCGTTTGGTATAGAAGAATCGATGAATCTCAATTATAAGTCATTTACCCATTCGATAGCTGCGCATGCGATACATTCTTGTTTCTTTTCTATGATCCTAATTGGAAATTGGGTGTAGAATCTGTAGATGATGATGTGAAACAATATTGTAAAATGCTAAAATTACTCAAGAAAAAGAATTTAAACTCCTAAAATTCTAAGTTTGGTTGGTATAATGTGAGACACTAATGCATTTGGAGATGGTAATTCCTTAACTTAGTACCTTTTAATGTTCGACCGAGAGGAATCAACAATGACTTCAAAGCATGTATCGTGCCACTTTCCTAAAGGAAATTTTTGCTCTCGGCTTTGCAAGAGTCAACAAAAATCCTAAATGATACGATGAAGACTCGGTTTACACTTGAAGAAGTGGAAAAGCGATCTGGAGCTTTTGCTATGATTTTTGTTGACGGTTTCTTCCTTTCATGCGTCTGTTTTTATAAGAACTCCGATCAAAGGAGTTGGAAGAGAAAGTGGGATAGTGGCGGTTTCAAGCTGTTTGGTCAATTGAAATGCCCCATTTATCTCTTGTTTTATTGGTTCATTAAATGCCCATTTTCTTGTTTAGTGGGTTTACTAGCAGCCCACTTTCAACATATTTCGAAATTGACAAAAAAATGTAATCATGGTTAGGCGCCTACGCCTACGATCACAAGCAAGTGCCAAGTACCAAGTGCACCTATGATGCGCCATGGCTAACTTGGCATAACTCATGTGGAGCTTCTTTTGACACTTAAAAGAAGTGTTAAAAACCTTTTATATTGTTTTTGTGGACCCAAACTTTCTGGTAGGACTAAGCATTTTGTTTTTAAAATGTTTAAGATTTAATGGTCGATGTGAGAGATAGAAATGGCGACTTCCAAGTTCTCTTCCCACATGGTATTGACTCCAAGAAAGCGAGACCAAATCGGTCTTTTTCATTGTTGACTAGCTAGCTAGTATGTTCTACACGCATGTTAGTGGTATCGGCGATTTTCATCTATTATATATACATAGTAAAAATACATCGGTTTCCATAAACTTGGATCGATTTGGCGGAGTACTAAAAGTGATCCTTGAACAATGACGAGCAATGGAAACGAAGTAAATGATGATAACAAGTTCTCAACTCCAATGCCCATGATTGGGTGAACATGGCGATAGCCACTTTGGTATGTCTTGTTCTCATGCTCTGCGATATCTTTAGTGCATTTCGTCAAAGGAAGCCATGGATACCTTGTCGATTCTTTGTGCTTAACTCATTTTCATTGACACTCCTATCAGTGGCCACAAAACTTCGATGTAGATCTCACAACTTCAATGCCAAGTGCTTATGACCAGCTATCTAAGCTATGTGGGACTTCCTTGATTTGCATCTCAATAGGTTTCTTCGGGCTTTCGATGGCGAGACATGAATGAATCGAGCTTTCCTCCAACTTATCTTCCTTGACACTAATAGTATTAGCGTCGTAGTTGATATTTCGTTGCAAATTAGCACGGGCGCCATCTTTTTATTTAAAGTACAACATGTCATCAACTTGGTTTTAATGTTGGCATTGCTTTGCGTCGCTAGTTGTCTTAGATTTCAAGTATGCACTCATTATTTCTCACGAACACTTTAGAAAATGTCTTAAACATATGCCTAAAAACATTCACACGCTAAAGAGGTGTTATATCCATAGCTACATCACAAACCCCAGTGATGCTCGGTAGGTTCACGCCCTTGTGCCCTTTGTTGGCATGCTTTGTATTATAAATTGTGTGGTCTTATTAGAATCGGTATTTCAAACACTTAGTCTTCATCGAGGTACGAAGGAAGCTTAGACTATAAATGGTCTATTTGGGGGTGGTTTGGTTATAGATTCTCACCTCGATGTAGTGGGAACCTATTTGTTGTGTTCGAAGCGACATTTGTTATAGGTGATGTTGGTCGGTGTCACCTCTCAAAGCTTGTTGTGGTTAGAAAATCGAGTAGAGGTGAAGAATGCAAACATATATTATATTTGTTAGGCTTGAATCTTCGAGTGCACAAGCTCTTCATATGTTGTACTGACCTCATAAATTCATAATTGTTTCGTCTAAATCTTCATAGATTAATAATACGTCGCGGTGTTAGAATGACATGAACAAATTAAAGAAAGGAAAAGAAAAAGGACATCCCCTACATTTACATGATCATCATACTAAAGAATCTTTACTTCTTGATTCATTGCCTTTCTCTGACATCATGATCATGAAGCTCTTTATGTTGTTGCTAAAGAAAGCGCGACGATTCCATGCTTTCCAACGAGACCAAGTCTAGCAACAAATTTCATGGAAATCTGCACATTTTTCTCAAGCGGGGCGGGAACACCATCACTCAAGCCATTGAATACGGCGTCGGGAAGTTGATCGATAAAATAATGCGATAGTTCGACAAACGGTTGTTCCATTCGATCGTAAAGTTCATGTGCATTCGTTAGTACTACTAATGATGTCGAGTATCCTCGGTTCACCAATAATGTCAATGATGTTATGAACTTCAATAACTCGCATGAACTTGATCCGAGAAATGATTGGTGCATCTTGTTTTTGACAAAGTCGAAGATATCGATCTGAAACCAATTGTCTTTGACACCTCTGCTCATCAAATATCTCTTGCAACATTGATCTTCATATAATTTGAAGCGAGTTAGGCTCTTTGTTTTCTCATGAATGAAAACAATTATCTCGAAAGGCTTGATCCGAGTGCACAAACCATCGAATGAGAGCGAATAGTCGGCACCAATAAATCGCCATTCTAACCGGACATAAAAGTAGTAGGAACTCGTCATTGTCTTGACTAATTTTGTTTGAAAGCTCCGAGAATCATGAGCGAGATCTTCCCAAGAATGTAAAAGAGAATGCAAAGGATGTGTTGAATGTTTCTTAATGCACATTTCCATGTCAGTCATACTCTTCCCTAATAAGTAGTCACTTTGTAAAAATCGGAATCGGCAAGGTACCAATTCTTTCGAGGTTGCCATCGAACTCTTTCCTTAGCATTACCATTGTTTCCACACCATCATCTCCTCCACTGCGCTCATTTTTCTCATTAGCCAAGCGAAGCATTCTCTTACCAATCTAATCGCTATAATAATCGAGTTCATTGACACAATCGGCCCAAATTCTCGTTACGTATAACAAAGAATTACTCGCATGTTCTAACATTGAAAGATCGGAAAAATCGATCTCGAATGATTGATAGTCTAGAATAGAGGCTCCAATTTCTCTGTGCCAATGAAAATATGTTTAAACCTTCAAGAATCCTCCTCTTTAATAGCGGACATTGAAGAAAGAATGCATTTGGCTTGCTAACATGAGGCATCTTAAAACAACGACCAAAGTGCCTACTTTTATGGTGAGAATTTGTAATCCAACAACTGCCCAGATAGACCATTTATAATCAGAAGCTGGTTTTACTTCATGATCAAGACTGTATGCTCGGATCGCGGCTTGTAATAAGAAGATCAATGATCAATAGAAGATCAATGATCGATAGAAGAACAATTATCGAATTTCGCCGCGGATTGGTCAATTGGTTTGTGTTCTTTGCTTCTGTCTTTGCGCCAGTTGCTGTAAGTCTCTTTGTTATTTTGTGCCTTATTTTGTTGGCGCTAATTTTCGACATGAGATTTCGCTCTTGTTTTTGCTTGATTGAAACAACATTGAGGATCTGGCTAATTTAACTGTAAAAATGTGTAATTTAGGGTTTCGATCGCGTACCATCTAGAGGTTTGATTTGATACATTGAATTAACAATTGATCAGCAGGATTCCCTAATAATTGAACAATTCATAAATTAGTTGGCGCATGCTACACTAGACATGCTCTCCTACTCTGCTCGATTTAATGCAGTTGATGTCGCGATTTTTTGATAATACTTGAAATCCTTCTTAATTATTAATGCATTCCAAATTATCTTAGCCACTCTCAGTGTCTAATTGGTTTGTGTTCTTTTGCTTCTTTCTTTGCTTCAATTGTTGTAAGTCTCTTTGTTGTTTTGTTGGCGCTAATTTTCGACATGAGATTTCGTTCTTGTTTTCCTTTTATTGATACAATATTGACTATCTGGCTAATTTAACTGCAAAAATGCGTAATCTAGGGTTTCAATCGCGTACCATCTAGGGTTTTGGGGCATGCTACACTAGACATGTTCTCAGAGTTCTGCTCGATTTAATACATTTGATGTCGTCATATTCCTTGAAATCCTTCTTAACTATTAATGCATCCCAAATTATCTTAGTCATGACCCTAATCTTTGTAGAACTTCAACAATTTCTAGTGCGTCGAGTTTTACGATTGGGGCATTGCATTCTGCACTTTGGATGTGTCCAAACCCACTTGCAGCTAATAGCTAATTTCGAATTAGGATTCAACCGTATAGTGATCATCTTGTTTAAGTTTAACACAACCTACTTGAATACTAATTATATATTACTTGTTCACACCCAGGTCCCATTAACACATCCGAAAAGCTAACATTAGGACTAATAGGAATGCCCTTTTCTTTTCCTTGATTTGCAATGTTAAGACAATTCCTTGCTTGTTGATTAATCTTAGATATCTGAAGTACTTAACTTTGCTTGGAATTTTGAAATATAATACACTAGATTACAGGAAGATATATATGCAAAGCTTTCTATTTTTTTTTTTTTTTGGCTATTTTTTAAAAACTATTTAACTAATTGGATTCAAATACTTTCTATCAAAGTAGGGTTCTAGGCATTTGTATTAATTTTTGTTTTATATTTTGTTAGACACATCATAATTTAAATGGAAATTAACTACCTTTCATATATAAAATTATAGTATCTTTTTAGTTTGAGGGTGAGTACTCGTTCGAAAGCGAGATCATGTAGTTCGGGAGGTGAAATGCTAATTAAGCCTCCTAGCTAGTTTGGAAAAGTTTGCAAGGGTGCCTTCCTTGATTATAGGAGCTATGAGCATCATTGCGGGGTTTATATTCATTCACGATCAATTTCCATGCAACTTTGGTATGTCTTCTGCTCATGTTATATGACATCTTCAATGCATTTCGTCAATGCTTTCGGTTGCTACCAAACTTCCAGTAGACCTCACCACCTCAATGCCCAGTGCATATGACCAACTATCTAAGCTTTGTGGAACTTCTTTGATTTGCATCTCTATTGGTTTTTCGGGCCTTCAATTGTAAACATGAATGAATCGAACTTTCAAACACTGGCCCTGCTTGACACTCATGGTGATTACTATTATAGTCAATGTGTCATTGCAAATGAGCACTGGTGCCATATTTTTGTTCAAGGTAGAGCATATCATTGTCTCTGGTTTAATGTCTCTATTGCTTGCTATACCTGCATGTGTTAAGTCTGCATTCCCCGGCTATTTATCGGAGCACTTGAGAAAGTCGATAAGGTATATGCCCATAAACATTCACTCACTGAAGAGATGTTATATCTATAGCTACATCACAAGCCCCCAATTGATGTTCTGTATGTTCTCAAGCAGTGCCCCTTGCTTTGGTGTGCTTTCCACAATCTGTTTTGTGGTTTTATCGAAGCAACAATCAGAGCATATCGTCTGGAGGGGCTAAAGTTGTTTCATAAGGAATTGGTTTCTGATTATAAATGGTCAATCTGGGGTGTGGTTGGAATGCAGATTGTCACCTTAATAGTTGGCACTTTTGATTTCTACAAAATGTTCATGTTCATGCAACGCAATTGGAACCTCTATGCAAAGGCATCAAAATGCCCCAGAGTGGTTTTCCAAAGTTTTGAAGCATTGCAGTGTATTCTTGATTCCTCCTTGTTCCTAATCTCGTTTTTCGCGAGTTGCATGGAATAAATGACTGTTATCATATTACTTGCCACAAGAAAAATCTGCTTTCCTTTTGGCATTTCGAGAAAAAATAAAGTAGATGTCGGAACAATTGTAATGCTAAGGAAAGAATTCGTTGATGAACTTAAAAATGCATCATTTTGGGACTTATTTAACGATCGTCTACTTTGGAAAAACAGCCATGACATGGAGATTTGCATTCAGAAGCATTTGATGAACCCTACAAATCCTCTTCTTGAGATTTTAGGAAAATCATTAACTCAAGAATTTCTAGAAATTTGTCAGAGCAAATTTCTAGAAGTAGCGATGGACTTCTTTCACTTGTTTGTTTGGTTAGGATGACAGATCTTGTTTAAGCCCATATAAGGAACTTTTCAAGTGAATAATCATACCGGCTTTGTACGAAGGAAAAATCAAGTAGAGCCTTTCTGAATTTTCCAAACCAAGCATGAGGAGCTTGTTTAAGCCCATATAAGGAACTTTTCTAGTGACATACCTCATGTGCAACAATTGTTAAACCAGGTGGAGAACACATATAAATATTCTCTGTAAAATCTCCACGAAGGAATGCATTTTTTACATCCATCTGATTAATAGACCAGTCTTGAGAAGCTGCTAAAGCCAAGATTGTACGGACGGTAGTCATTTTAGCAATTGGGGCAAATGTTTCTTCATAATTGATCCCATATTCTTGTCTATTTCCAAGAGTCACCAAGCGAGCCTTACATCGGTCAAATGATCCATCAGATTTTAGTTTGGCCAGAAGACCCATTACAACCAATGGGAGTAACATTAGAAGGAGAAATAACAACATCCTAGGTCGATTATGGTGCAAAGCATCAAGTTCCTCTTGAATATCATGTCCCCAACAATCATGTTATATTGCTTAGAGTATGATCGATATTTTAATGGAGGAAAGTGTAATGACCCATTTTCCGGATGGATCGCCACGGGGGCCAATGCGGCCCACAACTTGGCCTATCGGCGCCATTTAATCATTATTAACCTCGATAAATAACAATTCTTGTGTAAATTGTTAATGAACTCAAATCATATGCTTATCATATCATTTTAAACCATAAGAAACCACAACGAAAGTCTTTTATCATGACAATTAATATATAAAACATATAGTCATGCATTTAACTACGATACCTAGTGTGGAAAACCCATTGATCATCATAGACCAATAATGTACTTCGATATATCAAAATATCAAAACTATAGAGTCTGAGGTATTTCATAACCCAAAATCCAAAATAAAACATAATATGTATATATAAACGTACAAGCCTGGCTATAAGTCTACGAGTCACAAGTAGTCGGTAGCTTGCCCTTGCCGGGCTTGTACAAGGATGCGCACTCAAGCCATCACAACAAGACGGATGACGAGTCCAGAGTGAGTATTCCCAAGGAAATTAAGTGAACAATGCGAAAGTAAATTACGGAATTTATAGAAAACTATTAAATAAACATGCAGAAATTTTAACATGAAACTGTGCATATCGCATGCATAAGTAATAGTGCAAGCTCGAATGTGTGTTCCTAGAGCCTAGGGTTAGACTAGTGCCATACTTCGGACTCTTCCACAGACTACTGTCGGTGAGTAGCACTCAAGCAAGGCCAATATCTAGATCCTCTAGGTGGCCGGCGTGGAACCAACGATGCACCTACACGTCCCCCGACGCGACTCTCGGGTCTACCTATTCGCCGAGATCCCTGACGCACGTGCTATGACCTAGTGGACATACACACAGAAATGGCATGAAGGGAGAGCCTCAACGTCCGTCCATTTAACCACACCAGGAATAGATTAATGAAAGACAAAATACGAATTCAAAAGCAAAAATAGAAAAAGAAATATTGCTCAAGTAATTTCAGTTAGGATACTACACACCTCAAACCACACTCCGCGTCCAGTCACCAATCTCTGGTCCGGCTCCGCCTAGTCCCGAGATATCCCAAATTCTGCTTTGAAATGACCTATTTCTAATTATAGTTTATTTTTAGTCAATCGGATGTGTTTTAAGTCATTTAACAAAAATAATGTCAAAACTGCAGGATCTAGCGCGCTAGGTCTAGGAATTAGTGCACTAGATTCCCATACAATTATACAATCTTCGTTAGGAAGAACATTAGCGCGCTAATTTTCGGGCCTAGAGCGCTAATTGTCATTTAGCGCTAGATGACCAAATTAGTGCGCTAATCGCTCTACAGACAGATAGAAGCTGCGATACTTTTAGTTTCCTCCAACACCCACAACAACAACCTTTACCACAATGCCAACCACTAAAATATACGTACTTAAACAGCACCAAATCAACTACCTAACAACCATCAACACAATCCACCAAAAACATCACCAAAACCTCTATAAGTGAGATCAAAAGATAGAGAAAATGGAGATGTATGCGATTCTCACCTTGTCTTTGATGTTCTCACCCCTTTAAGCTCCTTGAATCACCAAGATGAATTATCAAACCCTTGTTTCCTCACTTCAATTCTCGGATAGAAAGGATAAAAGAGAGAAAATGTGGTGGAAATAAGTCAATTTGACTTATTTATAGTTGAATTCGCATCCAACTCGCTTAGGTGCATCTCTAGGCCATCCAAAGCAAGAAAATGCAACCTATCCCATGCCTATAGTTGCAATAATATTATCGGACCCGCAATCTCTGCTCCATCAATGTCAGCGGCAAGACACAATTGTCTATATAGGTGAGCCAAAGTTGCACTACCCCAACTGTATTGGCTGTAGCCTCAAAATCCTCAAAAAATTGTAAATACGTGATGTGAACAAGTTGTTAGATTTGTCTGCAAATAAAGTTCCTCTAAGAAGTTGTAAGATGTACGCTCTTGCATAGCATTGCACTTCCACATCACCAGCATTATTTGGAAGGTTTGGAAACCATCTTGAAAGTTGGCGAATTTGGATCAGACCTCCGGTTTGTTGTTTTTCGGGGAATGGGAAGCCTAGTTGTGTCAAACACAAGGCATCATAATCTTGTTCTACACAACCAGTGATTGGTAATCCATCGACTGGTAACCCTAAAATTATTTGTACATCTTGTATGGTAATAGTCATCTCGCCAACTGGAAAATGAAACGTGTGAGTTTACGGCCTCCACCTCTTTACAAGTGCGGTAATGAGATGCCAATCAATTACTATGAAACCTATTCGCATAGTTCCATAAAACCCGAGCTTTCTTAAGATACCCAACTATTCGTTCATCTAGTGGGACCAATCGATGTAATGCATTTGAATTACGCTTTGATAGTCAATATACTAGGATCCTACGCAAATACGAGATTTAAGTTACATTAGTTCAAAAGTAGCTACGAAGCTCTAAAAATATGCAAACATGCAAAAAAAAGTACTACCGGTCCATTCCAAACGCGAGTAGATCTATGTAGAGCCTGCATAGTCAACATTGAATCATCTATAGGTCCATGATTTATATCGCGCTTGAACCCCAAATCATTAACAATGTTGTCATTAATACAAAAAACCAATGATGAAACAATACAATTAGCGATACAGTTCATTCAAGAAACAATAAAATTAAAATAAAAGTGTGTGAATAATATAAAAACATGGTTTAATTGAAACAAAGTACATGCATCACATAGTCATAAGAAAGTATCCCCATCACTATCACAATAGTCATCATCTTCCTCAGTATTCACACCATCACAGGAACGAGCATCCTCGTCTACGTCGGGATTTGAAGTCATTAAAGGCGATGCACAATGATTATGCTCAAATATTGGTTGAGTACTAGGCCATTTTGTACTTACCACTATATTACAATTGGAAGTAGTATATGATTGCCTCAGAACTAAATCTAAAAATAGCTCGATACAATTTGGTGGTAGAAATTACGCCACAATCTCAAAGCATCTTTGAGAGTTGATTCATCAACTATTCGCGAAAGGGACATAGTTGTACGTTGCGGTTCAATGTACACATGATATCGATATATCATGTTTAATATCATTTTTTCATTGTCTATCTCAAGGAATTACGAGATAAAACTCACAAGTTCCTCGTACCCTAAACTCGACTTCGATCCGAAATGTCGAATAGGCGGTTTCGTGTACGAAATCCCAGATGGTCCATCAACCATGACACCATTCATATAGCACACCAAAGTTACTCTTCGATCAACCATTATGGAATCTATGTATGTAGAATATAATTGTTAATCAATAGAAGTGATGATAATTAATACACTCACTTAGCACAACTAAACTTAACAAGCTCCATCGTGTATTAATACTTTATTTTATTTAAGTTCTTTATTTTATTCAAATAAGGAAGCAACTATCATTCAATTTGCAGTAAATAAGAAATTACACAATTGATGCAAACAATAGAACAATGAGCCATTTAATGTTTGTCAATCAAACTACAATGTTTATCAAAAGCGAGCCCGAACCATGATAACTATTCGATGCCTTTCTTTATAATTTAAAATAAGAAATTACACAATTGACCGCAAAAGTCTCAATTAATTCATCAAGACATTATATAAATATTGCCCCAACAAACCCGAGCGCATAAAGTCCCAATTAATTTATCAAAGCATTATATAAATATTACACCAATGAGGCGCAAAAGTTCCAATTAATTCATCATGCATTGACAGTTAAGTTGACTACGGTGGATGATAAAATGTTCTTATATATTAGTGCATGATTTCAACTCATTGACGTGTGTCATGTATTGCTACATTTTCTAAATTTATACACTTTATTCACTTTGAGACATAAAACAAAAATTTAGGGAAATTAAATACTAACACAATACCAAAGCATGCTTTTATTCATCAATTTAGCATACTCTTCTAATCTTTGAATATTAAGCATACGACCCCAAATAAAACACATTGCATAATTAATTCATCAATCAACACAATTGGAGGAAGATTTTTACCAATGCAAGATAGATCGGTGGGAAGGTGGCGGCGATCGGCGGGAGGCGAGAACGACCGGCGGGAGCGGCAGCGCCGGCGGGAGCGACCAGCGATCGGCGTGAGTGAAATCAGCCACTACCAAGAGGCGTTCTTGCGTCAAAGTCGATGCGGCGGCCGCGGGATACGGACTATGGAGGCGGACGGATGGCGGAGCCTGGTTGCGCCGGACGTGGAGACAGAGGCGGAGGTGGACGATGGTGAGATTGAAGGAGATGGCAACAGGTTAAAAACCTATACCTAAGTATTTCATTTAAATGGAAATCGTGACCGCGGGTCACGATTTCTCTTTAATTTATAAAAAAAAAAAAAAAAAACTAAAACGTGACCGAGGTCACGTTTTGTTCGCAAAGACCATCCAGCTGGTCGGGTGATGTGGCGGTGATGTGGCATTGGTGAGTTATATTGAGAATTATTTTTGTGGGTGTGTTAGGTTGATAAATATTACCCCATATGTATTAATCAAACAAAAAATCCAAGGAAATTGTATAGTTATCTATTGACTTGCTAGTCTGTAGTGTTTAATGGGCAAGAAGAATATGGTTCCACAAGGTAACAAGTCATTACACTTTTGCAAGAATTTTACGAGAAGTTAACAATGGATGCACATGTAGCAAATGACACCAAGTTCTCTTCTCCAATGCCATGCAATCGGTCTCTACATGGCGTAGCGACTTTGGTATGTCTCATCCTCATGCTTTGCGATATCTTTAATGCAATTCGTCAAAAGAAGCCATGGATTCCTTGTCGATTCTTTGTGCTCAATTCCTTTACACTCACACTACTTTCAATAGCCACCAAACTTCCAAGTGATCTCACCACTTCAATGCCTAGTGCTGTGACCAACTATCCAAGCTATGTGGAACTTCCCTCATGTGCATCTCAATTGCTTTCTTTATGCCTTCTGCTTTGTAAGCATGAGCCAATCGAATATTACTGCAAACCTGGCCTCATTGTCTATTATGGTTTTCACCATTGTTGTTAATGTGTCCTTGCAAATAAGCACAGTGCCATTTTCTTGTTCAAGGTAGAACACATCATCACCTTACTTTTAATGTTGTTATTACTTGGTATCATGGGTGGATCAAGAATGACTTCCATTGATTATTTATTTGTACCCTTTAGAAAATCTCTTCAACAAATGCCCGAGAAATGTTTACACACTCAAGAGGTGTTACATCCATAGTTACATCACGAGACCCCCAGTGGCACTATGCGGGTTCTCAAGCGGTGCCTTTGTTGGAGTCCTTTACACAATCTGTTTTGGGGTTTTATCGGAAACTGCTATTCGAGCATACAGTCTAGACAAGGGGTTGAAGGGAGATTCTGATTATATGAAGCTACTGAAGCAGATTAGTAAAAGAAACTATGCATTCTCTCCTTGATTTTTTAGGCAAAGAAACTCATGATGATTCTATGAAGCTACTGAAGCAGATTAGTAAAAGTAGTGAGAAGCTCCTCTTACTTGTATGCCTTGTTAGAATGGCGGATGCATTGGCACCATCGCTTCGCATTGTCTCTTTGGCTTCCACACTTGATCAAGCATTTGAGATCATTGTTTTCATCCATGAGAAAACATATGCCATAAATGTTTCAAAGGCAATGAATGTTAATCTTGCAAATGATATTTGGAGAAATAAACATATCAGAAACCACTGCTTTCAAACATATTTCATCAAACACTTAAAAAGTGGAGGATGCGGCGACCATATACGGGATCGTGTTCTTTGAACTTCACGATAAGTATCTATCACATTTCTTGATCCAGGAATTGCATGATATCATTAATATTGTTGGTGATCAAGAGTTGATGCAATTAGGAGTACTAATGGAAGTATAGAAGAGCTTTACGATCGCATAGAACGATTATTTGTTGAACTACTACACAGTTTTTCGATCAATTTCGGATGCCATTTTCAATAGCTTGAATGAGAGTGTTCAAGCATTTGAGTTTCAAGAAAATGTGAAGACTTCCATGGAACTCGTAGCTAGATTTAAATATGTCGATCCTTTGCACTATGCCAACCACAACATCGGTAGCTTCATGACTACAGATTCACCGATGGAAGAAAATGAAGTAGTTGCGGCCATCTTTGTTTCTCTAGGCAATGTGCGTGGTGATTCTTGATGGTAATAATGTAACCAAGGTGGAGGAACACGTGGCTCGGATAGAAGCTGTTTAGTTGATTGTAAGAGAGTTTACATGTTGGTGAGAAGTAGAAATATTACGTATTTCTCTTTCCTATCATATTAATAAAATTCTTGGTTGGAGATGAGTTTGATCCTCCCCAAGTTTTCCATTGGGCCGTGTGTGGATAAAAAATTTGCACATGGTGTTATATTTTCATTGGCTTATAAGTCTACTTCTCCAAATTTTGTTCTTCTAGTTTGTGATTAAATAATCATGACATTGCTTGATTTCGTGTAGGTTCATAGGTCTAGAGATGCGTGCGGCACGTAGTGTTATCGCGGTACCATCAATGGTATATACGCAATTGTTTTTAGGCGACATGGGATTCATAAGCGCGGTTAAATGAAGGAATATGTGAAATGGCTATCTGCTTGCTTGGAACTAATTAGCTGAAATTGGTAATACAAGTTCAAGAAACATCTTTTTAGTGGACTTAAACATGTTTTAATGAGTTTAAGAGTATCTATGATATATGCTTAATGAGTTTTCTATGTGACTTGGGCTTGATGAACTATTTTAAGGGGATATGAGTGAAGCAAAATGATTATGGAGTATGCCTGAAAAATCCCACCTATTTAAAAATATGTCGCGGAAAGTTAGAAGATTTGAAGTCACGACGATAAATTCTCTCTCTTTAAACCTCTCTATAGGGTCTCTTACTATCGGGCCCATCACACCTTTTTACGTGGGTTCGTGTATCTCATTAGTATATATATATTCTCCCCATGCACCTTAACCACCTTAAACTCTCAAGTGTGGGGTTTTACTATATAAATGGCCTTGATAATGTATAGGGAGATATCAGGTGATGTACTTCTTTCTCAAGTCACACTTAGCTGTGGGACTATATTATAGCCCTCACACACCAACAATTACAAGCTGATTCGTGTTGGATTAATGACCACGCAAAGATCGCTTCTTCCTTTCTGAGAATACCACATAAAATAGCTTTAAGATTTGTGTAGGTAAACATTGTTTGTTGAATTACTTCATAGGCATTTGTGCCAATCAACTACCTCAATGTCCTATTCAATAAATCGATTGATGCGACATTAATGCCGCCTCTACTAGTCCTCCCCATCTTTGATGAGCAAGACGAATAAGGGTCCACATAAGGGTCCTCCCCAACTTTGTTTCTTGCTCACGGTAGACTTTTTGTCCATATACTTAAATTCAATGAACAAAAGCATATGATTCACGCAGATTACATCAAGGCCTCGTGGCTCATGGGAATAGTCAAACTCACTTAGATACTCACGGATATAACATAAAATGAAATAATGAACAAATGCATATGATCACTTATGTCTAACCTGAATTCAGCTACAGTACGTACTTGGAAGAAATTGTTGAGAAGTTGGAAGTGATCCACCGGTGAACGATGGATGTTGATATAGCAAATGACACCAAGTTCTCTTCTCCGATGCCCATGCAATCGGTCTCTACATGGCGGTAGCAACTTTGGTATGTCTCATCTTCATGCTTTGCGATATCTTCAATGCAATTCTTCGTAAGAAGCCATGGATTCCTTGTCGATTCTTTGTGCTCGATTCGTTCACGCTCACACTACTTTCAGTAGCCACCAAACTTCCAAGTGATCTCACCACTTCAATGCCTAGTGCCTGTGACCAACTATCCAAGCTATGTGGAACTTCCCTCATGTGCATGTCAATTGGTTTCTTTAGGCCTTCTACTGTAAACATGAGCCAATCCGAACTTTTCGCAAACCTGGCCTCATTGTCTATTATGGTTATTGTCACGGGGCGAGGAAAGAGGGGTTTTCGCTAGGAATTTTTCGCTCTCAACCCTGACCCTGTGGTGCCTAGGGACCGCCCTAGTTCGGCACAACCAATACACAATGCGGAAGATAAACACTGCGACAAGCACTAACAACCAATGCAATTGACAACAAGGGAATGTTTTATTAGCTCTCAATTGGGATACAACTGTGGAACTCAAGGCATACATCTACTCATGCACTCCTATGCATTTTCGCCCTCAATTGCCTCTCTCTCTCTTGCTCACCTTGAGCAATTGGCTTTATAGACCAGCCTACATTCAGTTACATAACCGTTTAGACTGGGTAAAACACCACTCCTAGTGGTCAGGGCAGTTACCGAACTACCTTGCTCCCCTTACTGCCACCTCGCGCCATAACTGTCTTGACCCCCTAGTCAATAGGCACATTCTTTGCGTGCCTGAAGCTACTGGAACGTGGTTGATCATGCTTTCGCCCATGATCCAGGTAGTTACCTCGACCACACTGCAAGCCCAAGACACAGTCCGCCCAAGCCTTCGGTTTACCTTGAATTTGGGACGGGGGCGCTCGTGGTGCCTAGTTTCTCGCCTAGGCTCTGGTACTCGGGATTACTCGGTCGTGGCTTGGTCATGGCTCCGGCCCATGACCGAGGTAGTTACACAACCGCCTTGGGCCGTCTTGACTTGGTCTAGCCACGCCACAAGAGGCGTGGCCCATGTTCTCTACGGGACGGGGGCTTGTCTGGACGTGCCGTTCGTGCCCCGAGCGCGTCGCCGTGCTAGCCGGGGCTCGTTGAGTCCCACCGGCTCGAAGGGTGGCCGACGCCATGGTCGAGTCCATGGGTCGTGCCTTGGCATTGCGCCCAAGGCATGCTCGAGGGTCCCTGCTAGTCGCCCATGCCACCCCGAAGAGAGAGCACACCTCTCCTTATAGTAGATGTTAAGCCGTTTGCTCAACTCCAATAGGAAACATCAAAATTTCGACCAAGCGTACTTTGACTGGGTCGACGCCCAAGTCAAGGTTTGTCAACACTTTCCATGTGCCAAGCACGTGCATACTTACTCGCCAAGTCTTGCCCGTGGCGCCTCAAGCGCGTACCTAAATCCGCCCGTGCCTCGTGCCAAGGCGCGTACCTAAGTCCGCCCGTGCCTCGCGCCAAGATGTGCCAAGGCGTGCCAAGGCGCCGTGCCAAGGAAAATCCCGCCTTGTGCCCGTCCATACGCGCGCGCCCACTCGCGCTCGTCCATGCGTCCACGCGCGCTCGCCCCAACGCGCGCGCGCGTCCATCCGTGCGTTCCCATCACGCTGTCGCATGCAGTTTCCCAACTACACGCGTGCATCACCGCAGGCCATGCTGCAACCCTCGAAGTCAGCATCTAACCTCCATGGAACCACCCGAGTCCTCCGGAACTCGGTCATTTGCTAGGTTATCGACTGCCCAGCCCAGCCTATTCGGGTCTCGCTATTGAAGGGGTGACAGTTATCACCATTGTTGTTAATGTTTCCCTGCAAATAAGCACTGGTGGCATTTTCTTGTTTAAGTTGGAAAACGTTATCGTCTTGGTTTTGATGTTGCTATTGCTCTGTGTCATGGGTACTTATAGAATGATCTTCTCTAATTATTTCATTGAACCATTTAGAAAATCACTTCAAAATATGCCAAGAAATGTGTACACTCTCAAGAGGTGTTATGTCCATAGTTACATCACAGACCCCCAATTGACACTATGCAGGTTCTCAAGCGGTGCCACTGTTGGAGTCCTCTGCACAATCATGTTTCGCGGTTTTATCGAAGCGCGGTTCGACGTATATTATAGACCGGGGATTGAAGGAGATTCGATTATAAATGGTCTATCTGGGTAGTGGTTGGATTGCGGTTGATCACTTTACTTGTCGGCACTTTAGCAAATGTTTGTCGAGGCTGGCCTTGGCTAGCCGAGATGCATTCCTTCATGCTTATTTCTCTAACAAGGCATACTTTTCTTGAAAGCGAGAGAGTATTCTTGTTGACTCATGGCTGGAATTTATACTTGAAAACATTAAATCGTTCGAGAACGGTTTTCCAAATCTTTCGAACAATGGAAAATATTCTTGATTCTTTATTGTTCCTCATGAGGATTTGGGCGAGAAAGTGTCAATAAATTGATCCTTGTTGTTGCAATTAGGATGGTGAGAGAGTTCTTCGCGTTGGCCATGGAAAAGGTTAACATTATTGATTGTTTTAGCCTACTCGAGGGATTTATAGACAACTCGAATGATGATAAAATGATTCTAAAGCTAAAGAGCGAGTTCGAGGATGATGGCCATGACAAATACTCATCGTCTATTCCCGGCTTTTACAGTGAATATTTATTAAGAAAAAGTGTTGTGGATATGGAGATGTGCATAAAGAAACACTCAACACATCCTATGACTTCTCTCCTCGAATTCTTGCGCACAACAATGAGATGATGGTTACGTGGAGCTACTTAAGCAAATTAGTAGTAGTAGTGATGAGCTTGTTTTACTTGTATGTCTGGTTAGAATGGCGAGATTCATTGGCGTCATCCCTTCGCATTGTCCCTTTGGCTTACGCACTTGATCAAGCCTTCGAGATCATTGTTTTCATCCATGCGAAAACAATTACCAAAAGCGGTTCGACGCCATGAAGATTAATGTTGCTAAAGATATTTAGATGAATAAAAGCAACAACAACCATTGGTTTCAAACCGATATCATTGATCCCTTGAAAAGAGGTTGCACCAACCATATACGTGATTGTATTCTTGGGACTCTTTGATAATTATCTACTGAATTTTGTGATTTGTGAAGCTTGTATGATATCATTAATATTATCGGCGAACCAAGAGTTGAGGCAATTCGGAGTACTAATGGAAGCGTAGAAGAGCTCTACGATCGCATAGAAACGATTGTTTCTTTGAGCTACTACTAAGTTTCTTTGATCAACTTCCTAATGCCATTTTCAATAGCTTGAATGAGAGAGTTGCATTTGTTGAGTTTCAAAAAAATGCGAAGATTTGGATGAAACTCGTAGCTAGATTCTGAGATGTTGACCCTAAGCACTATGCCAGCCGAAACATCGGTAGCTTCATGACTACCGATATCGTGAGCAAGAAAATCATGAAGCGGTTGGTAATTATGCTTCTCTCGGCAATGAGGAGACAGTTTTAGATGCTAATGTGATCAAGGCAAATGGAACAAATGTGGTGAGATTGAAATTGTTTAGTTGATGTTTGAAACATGAGAAAGCGTCTGCGTGTTGGCGGGAAATAGAGCTCTAGAGAGCTTTCGAATCCTCTGCGACCTTTTGTATTGCTATTTTATGTTTTTAATAAAATTCTTGGTAGGAGACGGATCGAGTTTGATGTTGCAAGTTCCCCTATTTGTGTGTGGTTTGATTTGGCCTTTTAGAGAAATTAAACTTAACCTAAAACAACTTCAAAGAAGATTAATTTGGTTTGACATAACAATGATGTGGCTTACTTTGTGGTAAAAATATATGTAAAATTTTTTGGGCCTATACGGAGACAATGAGGCCTTTTAAGTTAAAATCTCACACCTATAAGAGTTGAAGGTGGTTAAGTTAGAGACAATATCGGTGCTAGCGGAGGAAATCCATGGACTTGCGCACGCGTGTGCGGAGCTTTGAAGGAAGCTCAAAGGGATCACATGAAGTTGATACATAGATGACACTCAGACATCAATATAAGAGAAGGGTGCACAAATATTCTCAAAAAAAAAAAATAAAGATGATTTTACAATAATTAATCTAGTTCATTTGATTGGTCAACTTCTAATGGATGAATTGAATGCACGTTTTCAAAATGCGCATTCAGTTCAAGTAAGTCATTGCTTAGAGGCAAAATGTTTCTTCCAATGATGTGTTTTCAAAATGTGTCCTCGGTTATTATGCTTGTTGTAATTTGTTTATGTGGTAAAAAAAAGTGTCAATTGACCAATCAAAGGGTTATAAATGTAAATCTTTTTTACGTCAAAATTGCAAATCTTTTGCTACAAAGAGATAGATGTGCAAAAAACCCACAATTTTATTAGGTATGTCATTGATAGGGTTCATTGGATATGCATTGTGATGTGTGTGCACACATTCCAAAGTGTATCACGCCATCCATGATGTACACAAATGTCATAACAAAATTATGTAAGCGCTATTTGAACCAAACTCAAAAGTTTTTTTTTTTTTTTATTTCAAATTCATCGTCATTCATCGTCTAACAATTAGTGAAGCAAACACAAACACTTATAAAACTCCTTTGATGCCCCTTAAATATTTGTAAAAATTTAAAACACTCCTTATGAATCCGAACTAAAAAGTTCTAAGTAGATTATTGTTTATGATGATACAGAATGCAAATGTACAGTTAGAATTGGAAAAAAACGGTCGTTTTGACAAGGACAATAGCATTGATGACAATTTGGGTTGAGCGGCCTATGAAGACATGATCATAGAATTTGTAGGACGAGAATACTTTGCCTTAATTTTGTTCTCACAATTTCCCATTTATGAGCTACCTGTTTTTAGAATGCCAGATTAATGGTGGAGTTTCTGTGGTGTCTATTTCAATATATATATATATATATATATATGTTATGGAATACGGATGACCATGCATGTACACCAACATATTGTGTAGTCATGTAACTTGTATGTATCACTTAATAGTACCTCCACTTGTCTATGTATTGTCATGTAACTTGTAATCCTCTCCAATGTACACCAACTCTTTCATGTATTGTCTATGTTGCTTGGGATGTATTGTATGACGTGGGGTGTATGTGTTGCTTGTACACATTGTATGAAGTACATTTATCATCATCACCAAATGGTCTATATAAAGGGTGCCAACCTTATTGTAAAAACACACCAAGTTGAATGAAAACTTCTCATTCCAACTATCTCGTTTCTTCTCTTCTCCTTTGTAGTAGTAGTTTGTAGTAGTAGAAGTTCTTAGTCTTCTATTTCCTTCTCTAGTTCTTAACAAGTTCCAACTTAGTTTACAACAAAATATATATATATATATATATATATATATATATGTTTTATTTTATCTCCATTTCACTTCAATAAATTTGGCCGGTTATACGTAGCAATTAATGCCAACGGTGTAGATGTTTCTGTTATGACAAACCTTACATAGCAAAAATTTCTCTAATTCTTACAGCGTAATTGAAGCGAAAGCGTCTGAGAGAAAACAAGATCACAAGAATAACGTCGCGCAAAAAAATCTACTATAAAAACACATTGATTCACTAATCTTACTTGTTCAAAAAAACATCTAACTGCCATGAATTTTGATGTAAATGCAATTGCAATATTGAAACAATAATTCATTAGTATAGGAGAAATCTCCTTGTAACTAATTAAACCCAAATAACATGCACCCATGGATCTTCACTACCCTTTGATATTATCATAACTCAACTACTAAAACTCATGAGTTTTACTTGAAATCCTTTGATATTATTTGAAGCGAGATCTACACTTGTATACTTCATTACGAAATCACACGTAATCAATTTAGATTATATTTAAGTATGCAAATCGCCATCAACAACCTGAACATTTTCAAACACAAACATATTAATGCTCTTAAGTTTGTGGGCTGCAATTCATCACATGATGATAAACATTCCCATATAAATATACCATACATGCATGTACTTGTTTATCATCACTTTAATTCTTTGTACATCGTACATTAATCGATACACGTTCTAATTAATATAATGTGTTGAATTCAAACACACGGTCCAGGCCAGTAACTAGTAGGAGCACTTGTTATGATCACCATCACCTACAAGTGTATTTTGAATGCTAGTGCTATCTTTTATATATATACTCCTTGTGCCTTGTAGAGAAACCACCAAGGGGGGCCATGGCAAGCAATGGGAATGAAGCAAATGACTCAAACTTCTCTTCTCCAATGCCCGCGGTTGGGCTAGATATCGCGGGAGCTACATTGGTATGTCTTGTACTCATCCTTTCCGATATCTTTATCGCTTCGTCAAAAGGAAGGCTGTGGATACCTTGTCGCTTCTTCGGGCTTAATTCCTTTACACTAACAATCCTTTCAGTTGCCACCAAACTTCCAGTAGATCTCACCACTTCGATGCCTAGTGCTTACGATCAACTATCGAAGCTATGCGGAACTGCCTTAATTTGCATCTCTATTGGCATTTTCGGGACTTTCATAGTTAACATGAAGGAATCTGAATTTTACGCAACCATGGCCTCGTTGACGAGTCATGGTAGTCACTTGTGGTTGTTAATATTTCCTTGCAAATGAGCAACTTTGGTGTCATTTTTTTGTTCAAATTACATCATATGATAAACTTGGTTTTAATCTTTGCTATTGCTAGGCATCATGGGTTCTTTGTAGATTTACATTCCCTGGTTACTTCTACGAGCGCTTTAGAAAGTCTCTTAAACATATGCCAAGAAACATTCACACCTTAAAGAGATGTTATGCATTTAGCTACGTTGCGAGCCCCCGGTTGATGTTTATTAGGTTCTCCCAAAGCGATGCTTGCCGCCTTGCTTTGCACGGTTAGTTGCGTAGTTTTGTTAGAAGCTGCGTTTTGAACGTGTAGTCTAGATCGGGGCATGAAGGCGGGATCGACTATAGATGGTATGTTTGGGCGAGTGGTTGGAATACAAATTCTCACGGTAATAGTTGGAGCTTTCGCGGTTGCTTTTCGTTGCCTAGATGTTAGTAATCGGATGCATTCTCTCCTCTTGATTGCTTTAAAAAAGAATAGCATTCTTGAATGCCACAATGTATTCTCGTTGGCAATGAGAAATTGGAATTTTGTTCGGGGACATTGAATTGCAATTTGAGGCTGGTTTTCAAATTGTTTCAAGCTTTGGAGTATATTTTTGATTCGTTCATGTTCTTATTGAGACTATCGGAAGACGTGATCATCGAATTCACTATAATCTGATTCGAGTAGTAGGAGATTGCTTTACTTTCATTTGCGGAAAAAGCTAGCGGTATTGGCTTTGGCTTTTCAAGGGACGGGAGAGGATGTGATGATGAAATCTTTGGGGATGTTAAGGAAAGAGCTTGATCACGGCCTCGAATGTGTGATATCGTCGATTCCCAATTATTACGGTGACTATCTACTAAGGAAAAACGTCGAGACATGGAGATGTGCGTTAAGAAGCAATCAACATTTCCCATGGTTTCTCTTCTTAAATTCTTAAGCAAATCAGCTCACGGTTACGTGGAGGTTTTAAAGCTTATTAGCAATAGAAGTGACAAGTTCCTTTTACTTGTATGTCTTGTAAAATTGCACATTCATTAGTACCATCGCTTCACACTTCGTCTATGATTTGCGCACTCGATCAAGCCTTTGAAATCATCGTCTTCATCCACGAGAAAATAAAGGCGCCGGTGCCTTGAATAACATGAAAATGAAGGTTGCAAAAGATATTTGGATTAATGGAGCCAAAACCTACCATTGGTTTGGGCCAGAGGTAATCGACCATTTCAAAAATGGAGGATGCGTCAGTGATTTCTTGGATGGCGGTCATGGAATTGTTGATAAATATTTACTGAAGATTGTGTGCCATGAAGTCTATGAAATCATCAACATTATAGGGGAACAAAGAGTACTTGACAATACCATTAGTAATGCTACCAATGCTCAAGTCGAAAAGCTTTACAATGACATCGAAGAATTGTTCCGTGGTGGTTTAACTGCAGCAACATCTATAGCTTTATGGCCCCGGAAGTATTATTAGTACAAAAAGATGACAAGTCTTGTGATAATGTCTCTCTTGTAATAACTGGAGATCATGTTGATTTTAATTAATTTGGGGCTTTCTATGAATCACGAATGTAAGATATCAGAAGTTGTATGATCAAATAGTAGAGTATGTACATTTGTGGTAACATATAGTTGTATAGTAGATTTAATAGAAGTTGATCCAAGTGTAAGGGTCTATGTTTCTAGCTAGTCTTATGAATGGAGTGGCTTCCAGTAAAAGAGCTTTGTCTCAGCTTTTTTGCAAATTGGTTTTTGTGCTTTGTGATTATCCATTTTAGATTAACAAAAGTTTTATTTTAGCATTTCATCTTAAATTAGTATAGACGTTTAGGGTTTGAGGCTTAGTTCAAAGATGAGGGAAGAGTGGTTGCGGTGGTTTGGACACCTTGACGACCTACAAATGCGGCTCGGTAGAAACTGAAAAGATTCGACGATGTAGAAGTAGAAGCTACTCTACTACTACTACTACTACTACTACTACTACTATTACTACTACTACTACTACTACTAGTCAATGGGCACACGCTTTGTGCGTGAGGCGTAAACAATAAATGTGTCAAGAAACATGTGTGAAAGTTAGTATTAAAATATTATCTTAACGACATGTATAATTTATTGCCTTTATATTTAGAGAGAAAAATGTGTCAAAATTACCTTCCAATAGTAGTGCTCAAATTTTTTGTTTGGTCTAAACACCAATTTTTCAGTGAAATTAGATATATGCAATGCTCATGAATTTAAAGTATCTCATGGCAGATATATACAACCCATAAAATATTTATTGTAATGAAAAATTAGACAATATTATAAATATTATTTTGAATAATTCAATCCAATGAAATTAGTTTAAACATGATCTCGATCCATAACGTGTATCAACATATATCAATTACAAAGAAGCTTTTTAAAATAGTTAGACTATGAAAAGGAAAGAAAGAAAAATAGATAAATATAATGCAAGTATAACATCATGCAACAAAAAAAACATTGTAACAATGTATTTTTTTAGAGAATAAAAGATATGCTCATGGAAGATATTATAATTCAAAGAATGTATGTCATGGAAGAGAGCTTGTTCTTAGAATTTGAGCGCACATGGTCCTTTGTACAAAAGAATAGGTGCATATAAATGGATCAGCATCAATTACTCGCACCCACCTTGCACATCATCAAAGGTACAATATAATAGGCCGCAGCAAAAATATAGTCAAAGCTTCCAACCACCCAACTCATCATGCCACAATAACACCACTAGTCATGTTATAGACCTAAACAGATTAAGGGATGAGCTCGGAAAGACATGTGGAGTACAAGCTCCTGTCAAGGCATTGCCTCAAGTCATTGACCCTATCATCCACGTTGGAACAAGATGTGGAATAGGCAAGACCCAACAAAAAATAGAAATGAAGACAATGCCACCACCACCAATCACAATCTTTCATAAACGCACACAAATCTAAAATCAAGGGTAGTAAACCTCTCTCATATAAGGGCATTGACCAGTCGAACTTTATGGCTCCAAATCAAAACACGATCAATACAACTTGCATTGACCATGCTAGACCCCAACCAAGCACCAATGTCCAAAATGCATCACTCATAAACCCTTTCAACCACAACGCAAGAATTACCGAGGTAGTGAGTCCATTTTTGTAGTAAAAACGACGTCATCGCCTAAACACCAACTACGAAGACTTTCGACGTATCTGAGGTATGAAATAAAAATAAATAAATAAAAGAAAAACCTCACCACTATGGCTATTAGAGCTCATCAAAACATTACAAAGACTATGAAATAAAAATAAATAAATAAAAAACTAACACAAACAATTCCATCATGTAACAAAGATTTAAAAAAAATAACAAAGAAGCTAACTTTGTTGTATGTTATATAGAGGCATCGGTACTCATCGCGTAATCCATTGAAGCAGTTTAAGTATTAGACACAAAGAATTGCAAAAGAGCGAATTATGTGGTTCATGAAGAAAAGATGGAAGCAGCGGTTAAGTAAAACTACTAAAGAAGTTAAAAAATTTTGGATAAAAATCGCAAATCATTCTTTTTTTGAAATATTTTGCAGAATATTAGGCGTCAATTATTTCAAATTATTTTAAAATCTTAATTGGACCTTTTTAATAAGAGGACGAAGGGTGGAAAACGAAAAGTCCAAATAATTGGTAATAAGGTACTTTTTTAATATATTATCATGAAATTAAATCTTTTCATCCTCTTTTGTACAGGCTTGAGACTGACAATGGATGAAACTGCTTTATACGGGAGAAGTTAAAAAAGTTTGTATTATAAAGCAATAATTCTTCAATATCTTAAATTTTTTTCACAAAAGTTCCCAATGGGAAGGTCAAAAATGGTAAAAAAGGGAAAAAATAATTAAAAAGTTCAAGAATTTAATAATAAACTTAAAACTTTGGGATATATTTGTTAAGAAAAAGTTAAAACATCTTTGGTTACTACATAAGCAATATGCACAACAACAACAACAACAACAACAACAACAACAACAACATAGCCTCAGTCCCAAAAGCAATATGCACAAAATCAGACAAATAATAAGTAGAAGAATTTAATAAAAAAAGCTATATAAATCAAAACTACAGTACAAAAAATAATATGGAGTAGCATTTTTCAATATGACAAATAGAATTGTAAACAATTATTATATTAAAAATTATTTTCATATATTGCGTATTATGATTTTGCTTACCTTAGTACAATTGTGGAGGACGTCACGATAAACTACATTTTTTGTGAATGTACCTATATGTCTATCTAATTTCTCATTTTTAACTAAGATTTTGATTTGGTGATACACACACCTCAAGATAAAGCTACATATAGTTGGCGTGACTAAAAACATGTTCGGGGAGATAAATTCCAACGTAGTTTGTCCTTGGGATTTATTAATTGTCAATGCGAATGCTAGTTTTATAGGAAATTGTTTTCGAATAAGTTTGAAAGGCATTTTTACATTATCTGAATGTCTTAGTGTGATTCATGATATAAAAACTCTAGTTCCTTTAAAAGGTCCATTAGCTATTTCGACATCTATAATATTTCTATAAAAGATCGACAAATCAAACGTGTTCCATTACATAAGCCTATTTGTGGATCTAGATTTCTAAGTAAAATTACTGGACATCCTATTTTTAATATCAATCTATGAGCTGGTATTCCTCCTGGAGAAATAGAATTTAAATATTCTTGTTGATAAAGATGTAATAAATCATCTCCTACACTATCAAATGAATAATACATATACGGTTGACATAAAAATTTTCGGACAGCTAAATTATTTATTTGTTTAACTGATTCATTTGTCGGGGGTTAGTATATCCCTATTGATTATGTATTATTTGTTATTAAGATTTTCGGGTAATGATGAAAATGTGAAATCTATTAGGTCATGTATTGTTTGGTCTCCTTGCCAAGGAACATTTCTTTCATCAGGTACTTTAATCATATCTTCTTTAATAGAATTTTCCTCACCATTTCCTATTCGCAACAAAAAAATCAGCAAACAACCAATCGTTTGTAGCATGCATACTGTCGGCTAATTTTATTTTTATTACGTCTTTGCAAAATGGTGCTATAACGAGATAGGCATTTGTGGTTTCAGCTCTTGTACCATTTAGGACAATCAGCAATACTTGTTGGAAGTCGCCTCCTAATACTACAATTTTTCCACAAAAAAATTATCTATATCGGTAATATCTCGTAGTGTTCTATCCAAAGCCTCTAAAGCGTGCCTATGAGCTATAGTTGCTTCATCCCAAATAATAAGAGAAGCATGTCGTAAAAGGTATTCTAAGTGCGTTTGTTTGCTGACGAAATATGTTGAAGTCGAATCTAAGAGAAGAGGGATCTTAAATCTTGAATGTGCAGTACGACCCCCGGGCAATGACATAGCATCAATTCCTGATGTAGTTGTAGCTAATGCAACTAATCCTTTACTACGTATGTAGGCTAAGATTGCTTTGTATAAGAATGTTTTTCCTGCACCCCCAGGTTCATCTATAAAGAAAATTATATGTGCATGACTATCGATACTATAGATGACACTATCAAATGCATTTTGTTGTTGACTGTTTAATTTTCTTATTGAATCTAAATCTTATGTCGATATTTGTATAGATTGTTTTTCAACTATATGTGAAGACCCATTCTCCAAATAAGGGCACCGCCCGGCCTAATCCCTTAATTAAGCCATATAATCTCCCCTGTAGGACTTAATAAGGAACTAGTCAGCCTTATTTAAACACCCAAACACCTACCAATTATGATACCGCCTATCGTTAACTAGATAGTTCTATTGACTAACCTATGGTTGTTTATAAATCAGAGTTAATTTAAATTCTCTATCTAACAAATTATTCAGCGGAAGTCTTATTTAGATCCTAAAGCCCAACATATTGTGGAAAAACCACGAAATAGAGATCACATGCATAGATAAACAAAAGTGGTGATATATACAACATGTATCTGGTCAGATGTTCCTATCACTCAACCCAAAAGTAAAAATATCATGTACATATAAAATGTAATATAAAAAAATAGAAAACGTACAAAAATATGTCGTAATAGTTCTTCACTGGCTCAGAGGTAGTCACCAATCTTCTCTTTGCCTAGTCTGCTACTAAGTGATCCGCACCCACAAGTCACAAACTAGACGGTGAGTACATGAAATTATTTAAGTAATACTGAGAGACATTAATCCACATTCCCAAACAGGCAACAAGTATCAAATGACATAAATTAAATAGCAACTATGCTAAAAGAAACATCATGCAAAGAGATACTTGAGTTAACCAAATATGAAACTGATTCAAGGCTAAGTAGTAATGGATTAGGGCCGGTCGGCCGTGAACTACGTAACATCAGCCTTTCCAATACAATTTAAGCTCTGCTCTATATCATTTATTACAAATTGAGCTTTATATCATAATTTCAAAAGGTCGAACTTACAATTACACATTTTCTATTCACTAGAACATTTTAGGCCTTTAATAGAGGTTTTAAAACCCCTATTAAATAGAATATTATTAAATGTCATGTGAAAATGTGTTATGTTTTAATTTTTAATACATGTATTACACAAAGGTTTTTTAAAACTCATATCAATTATGTGTTATTTAATAACACCCCCTTTAATAGGGGTTTAAAAACCTCTATTAAATACCGAAAGCGATGTAGTGATTAGAGTGAAGTAGTCGTCACCATAATGTATATTAGCTAACATACCTTAGTTTTAAAACTCGTCATGCTCACCCAAGTTATTCTTGCGCAAACAAACCCCGAAGTCGGTTACCCGTTCGAGGCACGTTACCCCGTGTGTTATGCAAGGTAGGGGAGAAATTCCCTAACATCCGGAAAGTCTAGTGACCCTCATATGAAAGCTGAATTTCTATCACCAAATGACTCTAACCACAAGAACAATTTTCATATTCAATAATGACTCGATAATAGAATCAAGAGATGTAGCGCATACTAATGCACAAAGGACTAGATTCAAAATAAACAAACTAACCTAATAGCATGCTATATCAACGACTTCCAAACACAACAATCAACATGACAAAGTATAGGAATTAGAATCAAAGATAGTATATAAACAACGAGTATGCTATGAGAAACGTCATAAAATAAGAAGCTGAACAAGTCATAGCATATAGATTTCAAAGGTAAATTCGGTTCGAATAGCGAGAATAAATAAATAAATGGAATGAAATGTAAATAAATGTCTCACTTAGTTTACTTACGATCGCAACAATTCCTAAGCTATCAGGCTTCTCATAGCGTCCTTTGTAGGCACCTAACACCCCGTAATAGCTCCTTTACGGTCCTAATATTTGACAATTTATCAATTTAAATTCAAGATTAATTATTTAAAACTCAGACATTGGTCGAAATCGAATTCGATACCAATTTGCCAATTTCGCGCTTTTCGAGGTAAAACCCCAGATAAAAGTCTCGTCAGAAACTTCAAATATTTTATTTTTCTTCGAAATTTATCAATTTCTATTTATTTTGTCGAAATATAATTTTTCAAAATTTTTTGGAATCTTTTCCAATTTTCCTCCATTTTTCTCCTCTTTTTTTATATGGGTTTGGGTTGAGCAGGTTTCGAGCGGCCCAGATTCACCCACCCATCTTTTCCCTTTCTATTTTTGTTTTTTTTTCTCTTGGGATTTTTAAACTCTTATGGTTAGTGTAGAGTGTGAACCTCTCGCCATATAGAAAATGTCTCCATATCTTCAGAGCAAACACTACCGCTGCCAACTCTAAATCATGAGTTGGATAATTTTTCTCATGTATCTTCAGCTGTCTTAATGCATAGGCCACTTTCTCTTGCATCAACACACAGCCTAAACCCAAACGAGAAGCATTTGTGTACACCATGAAACTCTTTCCAGCCTTTGGCAAAATCAACACTGGTGCGGTAGTCAACAATTTCTTCAGTTGAGCAAATGCCTCCTCGCATCCCTCAGACCAATGAAACTTAACGTCTTTCTGGGTCAACTTGGTCATTGGTGAAACGATCTTCAAAAAATTCTTCACGAACCTTCGTTAATAGTCTGCTAACCCCAGAAAACTCCTAATCTCGACGTCGTGGCGTGGCCGATCAAAATCGCTTGAATCTTTCTTTGGATCTACAACAATACCATTTGCTCCAACAACATGACCCAAAAACTTGACCTCGGACAACCAAAAGTCACACTTACTTGAATTTGGCATATAGTCGTGCTCCTCAAAGTCTGCAACGTCTCCCCGAGTGCTTGCTTGTGATCTTCTCGAGTTTTCGAGTACACCAATATATCATCAATAAACACGATCACAAAGCGGTCAAGAAATGGTCTCATCACTCGGTGCATCAAATCCATAAACATGGCGGGAGCATTAGTCAAATCGAACAACATATTTGTGAGAGCGATAGTGTCCATACCTCGTACTAACGGCATTTGTTATGTATCTATTATCCTCCACGATACTTAGTGATGATACCACGATCGTAGATATATCTTGGAGAAAAAGCTGCGCTCTTCTCGAGTTGATCAAATAAATTGTCAATACGCGGTAATGGATACTTGTTCTTGACTATGACCTCGTTCAATTATGCTGTAATTAATACACAGTCTCAAAGTCTGAGTCCTTCTTCTTCACAAATAGGACTGGTGCTCCCCATGGTGATATCGAAGGTGTGATGAATCCCTTCTCGCTCAATTCTTGCAAATTTTTCCTCAATTCTTCCAATTCTCGTGGAGCCACGCAGTATGGTGGTAGAGATATCGGTTTCGTACCGGGCACCAACTCAATAATGAAATCGATCTCCCTCGGTGGTGGTAATCCAGGTAAGTCTTCCGGAAACACGTATGGAAACTCACACACAATTGAAATCTTTTCAAGTTTAGGTCCATGACTCTCTGCAACGATATATATCGATACCAGAGTCTCCCTCTTCCCACTAGTCACAAGCCAGCCTCGAGTGCCTTGACTCTAAGTGTACTACTACCGCTATACATGAATACTGGATGCCCTGGAATCTCAAATATCACTGTTTTCGCAAACCAGTCGATATGAGCATGATATGATGCTAACCAATCCATCCCTAGCAATGCGTCGAATTCCAAGAACTCGAACACTCTGAAGTCCGCGGGTAACTCTACCCCGTCGATCTCTCTTGGACATTTCTCTACCGAGAGAATTATAGTACACTCTATATCCGACTGCAGTACTCAAGATCGAATGTACTCCGACACTAACCGGTTTCAACCCTAATATGCCTACCATGCGACCAGAAATGAAAGAAACTGTAGAACCCGAATCAAATAAAACATAAGACTGTCGACCAAAAATGGAAACCATACCCTCAATGAGTTTTCGTGCAGCGTCTGCGTCAGGCTGTGCAACCACATGAACAATCTCTCGACGCTGTGGTGGAATCACTATCGCTGGCTATGGCCAGTCTCGAACCACATGTCCAACCTGGCCACATCGAAAACAAATGACTGCTCTAGGTTGACCCTGCGTCTGATCCTGAGCCTGTGCAGATACTTGTGCCTGTCTCTGACCCGATTTGGAACTATCTCGTCTTCGTCCTCTACCTCTACCTTTACCTCTACCACCATCACCGTGTTCGACGTAGAGTGGTGGTCTTGGTAAAGCTAGTAAAGTAGACGTAGCGGGGGAGGCGGCAATGCATGTCTAATTGGTGGTGGTATAAAAGGTCTACCCATAATTGTCTGCAAAGGTGTAGGAGATGCTATTTAAGGCACAATTGCCCCATGCACACCTCTATCCCATCTCCTCGGTCCTTTGCCCCTGTGTCTCCTCCATTCATTCTCTGCAAACTGATCAGGTGTCAGTGCGGGTACTAAGGGTGTCCCGTCAGCCATTCTGCCCAAGTAATACGTCTCATGAGCAAGTGCACGCTCAAATATCTCACCTAACGTCGTGGCACCTGAACTAACAACGTAAAAGCCAATATCATGCCTCAGCCCATTACCAAAATGATACACATCATCCATAGCCTCACGCACCAGATTGCCGGCAAATTGTCTCAAACAGTTGTATGGATATATGTAGCTCATCACCGACTCATCGGCTCCCTGTCTTAGATTCAAGAATTCCTTCCTCAACCTCTTCATCACCGCAGGTGGGAAATGCTATTTGATAAAATTTAGTCTTGAAGGCATCCCAAGCCTCAAATTGTCCCTTAGCAGCTATCGTCGCACGCCACCACACATCGGCGTCTCGCTGTAAGGTGTACGTCGAAATATCTGCTCTGAGTCTATCCTCAATCCGCAAGTCTCTATGCAATTTCGCACTGGGACATGACCCACTTCTCAATCTTCTCAAAGTCTCGTGGCGGGTAGTTTAAGTATACGGGTTTCAGTCTGATGAAGTCATTCGCCAACTGAACTACTATTGTCGAACTAGATGATAGAAGTGTGGCGGCCCCAAACTCCGAGACAAATCGGGTACCGCCACTTCGCCAGACACGTCACTAACCATGCTATGCCACCGCACACTTAATTTTGACTGCCTGCGACTTACACATTTATACGTATCTTATTCGCCTTAACTTAATATTTATGGATATTTAATGGATATTCACATTAAATTGACTAAGTTAAGTTGTTCATGATTTATTAAATTATTAAACATCAAGCGGAAGCCTTTTAAAACATGCAAACACCGTAGGAAAGAAAAATTTGCATTTGTATAAATAATCCTATAGTGTGGAAACCCGGCATTAGATACCATGTATATTAATGAGCGACGAAAGTACAAAAGGTTAACATATACATGTATCAGGTATACAAGTCCTCCCAACAATTTCATAAAAACAGTAAATAGATACATACAACACCTACGCAAAAATGACAGGCTCTCCTAACTCAGACGTAGTCACCTGAGACGCCCTGGCCCCGGCTCGTCGCAAGATCTGCGATTTGTCACCAAAAACAATGACAAATCCCAAGTGAGTAAATCTCATAGAACTTTAGCTAATATTCACGAAATCCAATAAAACAGCTGCAATCCATGCAATTTAAATAAATGACAAGAATAAAGAAATTCGCATGAACATTAGTCGTTGAGAAGTCAAATTTGGACATGAATGTAGCGTGACAGAGAACCCTGGTCGACATCTGGGAATCGTCTTAGCTAAACCGAGAGGAACCCATGACGAACGAGAGAACCCTATCCAAACATCTCACGAGAGGAACCCATGATGTAGACTTAGGTCTTCATTAAACATCTCACAACCTACGGGTCTCGAGGAGAATAATCACCGCGTAGCTCTAACATAGCCAATTACTCGAACAGCGCGGGGTAGCTAGCCCCGGGGTGTGAGTCTGTGCCATGCCCGACCCCGTCGACAAACACACATACACACGTGGGAGTGGACGAACAGTGAATGAACAACAATAAATAGCACAATTGAATAATTGAAATGTGAAATAAAGTAAGTGTCATAAAAAAATTTTAACTAATTTTCTCGTGGGTTTACTTACTTCAAGCAATCACAATTGCCTTCAAAATGCCCCGCAAATGCCTCGAAATACGTACTTGACACCGACTATGGTAGCCTAAGTCCATGATGTCCAATTATGCAATTTTTATCATTTTATAGTTTCATTAAATGAATTTATAATGCGGGACCAAAATTTGTAAAATCTCATTCCAAAGATTTAATTCTTGGCGCACCTTTTGAACCATACCGAAGATTGTTCCGGCAACGCGCCACCACGCGTCGTTGCTCCACGTCGTTCGCCACGCCATTGCGCCGCCATTGCTTTGCTGCTAGCTGCGCTGCTGCCGCTACCGCCTCGCCATCACCGCTGCTGCGTCGCGCCTTCGTCGCTGCCGCCTCGCCCGCGCAGTTCCTGGAACGGCGTCGTTACCGCCTCGCCGACGCAGCTGTTGGAGTTGCGTCGCGCTACTAGAGGCGTTGGCGCCCCGCGCTGGTGTCGTTGCCGCCTCGTCGGCGCCGCCGCTGCTCGTTCCTGTGGCCGTTCGCCACCAACCCCGCCGCCTCACAAGCGCTACCTTGGCTGCTCGTTCCGTCGTGGTGCTTCGCGGACGTCCGTGCCGCTTCTCCTCACCTGGCCGTCAGGCTCGCCGCGACCCGTCGTCCACGGCCAGTTTGCTCGTCCGCGAGTAGCTGCAGCTGGAGCCGCGCCTCTCGCCACTGTTGGAGTCGCGACATCATTGGCGCTGTTGGTTCGATTCTAGCTCGCCTTCGTCGAAGCCGCTCGCACCGCCACCGTGTCTCTCTATCCCTTTCTTCCTGTCGTCTCTTTCTCACTCTCCTTCTCTCTCTCTCTCTTCTCTCCTATCTCTCTCTCTCTTCCCCACTCTCTGTCCGTTTTAAAGGAAAAGAAATTTTTTTTTTAATTATTTGGATATGAAAGGGAGTAATGATGAGTGATGGGTTTAATATGATGTGTGATGTGATGGGATGTGTGATGTGACAACTCAATCTATACTACCCCGTACACCCACTTTACGCGCACACCGCGACGTCGTACACTCTCGTCACTACACGCGCACTGCGCGACCAAGCGAAATTCTCAATTAACGTGTTGCGAACTATTAAATAATAGTAAAATAAATAAACATTCGCCACACAAAAGCAACATATTTCACCCATTAGGCGTGTCACATATTTTTCGCGACGTCCACATGGGTGCGAGTTTAGGATCTTAATACGTAATTTACCACTTAATCGGGATTTATTAAAGCGGGCGTTACGATCTTCCCAACTAAAAGAGATTTTGTCCGAAATTCACATTTAATTCAATATTTACCTTGGAACAAGTGGAGTATCGCCTCGCACGGTAGACTCCCTCTCCCCGATAATGCCCTTGAGGAGAAACCTTCAAGTAGACCCAATCATCCTCTTCATAACTCAGCTAATCGCTGTATTTGTTCGCATACTTCTTTTTTCTGTCCTGAGCAGCCTGTAACCTCTGACAAATCAGCCTAATTCCCTCTACGTGATCTAAAACAATCTCAGGTCCAACGGCAGCTACGTCCTCGGGCTCTGCCCATCAAGCTGGTGTTATGCATGGTCTCCCGTATAGCACCTCAAATGGTGACATCTTAATACTAGCCTGATAGCTATTGTTGTAGGCAAACTCACAAGGAGGCAAACAATCCTCTCATGACCACCCTGCAAACTATAACACATAGGCTCTGAGCACATCCTCAAGTATTTGCATAAGTCTCTCAGACTGTTCGTCAGTTTGTGGATGAAAAGCCGTGCTGAACTGCAATCTGGTACCATACTGCTCCTACATGCCTCGCCAAAATTGTGAAGTAAGTTGAATGTCTCTGTCTGACACTATAGATATTGGCACTCCGTGCAGTTTGATAATTTTTCTCTCGAAAGCGTGCTCAGCTGTGGAAAGCTATATTTCATGGAGATTGGGATAAACTGCGCTGATTTCGTCAGTCGATCCATGACTACCCAAATGGCATAGTGCTTGCGCAAATTCGTCGGCAACCCACTGACGAAGTCCATAGTGATGTGTTCCCATTCCCACTGTGGGATAAGTAGTGGTTGCAATAGTCCTCTAGGCTTCCTGTGCTCAGCCTTAAATTGCGACACGCCTCGCAACTCCTCACATACTAGCTAACATTTGCCTCCATCCTTGGCCACTAAAATAACAAGTCGCATATCGTCGCATATCATGGTACATTTTGGTATTTCCATGATGCACTGTGTACTTGGATTTGTGAGCCTCTTGAAGAATACCATCGTGTAACTCTGCCACTGCTGAAACCCATAATCTACCTAGGTGTCTAAAACAGTCATCAACGAACTCGCGCCAATCTGGAAAATCTAGACTATGTGCCATGTCCTTGAACCTCTAATACATCACATCAGCATTCTGACACTCCAAGACGTACGAAGTACATACTATTGATACTCTCATCTGTCTGCAAATGTGTGCCTCTATAGTCTCTGGGACCTCTGACAAACTCATAGCTGCTGCGAGCTCCAGGTCGTACACTGGACAGCTCCTCTCATGGGTCCCCAACTAACGCGATAAATAAGTTATCAGTTGTCTCCCTGCATCAATACGCATCCCAATCTGGTGCCACAAACATCCGTATGAACAGTCAAGTCCTTGCCCGGCTAGGGCAACACCAACAACGGTGCAGAAGTCAACTGCTTCTTTAACTCGGTGAAGGTCGCTTCGCATTCACTGGATCAATAAGAGATCACATCCTTCTTGGTCAATCTAGTCATCGACGCTATGATTTTGGAGAAGTTCTGTACAAAGCGTTGATAATATCCTGCCAATCCTAAAAAGCTCTCGATGTTTGTCACGCACTCTGGTGTAGGCCAGTCGACGATAGCCTGAATCTTACTCGGGTCCACTGAAGTACCTCTGTTGCTGATCACGTGTCCCAAAAGTTTCACCTCCGAACGCCAAAACTCGCACTTACTGGACTTGGCGTATAGTCTGTGCTCCCTCAAAAGCTTCAACGTCTCTCTGAGATGCCTTCATGATAGTAGTTTGGCTGAAAAACGAATGAACTCCTTGATCAACTTCGCCTCAGCAGATAAGAAGGTCTCGAATGTGATCTCCAAGGGTGGAATCAGTGTCGGTTCCACGATCGAGCGTAGTCAATGGTGTAATAATTCTTTGCCGATATCGCCGAAAGCTTGATCGGGGCAACAGCTGTCGCTCTACTGATAGTGGTGACGGCGAGTTCGGCGGGGGCGTATTCGATTGCATTGCATGCGCTCGAAGCAATCAAAAAATCTTCTCTTGCTGTAAACTATGGAGTGTGACCGTGTCGCGCAAGGTCTGATCCGAATCGGCAAGTGTCGAGCCGCTCGTCTGGCCTCCATCATTTGTATGAAGAACTGGCCGTCCATACATGTCGAATTTGCAAAATCATAAACGTGTCGCAAATCAGCTTCGTAATACGTGTACATAAGTATTACAATCAATAATACATACACATATAAGTCCTAGTACTTCCCGCTCACTTTGCTTCCCAACTAAGTTCTAAGTTAGGATCTTCGGGTTTCCACGTCTAATGTTTGTTGTTAAATTTTATTCGGTTGTATTAAACTTTCCCCTAGGTTCACCTGAACCTAATCTCTAATACCAACTGTGGCGGGCCCAAACTCCGAAGCAAACTGGGTACCGCCACGTTGTCAGACACGTCACCAAGCATGTCATGTCACCGCGCACTTAATTTTGACTGCCTGCGACCTACACCTTTATACATATTTTATTCGCCTTAACTTAACATTTATGAATATTTAATGGATATTCACATTAAATTGACTAAGTTAAGTTGTTCACGATTTATTAAATTATTAAACATCAAGCGGAAGCCTTTTAAAACATGCAAACACCGTAGGAAATAAAAATTTGCATTTGTATAAATAACCCTATAGTGTGGAAACCCGGCATTAGATACCATGTAGATTAATGAGCGACAAAAGTACAAAAGGTTAACATATACATATATCATGTATACAAGTCCTCCCAAGAATTTCATAAAAACAGTAAATAGATACATACAACACCTACGCAAAAATGACGGGCTCTCCTAACTCAGACGTAGTCGCCTGAGACGCCCTTGCCCCGGCTCATCGCAAGATCTGCGATTTGTCACAAAAACAATGAAAAATCTCAGGTGAGTAAATCCCAGAGAACTTTAGCTAATATTCACGAAATCCAATAAAACGGCTACAATCCATGCAATTTAAATAAATGACAAGAATAAAGAAATTCGCATGAACATAAGTCGTTGAGAAGTCAAATTTGGACATGAGTGTAGCGTGACAGAGAACCCCGGTCGACAACCAGGAATCGTATTAGCTAAATCGAGAGGAAACCATGACGACCACCTCGCCAAACATCTCACAGTCGAACGAGAGGAACCCACGGACGGGAGAACCCCATCCAAACATTTCTCGAGAGGAATCCATGACGTAGAATTAGGTCTTCATCAAACATCTCTCAACCTACGGGTTTCGTGAAGAATAGTCACTGCGTAGCCCTAACATGGCCAATTACTCGAACAACGCGGGGTATCTAGCCCCGGGGTGTGAGTCCGTGCCATGCCCGACTCCGTCGACAAACACACATACACACGCGGGAGTGGATGAACAGTGAATGAACAACAATAAATAGCACAATTGAATAATTGAAATGTGAAATAAAGTAAGTGCCACAAAAGAATTTTAACCAATTTTCTCGTGGGTTTACTTACCTCAAGCAATCGCAATTGCCTTCGAAATAGCACGCACACTCCTCGAGATACGTACACGACACCGACTATGGTAGCCTAAGTCCCTGGTGTCCAATTATGCAATTTTTATCATTTTATAGTTTCATTACATGAATTTATAATGCGGGACCAAAATTTGTAAAACTTTATTCTAAAGGTTTAATTCTTGGCGCACTTTTTGAACCATCGGGATTGTTCCGGCAACGCGCCACCGCGCCGCTGCTCCAAGTCATTCGCCGCGCCACTGCCACGCACTGCCGTCGTAGCTACTGCTTCGCCATCACCGCTGCCGCGCCGCGCTGGCGTCGCTGCCACCTCGCCGGCCGGCATTTGTTGGAGCGGCTTCGCGCTTGCTGAGGCGATGTAGCACGGTGTCGCATTGCCGCCTTGCGGCGTTGCAAGCGCCTGAAATTGTGCTTGCCTTGGCTGCTCGTTCGTTCTTTGGTGCTTCGCGAACGTCCGCGCCGCTTCTCCTCGCTGGTCGTTCGCCTCGCCGCCGAGCGGCGACCCGCGGCCGGTCCGCTCGTCCACGAGTAGGCTAGCTGCTTGGAGCCGCGCCTCTTCGCCACTCTTTGGAGCCGCAACATCACCGACGCCGCCATTGGTCCGTTTGCACCGCCACCGTCTCTCTCTCTCTCTCCCTCTCTTCCTATCATCTCTTTCTCACTCTCCTTCTTTCTCTCTCTTCTCTCATTTCTCTCCCTCTCTTCCTCAATCTACGTCCGTTTTAGAGGAAAAGAAATTTTTAAAAAAAATTATTTGGAGAGGAGTGGGAGTAATGATGAGTGATGGGTTTGATGTGATGAGATGTGTGATGTGACAACTCAACCCATACTACCCCGTACCCCGTACACCCGTGTTACGCGCACTTCGTGACGTCATACACCCTCGTCACTATGCTCATACAACGCGACCAAGCGAAATTCTCAATTAACGTGTCGCGAACTATTAAAGAATAGTAAAATAAATAAACACTCGCCACACAAAAATAACATATTTCACCCATTAAGCGTGTCATAGATTTTTCGCGACGTCTACGTGGGTCGAGCTTAGGATCTTAATCCGTAATTTGCCGATTAATCGGGATTGATTAAAACGGGACGTTACGGGAGGTGTGGAAGATGGTGTAAACACTTGTCTCTCTCTCTTTGGAGCTACTATCAGCTGGTGTCGCAGTACGGCCAGGCACTACGATCGATCTTGTGGAAGTAGTAGTTGTAGTAGGACTGATGTACGAAATTTGTTGTCTTTGGTGGAGAACATCGGGAAGTTATCAATGCAATGAACTTCGCCAACTGCTGACCCTGAGCAGCTACACGATCAGAAAGCCTCTGAAAGTCCTTCGTTGATGGTATAAAAAGCTGACTTTCGCTCACACCGGCATCACCGCTATTGCGTGAATCGATAATCTCTGACTGCAAATGGATAACGAACACGAATCAGCTACTACGTTGATAACACATATATACATATAACAAAATTAACATGTACATAGATATATCAAATCCCCAACTCACTTTCACTCACTTCTCAACTAAGAGTTTCTAGGTAAGGATCATCTGGTTTTCCACCACTAACTAAGATTATCTAGCTTCTACATTCCTTAAATCTTTTAGTTCTTGCTGTTGTTGTGGTATCATATTGTAGAATCACCATATTCTACAATCTTAAGCTTATCAAGCTTCGGTGGTAAGCCATGACTTCTCAAAACCATGACTCTGATACCAACTGTGACGGCCCCTTCTTTAAATAAGGGATCGCCTGGCCTAATCCCTAATTAAGCCATAATCTCCTATATAGGACCTAATAAGGAACTAGTCAGCCTTATTTAAACACCTAAAAACCTACCAATTATTCCATATTAAAAACACGATACCACCTACAGTCAACAAGATAGTTCAACTACCTAACAAATCAAGAGTTAATTTAAGATTTTCAAACTAACAAGTTATTCAGCAGAAGTCTCCTTAAGTTACTGGTGGAAATTATAACATAAGGCCTAACCTATTGTGGAAAATCAAGAAATAAAGATCACATGCATATATAAAACAAAAATGACGATATATACAACGTGTGTATGGTCAGGGTTCCTATTACTCAACCAGAAAGTAAAGTATCAAGTACAAAGAAAATGTAATACACAAGAATGTAAAACCTACAAAAATATGTTGTAGCTGCCACGACCCTAATAATTAATACACGTTTACTTCGTTAATCATGACAAAATGACCCGTGACGTGGGACCCGCAGCGAGAGACGTGTCACTACCGAGGCACGTTGGCCGAGGTAAATACTATATTTGTTGAGTTGTTTGACTAGTGTATACATGTGTAGACTACTAAGTCATTTATGGGTATGCAAATACCGAGACGAGCGGGGACGCCCCACTAGTCGCGTGCCGACGTGGGCCCAGGGTAGCAGCTCGTGGGGTAAGATTAATTAATTTACATTAAATGTAATTTAATGATTTGTTTAATAAGTAGCTATAGTGGTTTTAATGTGGTCACATTAAATCAATATGCAATGGCCTATAGTTTGCAAAATAAAACGAAATGCATTGGATTTGCCTCGAGATACGCATTTCACGAGACTCGAGAAATATGTGGTTAAAGGTGGCGGAAAAAAAAAGATATTTATTGGTTTTGCGAACGAATCTCGAGGACATCAAATACTTAACTTCCACCTTATCCCATTCGGTGAAACAAAAAAAACAACAAACAAACAACATAGTGGAGACGATTGGGAGGAGAAAGTGGAAGAAGAAGAAGAAGAAAAGAGAGCGGGAGAGAGAGAGAAACCGAGATCGAGCTCGAAGAACGCAAGGTGAGTTGCCTTTCGTTGTTGTTTTGTTTGTTTGTTGTTGTAGTCGGTTGTTGTGGGCGTAGTGGCCATAAAGGTTCGACCTCCATGGCCGAGAGATGTGTGGGAAAGATGGTAGGGGTATCTCCCCTGCCATCGAAACCAATTGGGGTTGGGGTTGGGAGCCAACCCCAACGCCTCAAGAAAATAAAAAGAAAGAAAAATAGAGCATCGGCTCTGTTTCAGCGAAGAAGAAGAATAATAAATCGGGTCGGGCCGACCCGTGCCGGAGTGGCCGGGCGAACCTGTTCCGGCGGATGCGGGTCATCGACTCGGATCCATTTGGACTGGTTCGGGTTAACCGGACCCACAACAATAATATATATATATTTAATTAGTTAAATTAATTAAACTGATTTTTAATAAATAAATCCCATAAAATAGAGAAAATATGGAAAAAATTCAAGATAAAATTCCAGAAAAATAGGAAAAAATATATTTGTGACCTAAATCAATAGAAATTCGAGATTTCCATAAAAAGTGATGAATTCGAAAGTCGATCGAGACGTTATACGAGGGTTTTACCTCGAAAAATGCGAAATGGGCCGAATGGCCGAAAATAAATAAAAAAAGATTTTTCGAAATTTGTCTCGACTTGGATTTGGTCTAAGTGAGACATTATTGAATGTTAGGGAACTACGAGGGAACTTAGGTATTTGGGCACGCACTTCGATTTGTCGAGGGATCGGATAGACTAGGACAAACGTGTGACTTGTAAGTACAACTGTGAGAATTTTATATTTCATTTCATTCACACTTATTGATTTATTGGTCTATTGGTAGACATTACTACTTGTCATCTCACATCATGTTGTTCTTGTATCTATTTATGGATGAATATTGTGACATGATGCCTTGTGAATTATTTCATTTCATCTAATTCCTACACTTAATGTCGTTCTTGAATACAATTGATGAAAAACATGCTAATGGACTACTTTGAATTTAAATAGACTTTTATTCGATTTCCTTTTAGCTTTGTAGCTTAACTTGTCTTGGTAACCTAGAATTTTGAAATTATTTGTCTTTGAAATTAAAGTTGGGATTATCTAGTGTCTATTGCACGAGAGATGCGTGGTTCACGGGGACATGGATCTACCAGGGTTATGGCACTCGCCACTACACTTACGCGGCACACGAGTTATGGGGCTCGGGGTGGTCGGCAAGCATGAGATTGATGTTCTAAAGTGTAGAGCGCAGCTCCGCTATTTATGTGAGATATATTGAGCGCAGCTCCATATCGTAGTGGGAAAAGGTAGGTGATAGGTCTCACCGCCGACCGGACGTAGATCATCTCGACTTAGCCTGTGTCTGTCTCTATATCTTTAACTAAGATATTTAGTTGCATTACTTGTTTGAGTTATTTCGCTCATTTATGCTTTTAAATACCATTCATTTCTTTTGGAAATGTGACATGAAATTCTCCAGTTAGTACTTAAATATCACTATACTCACCGTCTAGTTTGTGACGGTGGGTGTAGGTTCGTCGAGCAACAGCAGACCGGGGAAAGAGAAGATCAGCGATTTCCTTTGAGCAGTTCAGCGACTCTCCTCACTCATTTGTATGTCTCGACTTTTGTTGTATTATTAATATTTATGTCATTTTGGGTTGTACAGTGGGTTGAGTGAATAGTTTCATATCTATACATGCATGTGATGCTGTAGTTTTTCTTGGTTTCCACACTTAGAGATTTTTTTGGAGAATTAATGCTTCCGCTATTGCATGATCATTGAATTTGAATGACCTTTAAATTTGATAATATATCAATACGTGGATGTGGAGAAATATAGGGACGATAGGCTGACTAATACGTACTTAAGTCTTAGATCATGTGGTTTAAGGCTTGAGTATGGGATTAGGCCGAGCGGTGCCCTGTTTAGAAGTAGGGGCCGTCACAGTTGGTATCAGAGAAAGATTTATAGAACTATATGGCTTAAGGCAATGTGATACCAACACAGTTGGTATCACAGAATAGTGTTAAAGCCCAAATTGCATAAAATACAAACCTTAGTTATGGAAACCATATATTTAGTGCCTAGACACCATTAGTTGGGAAGTGAGTGACAGTGAGATGGGGGATTTCATCTATTTACTTGTTAATTGCTATATGTATCTATCTACTTATGTGCTATGTCACGTAGAAGCTTATTCGCGTTCGTTATCCATTGCAGACCCCGACGGCTGATACACGCGGGGGAGGAGATGCAAAGCCCAGTGGCAGTTCGCCTCCTACTATAGCGGAGGATTTACAGCGACTCTCTGATCGAGTGACAGCTCAGGGTCAGCGGTTGACTGATTTCATCGCGATGATGACCGCACGTTTTGCGGCACCGGCATCGACATCAACTCCTACGACTGCGACACCGACTGTCCAGGCGCCAACACTTCCTACTGCAGCTTTAGAAGCGCCGATAGAGGTGACCGCACCAATGGTGGAGACAGTTGATGCAATACCGTCTCCCATGCCCATATCTTCTAGCACTTCATTGGAAGTTCAGCTGGTGAAGGACTTCATCAGACTCAAACCAGCTTATTTTGATGGAGTCAGGGATTTTCAAAAGATTAAGAAATGGATCCTGTCTCAGGAGAAACTTCATCGGGTCCTGAGGATTGAGGATAGACTTCAGGCATGTATCTTATCATATACACTCGAGCGAGACGCTGACGTGTGGTGGCGTATGACAGTGGCCACTCAAGGAGAGTTCGAGACATGAGATGTTTTTAAGCAGAAGTTCTATCAGCAGTATTTTCTGCTTTCAGTCATGAAGCGATTGAGACTAGAGTTCATGGATTTGAGACAAGGACCAGAGGAGATTGTGATGCACTACATGGATCGATATGATTATTTGCGCCAGTTTGCTGGGGATTCGGTGAGAGATGAGTCCAAGGATGTATATCACTTTAGTGATGGACTCAGACCCGATATCGAATATTACATCGTCAGTTCAGGCGCGAGGATACTCACCGAGATCTATGAGCGAGTCTTAGTGCATGAGACATACTATTTGGGCCGAGTTGCGGATGGCAAAGCACCGAGCCCAGTTTCTCTAGAGAGCAGGCCGTAGAGTATGAGAGGAGGATACAGAGAGAGGGTAAGGGAGCAAGGGGATGGAACCGGGATCTCAGGGTTCGGGGACAGCTACGCACCAACTGGCTGTGCCTCCTATATCATACATATCATGTAGTTCGTCTGCATAGAGAACAGTTGAATAAAGTCACAATCAGGAACAAATATCCACTCCCAAGGATATATGATTTATTTGATCAGGTGAGAGGAGCACAGTTTTTCTCCAAGATAGATCTGTGATCAGGGTATCATCAGCTTTGGATCAGGGACGAGGATAGTTCCATTACAGCTTTCAGTACGAGATATGGAAATTTCCAGTTCACAGTCATGCCATTTGGGCTGACTAATGCTCCAGCAGTGTTTATGGATCTGATGCATCAAGTGTTCAGACCGTTTCTTGATCGTTTCGTGATAGTCTTCATCGATGATATCCTAGTATACTCGAAGACGAGGGAGGATCACGAATAACACCTCAGAGAGACGTTACAGACTTTGAGGGAGCATAAACTATACGCCAAATTCAGTAAATGTGAAATCTGGATGTCAGAGGTCAAATTTCTGGGGCATGTTGTGGAGCAGCAGGGATATCAGTGGATCTAGCCAAGATTCAGGCGATTATGGATTGGCCAACACCTACTTCAGTGACTGAGATTATAAGTTTTTGGGGTTTAGCTGGGTATTATTGCCGATTCGTGAAGGCTTTTTTGACAATCGCTTTAGCAATTACTAAATTGACTCGGAAAGATGTGAGATTCCATTGGTCTGAGGAATGTAAGGAGGCATTTGCTCAGCTGAAGAGGTTATTGACTACTGCACCAGTATTATTGTTACCAGAGGTTGGACATGGATTCTCGTCTATCGATGCTTCTTATAGAGGTCTAGGATGTGTGTTGATGCATGGTACCGGTACAGTAGCATATGCATCCAGACAGTTAAAGGTACATGAGAAGAATTTTTCGACGCATGACTTAGAGCTAGCATCAGTAGTGTTTGCGTTGAAGATATGGAGACACTATACGTATGGAAAGACATTTACACTTTCTTTCGATCATAAGAGTTTAAAGTATCTTTTCACACAGAAGGAATCGACTATGCGGTAGCGCATATGGTTAGAATTTACGAAAGATTACAACTTTTCCTTGGAATATCATCTAGGAAAAGGGAATGCGATCGACGATGCGGCTGAGTAGGATACCTATTGGAGATGTGGAGGTTCCTACTGATACTCGAGTTAAGATTTACACACAAATGATAGTACATACCATATCTACACAGAGAATGTCAAAGGGTCAGAGGACCGACAAGTTGTACTCTGGTTTAGTGAGTTAGCGCAGAGTGCAGAGTGTGTTGATTGGACGGAGACGTCTGACTAGTGTTTGTGCTTCAGGGGCAGACTGTGGATACCGTCAGTACCAGAGCTGAGAGAGGAGATTATTCAGGAGTTACATCATTCTCGATTCACTGTTTATCCAGGAAGGACCAAAATGTACCATGATATGAAGAGATATTTTTGGTGGCCTGGGATGAAAGTGAACATATCAGAGTTTATCCGTAACTGTGGGATCTGTTAGCAAGTGAAAGCTGAACATCGCAGACCTGGAGGGTTGCTACAACCTCTTCCCATTCCACGGTGGAAGTGGGAAGACATTGCAATGGATTTTGTGAGAGGATTGCCGAGAACCGCCCTGAGACATGATTCCATCAGGGTTATTGTTGATCGACTGACAAAGTCTGCTCATTTTCTACCAGTGGTCACACTTTATACGTTTGATCAGTTGAGTATATTGTTTGAGTGGGAGATTATTAGACTGCATGGGGTACCAGTGACTATTACGTCAGACATAGATGCTATGTATACGTCCATGATGTGGCGGAGTATGCAGGAGCAGTATGGTACGCGCCTACAGTTTAGTATGACTATTCATCCTCAGATTGACGGGCAGACTAAGAGATTGATACAGGTTCTCGAGGATACATTACGGGCGTGCGCCTTGGAGTTTGGCGGATCATGGGAGGAGTACCTACCGTTACATGAGTTTGCATATAAAAATAGTTATCAGGCCAGTATTGAGATGACACATTTTGAGGCTTTGTATGGTAGACCGTATCGCTTGCCATCGTGTTGGGCAGAGTCAGATGACCGAAGACCGTGGGGCCTAAGATTGTTGACGATCATACGTAAAAGGTACGACTGATTCGTCAGAGACTTAAGGGAGCCCAGGATCGACAAAAGAAGTATGCGGACATGTATCGCAACGATCTCACGTACGATGAGGGAGTTTTAGTGTATCTAAAGGTTTCTCCCCATAAGGGTTATCATCGATTTGGTTTGAATGGAAAATTAGCACCAAGATTCATCGAGCCTTTCAAGATCAAGAAACGGGTTGGAAAGGTTGCATATGAGCTATAATTACCTCCACATATATCGGAAATTTATCCGGTGTTTCATATTTCGGTGCTTCGACTAGCCAAGTCAATGGTAGGCGAGGAGGACCGATAGTGGATTTGAGTCAGAATGATTTGAGTGAAGATATCTCATATGAAGAGCAACCAGTTCAGATTCTTGACCGAAGGGTAAAGCAGTTAAGAAGCAAGTCTATCCCGAAGGTGTTAGTCAAGTGACAATTTCAAGGAGATTTAGAACTCACTTGGGAACATGAAGACTATATGCGAGACAGATTTCCATACCTCTTCGAGTCAGGTAAATTTTCAAATTCGTTTAGTTTAAGTTCGAGGACAAACTTTCTATTAGTTGGGAAGTATTGTCACGACCTAAATAATTAATACATGTTTACTTCGTTAATCAGGACAAAACGACCCATGATGTGGGACCCGCAACGAGATACATGTTACTACCGAGGCACGTTGGCCGAGGTAAATATTATATTTGTTGTGTTTTTTGACTAGTGTATTGTACATGTGTAGACTACTAAGTCATTTACGGGTATGAAGATACCGAGACGAGCAAGGACGTGCCACGAGTCGCTTGCCGAAGTGGGCCCCAGGTAGCAGCTCGTGGGGTAAGATTAATTAATTTACATTAAATGTAATTTAATGATTTGATTAATAAGTGGCTATAATGATTTTAATGTGGTCACATTAAATCAATATGCAATGGCCTATAGTTTGCAAAATAAAGCAAGATGCATTGGATTTGCCTCGAGATACGCATTTCACGAGACTCGAGAAATATGTGGTCAAAGGCGGTGGAAAAAGAAGATATTTATTGGTTTTACGAAGGAATCTTGAGGACATCAAATACTTAACTTCCACCTTATCCCATTCGGTGAAACAAAAAAAAACAATAAACAAACAACACAGTGGAGACGATCAAGAGGAGAAAGTGGAAGAAGAAGAAGAAAGAGAGAGCGGGAGAGAGAGAGAGAGAGACTGAAATCGAGACCGAGCTCGAAGAACGCAAGGTGAGTTGCCTTTCGTTGTTGTTGTGGTTGTTTGTTGTTGCAGTCGGCTGTTGTGGGTGTAGTGGCCATGGAGGTTCGACCTCCATGGCCGAGAGAGGTGTAGGAGAGATGGCAGGGGTATCTCCCCTGCCATCAAAACCAATTGGGGTTGGGGTTGGGAGCCAACCCCAATGCCTCAAGAAAATAAAAAGAAAAAAGAAACAGAGCATCGGCTCTGTTTCAGCGAAGAAGAAGAATAAACCGGGTCGGGCCGACCCGTGCCTGTGTGGGCCGGGTTGGACCCGGCGAGACCGTGTCATACCGACCCGGATCAGGCTGGACCGGTTCGAGTTAACCCGGGCCCACTACAATAAAAAAATATATATTTAATTAGTTAAATTAATTAAACTATTTTTTAATAAATAAATCCCAGAAAATAGAGAAAAATATGGAAAAAATTCAGAAAAATTCCAGAAAAATAGGGAAAAATGTATTTGTGACCCAAATCAATAGAAATTCGAGATTTCCATAAAAAGTGAAGAATTTGGAAGTCGGTCGAGATGTTATACGAGGGTTTTACCTCGAGAAATGCGAAATGGGCCGAATGGCCGAAAATAAATAAAAAAGGTTTTTCGAAATTTGTCTCGACTTCGATTTGGTCTAAGTGAGACATTATTGAATGTTAGGGAACTACGAGGGAACTCAGGCGTTTAGGCACGCACTTCGATTTGTCGAGGGATCGGATAGACTAGGACAAGCGTGCGTGTGACTTGTAAGTACAACTGTGAGAATTTTATATTTCATTCACCCTTATTGATTTATTGGTCTATTGGTAGACATTACTACTTATCATCTCACATCATGTTGTTTTATCAAATGAAATTTTTGGCTTCACTAACATTAATTTTATGAATTTTGCAAATTACTCGAGTTTGAAAGCTTTTGCTGTAAAATATAATGTCATGAACTAGTAACTTCAAATTTTATACTAGTTTGTATTGACAAAAAAATCAAAAAGACGAATATACTAGTTGACTTGAAATCTTTAGTTTTATTGCAAAAAATATAAAAACACATAGATGCTAGATATTCTACTTGTTCCATCGATGAGGTATAGATAGATTATACTTTGTTAAGATCATTTTTATTCTCTTTCATAAAAATAAATCAGCCATAAGACATGGTCTTATAGTTAACCACTAAAAGCATAAAGCAAAAAAAACACAGGAAACAAAACGCAACACGACTTGCTTCAAGAGCAAGTCATGACTGCAAGTCACGTTTTGCTTAGTTTTGAAAACGTGATCTCAATTCATGTTTTCAGTTTCACAAAAAAAAAAAAAAAAATTGACGTGGCAATGAGGTGGCAGTGACGTGGCGGTAAATGTGTTCCATTGGTAAATATTTTTGTGGGTGTGTTAAAGGGATATATATTTTCTCCAAATGTGTCAATCAAGCAAAAACTCCTGGATATTTTCAAAAAAGAAATGTTTTAGTCCCACATTGGTTAGGAAGTTCTACTTTAAAGAGTAGATATACTCTTGCACTTTTCTAAGTGTAAAAGAAAAACTACAAGTACTATGCAAAATGAGCCGCTTGTGCGGTGCTTATATAGGCGCTGTGTGTGTGGGCTAACCATAGTCAAAACTTTTTACCATTAATTTCTTACCATTTTCGGATTTATTATGCGGATGGTTAATTAAGAGGGCCGCTAAGGGCACCCCACCATTTAATGAATGCACCCAACTTATATGTAAAAATTCCAGCGAAAATGGAAAAGACCATTTTGCCCCTGTATATATATTGATTCAAACCCCACAAACCATTTTGACAAAGAAAAAGGGGCACCCCACCACCAAGATTGACCCATAAAGCGACATTGCGTTTGGCGAGCGTTTATCGATTCTTGCGGCTTGACATCATCCGACAGCGAGGTAACAATGTTTGACAACCATATGATGCTTTGTTGGAACTGTTAATTTGAGTAAAACTATGAAAATGATGATTTGTTTGTCAACGTAGGGTTGGGTAATTTCGACAAATCCGAACTTGTTTGCACTATATAATGGAGGATTGTACTGCTACAATGCAAGAGGAGGTTGAACTTGAGGTAATTTTTCAAATTTATTTTGTTTTTTATGCGGTTATCCGAAGTTTCTGTTGATGTGCGCGATTGATTCGGCCTAGCAGGACCGAGATGTATAGCAATGTCTCGGTCATAGAGGACCGAGATGTGTACGTAGTTCACGGTATGGTACGACCGAGATTACTAAGTAACTCTCGGTCGTACGTGAGCGAGACTCTGAATAAAGTATCGGACCTGTATAATCGAGAACCTGTTTTTTGGGGTTTTTTGGTGATTTTGCTGTACATTTTGGTTGATTATAATGTTACACTGTTTGTATTGCAGGTAATGTCGGTTTCTACCATATTTCCAGACTACAAGGACACGTTTATACCTTGTAGGCCATTCCCCTCTAGAGAAGTGGCTATTTCATCCATTTCTGATGTCTCGGTCAAGCGCATGGAACAGAACCCAAAAAAGATTTACAAAAAAAATTGTTCAAATTCATCCATTTCTGATGTCTCGGTCAAGCAGGTTTGTAAACCAACCAATAATTTCGGCCACTCCTGACCGAAAAGGGGTCACATATCTCGGCGGTGTACAACCGAGAGCAATGAACGTTCTCGGTTGTACACCACCGACATGGCTTAACCAATTCAATTCACCTTACTCTCGTCCTGTGCCGATCGAGGTGACTCTAACCCTCTCGGCATTGTACAACCGAGAGAAGGAGTACATTCTCGGTTGTACACCACCGACACAACATTATCTAACACTAATTGTACCTCTCTTCATGTCTCGGTCGAGATAACACAAGTAATCTCAGCCATTCGTAACCGAGACTCTGTGAACTCTTCCGGCCTTCCTGGCCGAGACGGTGAGTTGCCCAAAATTTACCTTCCGTCTCGGCCATGCTTGGCCTAGACAGTAAACACACTCTCTGGCCTGTGTGGCCGAGAATCACGATTTTCCAATAATGGAACCGTTGAACACACCGCCACACACACATTACAACTACTCTACCAAATGTAACTTAATTAGACTATAAACGTACCTTCAAACGATCGATTTCGCGCCAAATGTGTGTGTCCGACGAACTTCAACCGAGCCCTAATTTGGAAACGAAATCGCCCAACACCCGGAGCCTACAAACTAGAAAAACCTCCTACAACGAAGGAGAAACACACAGAGACGGACGGAAAACACGATTTTCGAGAATCCTCGCAATGGTCGTTTGCTGGTGGTGGTGGTGGGGGTGGTGGGGTGCGAGAGTTTTGAACGAGGGGTATTTTGGGTATTTCGAGTCCAATTTTTGGGTGCCCCGGGTAAATTGGTTAGTGCCCTCATTAACTGGGTGCCTTCATGAAACGGTGGGGTGCCCTTAGCGGCCCTCTTAATTAATTGACGCACTCAACATTAAATTCAATGTTGACTAAGTAGAGCTTTTTACCATTAATTTCTTACCATTTTCGGATTTTTATGTGGATGGTTAATTAATTGGCATACTCAACATTAAATTCAATGTTGACTAAGTAGAGCAGTTTAAACTGCTGAAGCTCTCCACTATCCCATTTCTTCTCCAACTTGGTTTTGACCAAAGTGCTATAAAAAGCTCAAATTGTTCTAGTGAACGTGAATCAATATTCTATGAAAAAATCATTAATATGTTTATGAAATGTGTTAATGACATTTATCGAACCAATGTCATAAGCTTTCTGAATAAAATAGACCAGTAACAACAACAATATAGCCTCAGTCCCAAAAAAGACCACTAACGTGAATCAATATTTTACGAAAAACTCGTTAATATGTTAATAAAATATGTGTTCCATTAATGACATTAGTGAACCGATATCATTAGCAACTTCATCATTGTGCTCATGAAATGTGTGTTCTAGGTATCATGTTCCAAGATCGTGGTTGAAGTCATCAGACAATCTTCTCGTCATCTGTGACACTACAAAAAAACAGCAAATCAGAAACGGAATTAGAAACGGAAATAAGTTCCGTTTCTAAATCAGAAACGGAATTAGAAACGGAATAAGTTCCGTTTCTAAATTAAAACGTTAGCGACGGAATTGAGACGGAAACATTCAGAGACGGATTTGAGACGGATCAGAGACGGAATTAGAGACGGAATCAGAGACGGAATTAAATTCCGTCTCTAAAAAATGGCGCCAACATTCCCACCAAAAATTTCATTTTTTATGACCGTTCATCAAATCTTGGGATTTGTGCATCACATCTCGATGTTAATCCCCCCCAAACACACCCACAAACCAAAAGCCCTAAATCCCAAATCGTCTCGGCTCTCCCTCTCTCTCTCTCTCTCTCTCTCTGTCGTCTGTCCGTGCCGTCTCTGGCTCTTCGATCCGTCGATCGTCTCGTCTCTCCGTCTCTCTCTCTGTGGTCTCTCCGTCTCTTAGTCGGTCACGGCTCTCCCTTCTCTCTCCGGTCACCGCTCTTAGTGCGTTCTCTCTCTGCTCTCTTCTGTCTGAGCCCTAACCCTCGCGTCCCCTCTTGCCTCCGTCAACGCCGCTGTCCCCTCTCGCCTCCGTCAACGCCGCTGTCCCCTCTCGCCTCCGTCAACGCCGCTGTCCTTGCCGACGCCGGAGCCCTCGCATCTGCCGCTGTAAGTCATCACTCTCTTCGCTTAGGGCTTGAGAAAAAAGGTGTTTACTACTTCATCCAATTGAGGCTATGTTGTTGTTGTTGTTGTTGTGTAATTATTTTAAAATTTTCTCTGCCGTTTGTGGATTCATAAGCAGAAATCGGGCTGTTTTATAGTTTCCAATTGTTTTATTTTGTTTATGGATGTGGTTTGCAAATATGGAACTAAAAATTTCGCTTTGAAATTTCCTATTTCGGTTACATTCAAGTTAGAAAATACCTTGATTAACGTGGCCTATATTTTTGTTAGTGTCTCAACTTGCCCCAATTGGAAAAGTTTAGCAACTAAATGAAGAATCAAAATCGTCAAGGTTTTGCGATGGTGGACTTCATAGATTTATGACATAATTAGCTAATGAGTAGTAATTAGAAACTATTTATTCGGATTTTATCTTTTATAGTTTCAGCTCAATGTGCCAAACAATTTATTAGAATTTTATTAGAAATTTGCTACTTGCTTACAATGTATTCTTTTTGGAACTTTGTAGGAAGCTGATAGGCTTAGACAAGTGATTGAGAAGGAAATGCTAAAAGTCGAGGTAAGTTTGTTCTTCCCAAAATAACAACTAAAGAGAGAGATCCTTTGCTAGACATGTTATTTCAAAGAAAAATTGGAGTTGAAGCCCTCTATTGAAGGCATGGTGAGAATCTAACTCCCTCAATTAGTTTATTAAAACATGGACTTGTCGATAAGGGCGATTGGCTCATCAAGTTTTTTAATGATCCTTAGTTTAACTTTAAAAATGGATTTTTATTGGTCGATTCAAATATAATGAGTTTTATGGACAAGTTGATTAAGTTGTTATGGTTAGTTGCATTCCATGAAAAAAAATTATATGATATTGATGATTTGGGCTAGTATTCAAAAGTGATCATGCCTTGTAAAAGGTATTGGTGGATAATGTGCTCTTTTGTTTGATGAAATTGTCAAAAGAGACCTTAACTTGTTCTTTTAACGAAGTGCATGGAAAAGCATGATTCTAAAGTCTCATGGATTCTTTATTGAGCTTTGTTTCTATGATATGATTTAATCGAGCAATCATTAGTATGATTTTTCATGTCTCGAAAGGATTGTAGCTAATTTGCATTGATTTGGGTAAAATCCTTTTAAAACGCTTCAAGGAGAGCTCATTCATTTTTTCCCAAGTCTTGAAATATGTTCAATCCAACTTTATTGAATGTAGTTAGTAATCATCATTTTGGGTGAGACTTGAAGCTAAGTTGAGATGCGGAAGAGACTTTGTTTTATCCATTGAAAAAAAGACTTCGATTAAATCATGGATTTTCGACTAAATGCTATGATTTGAGAATTTTAAGTCGAACTTGACTCTAATGAGTTGATTTGAATCTTTTTAGTTGTGATTAGTCGATCGCATTCAATTTATATTGGATAACTAAGTTTATGAGATTTTTCTTGTTTTGCTTCACCGCATACTTGTTTTACTCGAATCGTCGATTTTGATTTGAAAGAATGGTTTAAAAGTCGGGAATGACTTAAGTCGAGATAACTAGGAATGAGGTTTGAGTCCTTAAATGATTTAAGTTAGTCTAAATAAATTCAAGTAAATACTACTTTAAGAATCCATGAAAAACATATTTAAAATTGGTTTTGGTTCATTCATTTTTTGATTGAAATATTCGATTAAGTGGTTTAATGCATAAATTTTACTTGAATATGATCTATAATTTGCATTGTTGTTTGAATAAGGATATGTCTTCTTTAAATTTAGGCAATAACAAGTCCATATCATTTTTTTTGGTGTGATCAATAGTTTGATACTCATTAAGTTCATACTTCACAACTTAAAAGGTATCCTAGTTCCTCATCAAGTTGATATTGTCAAACTCAACCTATGTAGAATATTGTGTGCTCTAGATAAAGGTAAAGGAGTCACCGTCACGCTTGAAAAATAAGGGGTGGGTTGCAATAGGTGAAAGCCAATGTAAATTGATCTTTATGAAATGGATTAAACAGGTTTATTGTTTGGTTCTTGAAAGTTAAAAAGCTCGGTTTGAAATGAGATGAGTGAGCTTATGATAAATTTTGTAGCTTGTGAAAGTGGATTGATTGAAAATAGTCTTATGAGTTTTTTGGTCTATCTATGAGGTAGCATATTTTTGTTTTCTTATATGTTTTTAGAAAATGAAGATAAAAGTGAAAATGACAAACATTGCTATCTTCCTCCTACTTTGGATTGGTAAGAATTTAATTTACTTAAATCAAGTATATGCAAGTGTTTATCATCGTTTGTGGATTCTTAAATCTCAAATGAATTAATGTTAATCTTTTTGCTTGTTTGTAGACTTTGATGGTCGAGTGCGAGGATCGTCACTATAAGTTCGATGTGAGTCATTGCTCTTCTACCTTAGCTCTATCTCCTATGATGCTTATGTCCCTGAAAAATTTAAGTTCAACTATTCAATTATTAAGTTGTTTCAAATGTCCCTTGGGTGTGCGTGCGGTGGTGTTGAAGAACATCTCAAGACTTTTCGATTGATAATTCTTTTTGTGCATATTTATAGGATTGTAAGTTTTTTTTTTTTTTTTTTTTTTTTGTGGTTGTTGAACAATAGGATTGGTGGTTTTGTGAATACTTAGAAATTTGGAGCATTTGTAATACTATACAATTTTTTTTGGATATATATCTTTTTCAATTTTTGATTTTTACATTTTTGTTCTCTCAATTGAATATTTGTTGATATATATTGTCGATGTATGAATGTCAATTTATTATATATTGGCAGGTTAAATGTGCTTGGATTGAGACCTATATATGTAAGACTTTAAAAACTAAACAAAAATGAAAATTAGAGACGGAAATAGCAACGGAATCTTTGGATTCTTGAAGTGAAGATAGAAAAGAATAAACCAACAGAGAATTTTATTTTTCTTTACTCAAACAATTTCTGAATTGGTAGTGCCTATTATAGGCTTACAATTTAACTAAAAGCTAAAATTACTCAACTACATCAAGATATTTTGCTCCTAAATTTGACTAATTAAAACAGAAAAATAAAGAGAAAAATATTAACTGAAATATTTATTGACTAATCTAAATTTGAATCAATCTCCAACACTTGCTTGTTCGGTGGGTGACAATGCAAAGCTGGCATTGGTATTCTTGCTTGTTGATTCTCGCATCCTCGTGTTGGAAGCCGTTTGAGAGCCTCGAGAACGAGAGATGAGCCGGGGATGCTATTGATACTTGCCCATGACCGTGTCTTTCCGACGGCTTCCAATGCGAGTAAGCAAGAATCAATAACATGCATAGTAACGATCCCATCAATCATCATGGTCTGTTGTCAGGCCTCCGAATAGGTAAGGCACCGACAAATCACACTCTTTGGCCAAAGTGGAGGCGAAAATGGAGGAGTGAGCGGTCCCTCGTCATGTTTTAACCAGCCATAGCAACGCAAATCTTCGAAAACCAATGCTCAGGTTCTCTAATCTTGGTTTCTTGTTTTAAAGCGTTTATTTTCGTTGTTTGTGATTTTTGGTTTCGACTTGGTTTGGTTAATTAGCAACAAAATGTGAAGCATATAGCACTTGCTAGCAACAATATAATGTTTACGTTTGTTTCCTTATTATGCCTACAAGTTTTGAACTGCTACATCCATGCATGTTTAACCTTACTATCTCGCTTATTTGTTCATTATTGATTGAAATCTTTTTTTGAGAATTGATCACCCGACCTCACTGAGGTGGGAGGATAATCTTTTCCACTTTGTGCTACACACGTGGTTGACTATTATCGATTGATATTAATAAGAATTTTATTGAATTGCATACTTTTTTTTTTTCGTTCTGTTACTAAAAAAATGTTGTTTCGAGTAAGCTCAAAACCATTTTACAATTTCTTGCAATGTTATATATATGCATATATATGTATGTATGTATATATATTGCCTAGCAATCATCGATAGAGTCTAATAGTTGTGACGATGATAATGATGATAATGACGATGGACGAAGTATAATGACTATCTGTTTAGGAAAAGTGCCGTGGACATGAACAAATTGAAGAACCTTGCAGTTTGTTGAATGATTGCATAGTTTTTGGAGCAACTTCCTCGATTGTTGGTTTTTGTGTGGGGCCCACACACAAAAAAATAGAAAGTCCGTCCACACACATGCAAAGAATTGGAGTTGGAATAGGAATCTTGGAGAGAGAAAATAGGAAAGAGAATTGGAGTTGGAATAGGATTTTGGTAGAGAGATATACAAGCATTGGAAAGTCGACTTTGAGAGTTAGACTTGGTGACCGATTGGTGTGCGCACTCGAGTTGAAGTGTGCAATCTCTCTAGTTTTCTTCTCTCTACATTGAAGGTACATCAAGATCTTGAATTGAAGACTACATGGTGAAGTCTTTTGGTGGTTTCTTGGTGATCTTGGTGATCAAGAAAGGGTACATCAAGATCTTGAATCTAAAGACTCGCGGTGAAGTCTTTGGTGATTTCTTGGTGTTCAAGAAAAGAGGTGCAAAAAGGGTTTGATACAATTGGGGTAGTTTTTCTTCGTTCTTAGTGTGATCATCTAAGTTTTTGGAAGATATATTTTTGTATTACTCCATTGTTAGTGAATCTCAAGCGATTGAGATATCTTGTACTCTTTATTCATATAGTGGATTTATTCGAGTTTGGCCGTGGTTTTTTCCTACGATTTGGAGGGTTTTCCACGTTAAATCTTGTGTTCTTTGTGGTGTGATTGATTTGGTGCATTGTTCGTGGCTTGGTGGATTTTATTCATCTGTCTCTCGAGTTAAAGGGGTTACTTTCTTGTTGATTAACTTGACAAGTGGTATCGAGCCGCGGTTAGTTCGTGTTAGAGAATCTTTGTGGGAATCAAGATGGTGGATGATAATGATAAATCAAGCAATATGGTCAAGTTGACGGCTACGAATTATTCAATTTGGCAACCGATGATGGAAGATCATCTTTATTGCAAGGATTTATTTGATCCAATTGAATTTGGACAAAACAAGCGAGAGAAAATATCGATGTTAATTGGAGGAAGTTGCAGAAAAGCTTTGGGACTATTCGAAAGTGGATCGATCTCAGTATTTATCACCATGTCAGCAAAGAGGTTGATGCACAGGAGTTGTGGAGAAAATTGCAGAATATGTGTGAGAGGAAGGGGGCTCAGAACAAGGCTTCTCTAATTAGAAGGCTTGTTAATATGAAGTACAAAGATGGGCGGTCGATGATAGAGCACTTGAATGATTTCGAAGCATTGATCAATCAATTAAGTGCTATGAAGATTGTGCTTGAGGATGAGTTACAAGCACTTTTACTCTTGAGCTCGTTGCCAGAAAGCTGGGAAACCTTGGTGGTGTCTCTAAGTAATTCTGCTCCAGGCGGTGTCTTGTCTTCATCCATAGTGCGGGATAGTCTCTTTGACGAGGAGACTAGGAGAAAGGATAAAGGCATTGAAACTTCACAAGCTCTTGTTACTACTGCAGAACATAGAGGCAGAAGTCAGTTTAGAGGTCGAGGGGCGGAGTAAATCTAGAGGCAAGTCTCGAGGAAAAGGAAAATTCTCTTGTTATCATTGTGGCAAGGAAGGACACATAAAGAAAAATTGTAGAGTGTGGAAAAGAGAAACAGAATGATGAGAAAAATCAAAATAAAGCGAATGATCGGAATACTACGAATTTGCTATATCGGATGCAATTGAAGACTTGGTTGTGCTTTCTTTAGTTGAGGATCGAGGTCATGTCACTAATACTGAGATAGTGAATGGGTTGTTGATTCGCGACATCCTTCCATGCTACTCAGGAAGGATTTCTTCTCTGTTTATCGAGCGGGGAATTTTGGCAAGGCAAAGATGGGGAACAACGGTTTTGCGAGATATAGTTGGCATTGGAGATGTCTTTGTGCGAGACAAATATGGGTTGCACGGTAATTACGAAAGATGTGCGACATGTTCGGATCTGCGTCGAATTTGTTTTCTCTCATGCTTTGGACCTAGATGGTTACTACAACATCTTTGGGGGCAAGGAGTGGAAACTCACCAAAGGCTCAATTGTTGTTGCTAGAGGAAAATTGAGCTATACACTTTACAAGACTCAATTGAAGGCCGTCGAGAGGTGACTGAACGCAATTGAAGATGATTCTTCACCGGATCGTGGCATAGGCGGCTAGGTCACTTGAGTGAGAAAGGGTTGCGGTGTTGGCAAAGAAGTCTCACATTCCCTTTGCCAAAGGTAAATATTTGAACCCTTGTGATGATTGCTTATTCGGTAAGCAACATAGAGTTTCTTTTTCTTCATCATCTGAAAGAAAAAGAAATTTACTTGAGTTAGTATACTCTGATGTTTGTGGTCCCATTGATGTGGAAACTATGGGAGGTGGCAGATACTTTGTTACTTTTATTGATGATGCTTCACGGAAGGTTTGGGTGTTTGTGTTGAGAACAAAATGTCAGGTTCTTGAGTACCTCAAGAAGTTTCATATGATGGTGGAACGAGAAAAAGGCGTATCTTTGAAGTGCCTTCGTAGTGATAACGGGGGAGAATACACTTCAAAGGAGTTCGAGAATTATTGCTCAGAACATGGAATCAGACATGAGAAAGGCATTAGGGTACTCTCTCAACATAATGGTGTTCTTTGAAAGAACAAACAGAACCATCCTTGATAAAGTCAGATGCATGTTAAAAATGGCTAAGTTGCCCAAGTCGTTTTGGGGTGAGGCTCTCAGTACTGCTTGCTACTTGATGAATCGCTCTCCTTCAGCACCATTGGAGTTTGATGTTCCAGAGAGAGTTTGGTGCAGGAAAGATGTTACTTACTCTCACTTGAAGGTGTTTGGATGCAAGGCATTTATGCATGTGCCTAAGGAGCGAGAGACGAAACTTGATGATAGAAGCTGTTCCGTGTATCCTCTTGGGATTTGGAGATGCGAGTTTGGTTATAGGTTATGGGATCGAGAGAAGAAAAAGATTGTCGAGGTCCGGGGATGTGGCCTTTCATGAATATGAGACCATAGCAGATTTGAAGACATCAAAGAAAATCATAGTTGATGATGATGATGTTTACGGATTGGAGTCTTCTTCCATTGCGATGCCGCATGAGGGAGACTCATTTGAAGAACATGGGGTTGATGTGCAGAACCGGTTGATGATCTTTGAGAGCGGGGGAGCAAACTCCTCCACCAGCGGCTTTAGTTGAACCTTCACTTAGAAGGTGCGAGAGAGGGTTGCTTCCTTCTACTAGGTACCCCGGTTCTAATTATGTTACGATTAGAAGAGGGGAGCGGAGAGCTTCGAGAAAGTTGATTCTCGTGACAAGAATCTAGCGATATGTTGACGAAGGTGGTGACTCGTGAGAAGCATCAGTCCTGCACCAAGTTGGTGGGGCTGAGTTGTTATTGAGCATCAAATATGATTGAGATCTCCCCATGTGTTGGAGGGGGAGATTGTTGGTTTTTGTGTGGGCCCACACAAAAAAAAATAGAAAGTCCAACACATGCAAAGAATTGGAGTTGGAATAGGAATCTTGGAGAGAGAAAATAGGAAAGAGAATTGGAGTTGGAATAGGATTTTGGTAGAGAGATATACAAGCATTGGAAAGTCGACTTTGAGAGTTAGACTTGGTGACCGATTGGTGTGCGCACTCGAGTTGAAGTGTGCAATCTCTCTAGTTTTCTTCTCTCTACATTGAAGGTACATCAAGATCTTGAATCTAAAGACTCGCGGTGAAGTCTTTGGTGGTTTCTTGGTGATCAAGAAAGGGTACATCAAGATCTTGAATCTAAAGACTCTTGGTGGTGAAGTCTTTGGTGATTTCTTGGTGTTCAAGAAAAGAGGTGCAAAGGGTTTGATACAATTGGGGTAGTTTTTCTTCGTTCTTAGTGTGATCATCTAAGTTTTTGGAAGAGATATTTTTGTATTACTCCATTGTTAGTGAATCTCAAGCGATTGAGATATCTTGTACTCTTTATTCATATAGTGGATTTATTCGGAGTTTGGCCGTGGTTTTTTCCCTCTGATTTAGAGGGTTTTCCACGTTAAATCTTGTGTTCTTTGTGGTGTGATTGATTTGGTGCATTGTTCGTGGCTTGGTGGATTTTATTCATCTGTCTCTCGAGTTAAAGGGGTTACTTTCTTGTTGATTAACCACGTTTGACAAAACACTTTCCCATGAAAAAAGAGATGGTCACTTGTTCGCTTTCCACCGTACCCATAAAACAACAATTGAGTGAAATAACCAAGTGGGGCATCCTTCATTGGAACTGCCACATGCACGTATCCAAACCACCATGCATGCAAGCCAACCAAAAAACTTAACTTTGGAAGGTCCCGTAAAAGCTTGATGCACGAATGGACTAGATTCATAAATAAGATGATTAAAAGATGAATTTCACGAGATGTTCGATAAATAATTTAATTGAACAAGAAAACTTGTTATGTTTGAAAAATGTTTAATAGCATATTTTAGTTGTTTCTTGGTTACATTTTTCTTTGTATATGTAGTTAAAGATGAAAAATGTCGAATTTCGATTTTGTTTGTCAAATGTCATTAGTTCTTTGTTGAAAAGCTGTCATTAATAACTTCTAATGGCACTCAATTTAATATTATCAATAAAACCTCTTGTTGTTGTCTTTGTATAATGCCTAGCATTGCTTTTAATTGCTATGCTCTCATCCACACATTTCTCTCTCGTTTGGTATAGAAGAATCTGATGAATCTCAATTATAAGTCATTTACCCATTCGAATCGCGCATGCGATACATTCTTGTTTCTTTTCTATGATCCTAATTGGAAATTGGGTGTAGAATCTGTAGATGATGATGTAAAACAATATTGTAAAATGCTAAAATTACTCAAGAAAAAGAATTTAAACTCCTAAAATTCTAAGTTTTGACTGGTATAGTAATGACACTAATGCATTTGGAGATGGTGAATTCCTTAACTTAGTACCTTTTAATGTTCGACCGAGAGGAATCAACAATGACTTCAAAGCATGTATCCGTGCCACTTTCCTAAAGGAAATTTTTGCTCTCACTTTGCAAGAGTCAACAAAAATCCTAAATGATACGATGAAGACTCGGTTTACACTTGAAGAAGTGAAAACGATCTGGAGCTTTTGCTATGATTTTTGTTGACGGTTTCTTCCTTTCATCCGTCTGTTTTTATAAGAACTCCAGTCAAAGGAGTTGGAAGAGAAAGTGGGATAGTGAGCAGTTTCAACTGTTTGGTCAATTGAAAATGTCCCACTATCTCTTGTTTTATTGGTTCATTAACTGCCCATTTTCTTGTTTAGTGGGTTTACTAACCGCCCACTTTCAACATATTTCGAAATTGACAAAAAAATGTAATCATGGTTAGCTGCCTACAGCCTACAGTCACAAGCAAGTGCCAATTACCAAGTGCACTTATGATGCGCCATGTCTAACTTGGCATAACTCATGTGAAGCTTCTTTTGACACTTAAAAGAAGTGTTAAAAACCTTTTATATTGTTTTTGTGGACCCAAACTTTCCTGGTAGGACTAAGCATTTTGTTTTTAAAATGTTCAAGATTTAATGGTCGATGTGAGAGATAGAAATGAGCAGCTTCCAAGTTCTCTTCCCCACATGGTATTGACTCCAAGAAAGCCATGGATACCTTGATTGGGCTGAACATGGCAAAAGAAGCTTTAGTGCAATTCGTCAAAGGAAGCCATGGATACTTTCGAAGTAAATGATGATAACAAGTTCTCAACTCCAATGCCCATGATTGGGCTGAACATGGCAGTAGCCACTTTGGTATGTCTTGTTCTCATGCTCTGCGATATCTTCAGTGCAATTCGTCAAAGGAAGCCATGGATACCTTGTCGATTCTTTGTCTTGAACTCATTTTCATTGACACTCCTATCCGTGGCCACAAAACTTCCAAAGAGATCTCACAACTTCAATGCCGGTGCTTATGACCACTATCTAAGCTATGTGGGACTTCCTTGATTTGCATCTCAATAGGTTTCTTCAGGCTTTCAATGGTAGACATGAATGAATCCGAGCTTTCCTCCAACTTATCTTCCTTGACACTAATAGTATTTGTTAGAACTTGAAAAATGTTTCAAGTGAGTTTGAATAGAAAACCTCTTTAGTCCCACATTGCTCACTTCAAAGAGTACAAACTCTTTATATACAAACATCTACTCTAAAGATTTGCTTTAGAGAAACCCAATGGATATAGTCCAAATTGGCACCCATTGGGTAATAGGTGTAAATATATATATATATATTTATATAATAAATATATATATATATATAATTATATTTAAAATCAAAGATAGGGCCTTGGGCCTTGGGGCCTTTGGGCTTTGGGCTTACATTTGTTAGCCTTGTAAAATCAAATTTTTATTTTATTTTATTTTCTTTTATTTTGTATTTTCGAAATTAATTATTGGTAGTTAATTTAGTTATTTTGTGAACAGGTGCGACTGTTGAGAACAAGTGCAACTGTTGAGAATAGGTGTGATTTGTTGAATATATTGTTTTGAACAGAGACACATTGGTTTGAACCAAAGTGCCTCAAGTTCTATTTAAGTAGAACTAAAACACTTTGGAAATACATATAATTTTCGAATTTCGTTTTTGAGAGAGAAGAAAAATCACGATTTGCAGACTTTTGAACTTGGTGATTTTTGGTTCAAAAGAGCATCCGGTTGTATCCTGGGGGCAGATCTTTGAAGAAAATTCAATCACCGAATTCAAGGAAATTTCGTCTTAGGACATTGCTTCGTGCAAGCCTCCAGGTTAGAAATTTATTTTGTTGATTGATTACGTTATTAATTATTTGTAAAACTTTATTCATTCATATATATTAGTATCATTATTTATTGTTCAGGACAACAATCTAAGACATAAATTTTTTTTAAATTTCGAGATTTTGTGTTGTTTTGTGAACCTCCGAAATTCTGAAAATGGTGGGACAATCGAGTTTGAACAACTCTACAAAGTCAGAAGACAAGTCTGAGAAGTCCAAGGGAGTGGATTTCAAGAGGCATGAAGAAAAGCCTGAAAAATTCACGGGGAGTGGATTTTAAAAGGTGGCAACAAAAATTGCTGTTCTACTTGACAACCCTCAATCTTGCACATATTGTAAGAGAGGATGAACCTAAGACAGATGAGGATCCTCTATCGAAGGAGACTATTATGTCCATTGAGAATTGGAGAAATTCTGACTTTCTTTGTCGCAATTACATCCTTAATTGTTTGGATGACAATTTATATGACATATATTCGTCATATGACACAGCAAAGGAAGTATGGAATAATCTTGAGAAGAAATACAAAATTGAAGATGCCGGTGCGAAGAAATTCGTAATTGGTAAATTTCTGAAATATCTCATGGTGGACTCCAAAAGCTGTCATTAAGCAAGTAGAGGAAATCCAAGTCTTGATTCATGAAGCGCATGCGAAGGATGTTCTATCAATGAACACTTTCAAGTTGGTGCAATTATTGAGAAGTTACCTCCTTCGTGGAAAGATTTTAAGATTTATTTAAAGCACAAAAGAGAGGAGATGACTATAGAGGACTTGATTTTGAGGCTTAGAGTTGAAGAAGATCATCGCAAGGAGACAAAGTTGAAGTACCTACCTTTTTGCAAAAGCAAATGTGGTTGAAAGAGAGGCTTCAAAATCCAGATTTCGGAAGAACAAAGCAAAGAAGTTTTACGTGAAACACTCCAACAAATTTGCATCTAAAGGCAAGCCCTTTAAGAAAGTTAAAGGTAATTGTTGGGTGTGTGGAAAAAGCGGCCATAAGGCTCAAGAATGTCATCATAGGAAAGATCAACTGCAAAGAAATTCTTCTCAAAAGAATCACGTCAATGTCACAACTACTTTGAAGAAGATTTGGTTCTTTGTTATTTCGAAGTCAATATGATTGACAATGTTAAAGGTTGGTGGATTGACACAGGAGCAACTAGGCATATTTGTGGCGACAAGGCACCGTTTTCAACCTTTGAAGATGTTACTAATGATGAAAAACTCTACATGGGAAATTCATCTACTTCAATCGTCAAAGGAAAAGGGAAAGTGTTTTGAAATTTACTTACGGAAAAACTCTTACTTTGATTGATGTACTTTATGTTCTGAAATACGAAAGAACTTAGTCTCTCGGTACTCTTCTTACTAAAAGGGGATTCAAACTAGTGTTCGAATCGATAAGTTTGTGCTATGTAAGGCTACGAGACTATATAGGACGAGGATATTTAGTAGATGGAATGTTCAAACCTGAATGTAATGGTTACTAATGTTATGAATAAAGTGAATGCTTCTATTTATATCGTGGATTCTTATGATATTTGGCATGCTAGATTAGGCCATGTAAATAATAGGTCTATTAGTAGAATGATTAATCTCAATTTATTACCTAAATTTAATTTTGATATGAAGCACAAATGCCAAACTTGCTTGAATCTAAGTTTGCTAGGAAATCTTTTAAAGCTGTCCTAGGAAGGTCAAATGAATTGTTAGGATTAATACATAGTGACCTTTGTGACTACAAATCAACCCCTACAAGAGGAGGAAAAAATTACTACATTACTTTTATAGATGATTGTAGTAAATATTGCTATGTCTATTTGATTAAAACTAAAGATGAAGCTTTTGATATGTTTAAGACATATAAAGTGAAGTTGAAAATCAATTAGATAAAAGGATCAAAGCAATAAGAACGGATAGAGGTGGAGAATATGAATCCTCCGAATTTGCTGAATTTTGCAGTAGTCATGGAATTATACATCAAACTACGGCACCATACACACCTCAACAGAATGGTGTCGCGGAGAGGAAAAACAGAACTTTTAAAGACATGATAAATTCTATGCTAAATAGTTCTGGACTTCCACATAACATGTGGGGAGAGGCACTACTTACAGCAAATTATATCCTAAATAGAATCCCAATTAAGAAGACAAATAAGTCTCCTTATGAATTGTGGAAAGGAAGAATTCCTACTTTTAAAATTTTAAAAGTGTGGGGTTGTTTAGCAAAGGTACAAGTTCCTATCACCAAGAGAACAAAATTGGGGCCTAAAACTATAGATTGTGTATTTATTGGGTTTGCTAACAATAGTGCTGCATATAGATTTTTGGTAATAAATTCTGAGATTAATGATATCCATGTTAATACAATTATAGAATCTGCGGTTGTGCAATTCTTTGAAGGAATTTTTCCTTATAAAGAACAGAAATCAAGTTCATCAAACAAGAGAGTTCGAGATGAACCATCCACTTCTAATGTTCCAACATTAGATGAAGAACCAAGAAGGGGGAAAAGATCTAGAGTTCAAAAGAGTTTTGGGCCAGATTTTATAAGTTTTTTTTGGCGAAACTGAACCACAAACATATAAAGAAGCTATGACTTCTACTGAGGCTATTTTATGGAAAGAAGCCATAAATAGTGAAATAGAATCCATTTTAATTAACCACACATGGGAATTGGTTGACTTACCTCCCGGGATTAAACCGATAGGTTATAAATGGATTTTTAAACGAAAATTGAAAGCATTGGATCAATTGATAAATATAAAGCTCGTTTAGTAGCTAAAGGTTTTCGACAAAAAGAAGGGTTGGATTATTTTGATACATATTCTCCAGGTTTCTAGAATTACATCTATTCGGATGTTAATTTCAATTCTTTGCAATTTATAATATGGAAATACATCAAATGGATGTAAAAACAAAGCATTTTTAAATGGAGAATTAGATGAAGAGATATATATGGAACAACCCGACGGATTTGTGGTCCAAGGTCAAGAAAATAAAGTCTGCAAATTGGTTAGGTCTTTATATGGACTTAAACAAGCACCAAAACAATGGCATGAGAAATTTGACCATACTATGCTTGCAAATGGATTTAAAATTAATGAATGTGACAAATGTGTCTACATCAAAGAATTGAAAAATTCTTGTGTCATAGTATGTCTCTATGTTGATGATATGTTGATAATTGGGACAAATAAGGATATAATCATTTCAACTAAGAAGATGTTGAATTCTAATTTTGACATGAAAGACTTAGGTCTAGCAGATGTCATTTTGGGTATACAAATCAAACGAAATGATAATGGATATATCCTTACTCAATCACATTATGTAGAAAAAATATTGAAGAGGTTTAATCAATTTAATTGTAAACCTGTTCCTACCCCATTTGAGCCAAATTGCATACTTAAGAAAAATCGATGCAAGTGCAATTTCTCAATTAGAGTACTCCCAAATAATTGGAAGTTTGATGTATTTGATGAATTCTACAAGACCGGACATTGCTTATGCGGTGAAAGGACTTAGTAGTAGATATACAAGCAATCCAAATAATTATCATTGGGAAGCATTGATACGAATACTAAGGTATTTAAAACATACTTTAGAATATGGATTGCATTATACAAAACATCCACCTAGGTACTTGAAGGGTATAGTGATGCCAATTGGATTTCGACAATCTTGAAACAAAGTCAACCGGTGGATATATTTTTACATTGGGAGGAGCTGCGATTTCCTGGAAATCAACTAAGCAAACGTGTATAGCACGTTCGACAATGGAATCGAATTTGTAGCCTTAGATAAAGGCTGGCATTGAGGAAGCGAGAATGGCTAAGAAACTTTCTAGAAGATATTCCATTCGCCAAAACCAAGTGCCAAGCAATATGTATACATTGTGATTGTATATAAAGACAAGCTAATGCTAAGAATAATGTATACAATGGTAAGTCAAGACATATAAGGCGCAGACATAATACTATAAGACAATTACTTTCAAGTGGAGTAATTAGTATAGATTATGTAAAGTCAAAGGAGAATATTGCGAGATCCTATGACAAAGGGCTTACCGAGAAATCAAGTTGTATTGTTATCGAGGGGAATGGGTTTAAAGCCTATAAATGAGTTAAGTCGGTGGAAACCTAACTGTGATTGGAGATCCCATGTACTAGGTTCAATAGGCAAACCGATTAGATGAAACTCGCGAGAAGAACACATATTCGTTCATTCCTAAGATAAAAGCGTGTTCGAAGAAGTTAAAGGATATGTTAAACATTTAATGACAAATAAAATTGTCACCTATATGATAGTAAATGTGGGTCGCATTTATGAGAACGAGACAGGCTAAATTCTCTAAATCTATCATGAAACCAGGATATGTCCAGGACCAAAATGGACAAAAACGTATAAACTGAATTTTGATAATCGTGTCATGCGTAATACATATTGTCTTGGTTTACTACAAAACGTGAACAGTTCAAGATCCTCCATATCCACTGCGTCACAAAGTAAATCCAATATGTTTTACTATGGTAAGTTCAAGTCTTTCAGATACTTTTCCTGACAACATGACATGAGACTTCTCTCTTTCGTGTATTATAATTTTTGTTATAATTTTTTTTTAAAAAAAAAAAAAAAAAAACCAAATTTGAACGAGAAATGTGGGGTATAGTGATATTTCTATTCAAATGTGGGGTATTGTTAGAACTTGAAAAATGTTTCAAGTGAGTTTGAATAGAAAACCTCTTTAGTCCCACATTGCTCACTTCAAAGAGTACAAACTCTTTATATACAAACATCTACTCTAAAGATTTGCTTTAGAGAAACCCAATGGATATAGTCCAAATTGGCACCCATTGGGTAATAGGTGTAAATATATATATATATTTATATAATAAATATATATATATATAATTATATTCAAAATCAAAGATAGGGCCTTGGGCCTTGGGGCCTTTGGGCTTTGGGCTTACATTTGTTAGCCTTGTAAAATCAAATTTTTATTTTATTTTATTTTCTTTTATTTTGTATTTTCGAAATTAATTATTGGTAGTTAATTTAGTTATTTTGTGAACAGGTGCGACTGTTGAGAACAAGTGCAACTGTTGAGAATAGGTGTGACTGTTGAATATATTGTTTTGAATGCAGACACATTGGTTTGAACAGGTGCCTCAAGTTCTATTTAAGTAGAACTAAAACACTGGAAATACATATAATTTTCGAATTTCGTTTTTGAGAGAGAAGAAAAAATCACGGTTTGGCAAGACTTTTGAACTTGGTGATTTTTGGTTCAAAAGAGCATCCGGTTGTATCCTGGGGCAGATCTTTGAAGAAAATTCAATCACCGAATTCAAGGAAATTTCTGTCTTAGGACATTGCTTCTGTGCAAGCCTCCGGTTAGAAATTTATTTTGTTGATTGATTCTGTTATTAATTATTTGTAAAACTTTATTCATTCATATATATTAGTATCATTATTTATTGTTCCGGACAACAATCTAAGACATAAATTTTTTTCAGAAATTTCTGAGATTTTGTGTTGTTTTGTGAACCTCCGAAATTCTGAAAATGGTGGGACAATCGAGTTTGAACAACTCTACAAAGTCAGAAGACAAGTCTGAGAAGTCCAAGGGAGTGGATTTCAAGAGGCATGAAGAAAAGCCCTGAAAAATTCACAGGAGTGGATTTTAAAAGGTGGCAACAAAAATTGCTGTTCTACTTGACAACCCTCAATCTTGCACATATTGTAAGAGAGGATGAACCTAAGACAGATGAGGATCCTCTATCGAAGGAGACTATTATGTCCATTGAGAATTGGAGAAATTCTGACTTTCTTTGTCGCAATTACATCCTTAATTGTTTGGATGACAATTTATATGACATATATTCGTCATATGACACAAAGAAAGGAAGTATGGAATAATCTTGAGAAGAAATACAAAATTGAAGATGCTTAGGTGCGAAGAAATTCGTAATTGGTAAATTTACGAAATATCTCATGGTGGACTCCAAAAGCTGTCATTAAGCAAGTAGAGGAAATCCAAGTCTTGATTCATGAACCGCATGCGAAGGATGTTCTATCAATGAACACTTTCAAGTTGGTGCAATTATTGAGAAGTTACCTCCTTCGTGGAAAGATTTTAAGATTTATTTAAAGCACAAAAGGAGGGAGATGACTATAGAGGACTTGATTTTGAGGCTTAGAGTTGAAGAAGATCATCGCAAGTGGAGACAAAGTTGAAGTACCTACTTTCTTTGCGCAAAAGCAAATGTGGTTGAAAGAGAGGCTTCAAAATCCAGATTTGGAAGAACAAAGCAAAGAAGTTTTTACGTGAAACACTCCAACAAATTTGCATCTAAAGGCAAGCCCTTTAAGAAAGTTAAAGGTAATTGTTGGGTGTGTGGAAAAAGCGGCCATAAGGCTCAAGAATGTCGTCATAGGAAAGATCAACTGCAAACAAATTCTTCTCAAAAGAATCACGTCAATGTCACAACTATGAAGAAGATTTGGTTGCTGTTATTTCTGAAGTCAATATGATTGACAATGTTAAAGGTTGGTGGATTGACACAGGAGCAACTAGGCATATTTGTGGCGACAAGGCACTGTTTTCAACCTTTGAAGATGTTACTAATGATGAAAAACTCTACATGGGAAATTCATCTACTTCAATCGTCAAAGGAAAAGGGAAAGTGTTCTTTGAAATTTACTTACGGAAAAACTCTTACTTTGATTGATGTACTTTATGTTCCCTGAAATACGAAAGAACTTAGTCTCTGGTACTCTTCTTACTAAAAGGGGATTCAAACTAGTGTTCGAATCTGATAAGTTTGTGCTATGTAAGGCTACAGACTATATAGGACGAGGATATTTAGTAGATGGAATGTTCAAACTGAATGTAATGGTTACTAATGTTATGAATAAAGTGAATGCTTCTATTTATATCGTGGATTCTTATGATATTTGGCATGCTAGATTAGGCCATGTAAATAATAGGTCTATTAGTAGAATGATTAATCTCAATTTATTACCTAAATTTAATTTTGATATGAAGCACAAATGCCAAACTTGCACTGAATCTAAGTTTGCTAGGAAATCTTTTAAAACTGTCCTAGGAAGGTCAAATGAATTGTTAGGATTAATACATAGTGACCTTTGTGACTACAAATCAACCCCTACAAGAGGAGGAAAAAATTACTACATTACTTTTATAGATGATTGTAGTAAATATTGCTATGTCTATTTGATTAAAACTAAAGATGAAGCTTTTGATATGTTTAAGACATATAAAGCTGAAGTTGAAAATCAATTAGATAAAAGGATCAAAGCAATAAGAACGGATAGAGGTGGAGAATATGAATCCTCGAATTTTTGAATTTTGCAAGTAGTCATGGAATTATACATCAAACTACTACGGCACCATACACACCTCAACAGAATGGTGTCGCGGAGAGGAAAAACAGAACTTTTAAAGACATGATAAATTCTATGCTAAATAGTTACGGACTTCCACATAACATGTGGGAGAGGCACTACTTACAAGACAAATTATATCCTAAATAGAATCCCAATTAAGAAGACAAATAAGTCTCCTTATGAATTGTGGAAAGGAAGAATTCCTACTTTTAAAATTTTAAAAGTGTGGGGTTGTTTAGCAAAGGTACAAGTTCCTATCACCAAGAGAACAAAATTGGGGCCTAAAACTATAGATTGTGTATTTATTGGGTTTGCTAACAATAGTGCTGCATATAGATTTTTGGTAATAAATTCTGAGATTAATGATATCCATGTTAATACAATTATAGAATCTGCGGATGTGCAATTCTTTGAAGGAATTTTTCCTTATAAAGAACAGAAATCAAGTTCATCAAACAAGAGAGTTCGAGATGAACCATCCACTTCTAATGTTCCAACATTAGATGAAGAACCAAGAAGGGGGAAAAGATCTAGAGTTCAAAAGAGTTTTGGGCCAGATTTTATAAGTTTTTTGACTGAAACTGAACCACAAACATATAAAGAAGCTATGACTTCTACTGAGGCTATTTTATGGAAAGAAGCCATAAATAGTGAAATAGAATCCATTTTAATTAACCACACATGGGAATTGGTTGACTTACCTCCCGGGATTAAACCGATAGGTTATAAATGGATTTTTAAACGAAAATTGAAAGCCGATGGATCAATTGATAAATATAAAGCTCGTTTAGTAGCTAAAGGTTTTCGACAAAAAGAAGGGTTGGATTATTTTGATACATATTCTCCAGTTTCTAGAATTACATCTATTCGGATGTTAATTTCAATTCTTTGCAATTTATAATATGGAAATACATCAAATGGATGTAAAAACAGCATTTTTAAATGGAGAATTAGATGAAGAGATATATATGGAACAACCCGACGGATTTGTGGTCCAAGGTCAAGAAAATAAAGTCTGCAAATTGGTTAGGTCTTTATATGGACTTAAACAAGCACCAAAACAATGGCATGAGAAATTTGACCATACTATGCTTGCAAATGGATTTAAAATTAATGAATGTGACAAATGTGTCTACATCAAAGAATTGAAAAATTCTTGTGTCATAGTATGTCTCTATGTTGATGATATGTTGATAATTGGGACAAATAAGGATATAATCATTTCAACTAAGAAGATGTTGAATTCTAATTTTGACATGAAAGACTTAGGTCTAGCAGATGTCATTTTGGGTATACAAATCAAACGAAATGATAATGGATATATCCTTACTCAATCACATTATGTAGAAAAAATATTGAAGAGGTTTAATCAATTTAATTGTAAACTGTTCCTACCCCATTGAGCCAAATTGCATACTTAAGAAAAAAATTTGACGGTGCAATTTCTCAATTAGAGTACTCCCAAATAATTGGAAGTTTGATGTATTTGATGAATTCTACAAGACCAGACATTGCTTATGCGTGAAAGGACTTAGTAGATATACAAGCAATCCAAATAATTATCATTGGGAAGCATTGATACGAATACTAAGGTATTTAAAACATACTTTAGAATATGGATTGCATTATACAAAACATCCACCTAGGTACTTGAAGGGTATAGTGATGCCAATTGGATTTCGACAATCTTGAAACAAAGTCAACCAGTGGATATATTTTTACATTGGGAGGAGAAGCTGCGATTTCCTGGAAATCAACTAAGCAAACGTGTATAGCACGTTCGACAATGGAATCGAGAATTTGTAGCCTTAGATAAAGTGGCTGAGGAAGCGAATGGCTAAGAAACTTTCTAGAAGATATTCCATTAAGCCAAAACCGAAGGCGACAATATGTATACATTGTGATTGTATGGCAAGACAAGCTAATGCTAAGAATAATGTATACAATGGTAAGTCAAGACATATAAGGCGCGTATGAGACATAATACTATAAGACAATTACTTTCAAGTGGAGTAATTAGTATAGATTATGTAAAGTCAAAGGAGAATATTGCAGATCCTATGACAAAGGGCTTACCGAGAAATCAAGTTGTATTGTTATCGAGGGGAATGGGTTTAAAGCCTATAAATGAGTTAAGTCTGGTGGAAACCTAACCTAGGTGATTGGAGATCCCATGTACTAGGTTCAATAGGCAACCGATTAGATGAAACTCATGAGAAGAACACATATTCGTTCATTCCTAAGATAAAAGCTGTGTTGGAAGAAGTTAAAGGATATGTTAAACATTTAATGACAAATAAAATTGTCACCTATATGATAGTAAATGTGGGTCGCATTTATGAGAGCGAGACAGAGCTAAATTCTCTAAATCTATCATGAAACCAGGATATGTCCAGGACCAAAATGGACAAAAACGTATAAACTGAATTTTGATAATCGTGTCATGCGTAATACATATTGTCTTGGTTTACTACAAAACGTGAACAGTTCAAGATCCTCCATATCCACTGCGTCACAAAGTAAATCCAATATGTTTTACTATGGTAAGTTCAAGTCTTTCAGATACTTTTCCTGACAACATGACATGAGACTTCTCTCTCTTTCGTGTATTATAATTTTTGTTATAATTTTTTTTTTAAAAAAAAAAAAAAAAAACCAAATTTGAACAGAAATGTGGGGTATAGTGATATTTCTATTCAAATGTGGGGTATTGTTAGAACTTGAAAAATGTTTCAAGTGAGTTTGAATAGAAAACCTCTTTAGTCCCACATTGCTCACTTCAAAGAGTACAAACTCTTTATATACAAACATCTACTCTAAAGATTTGCTTTAGAGAAACCCAATGGATATAGTCCAAATTGGCACCCATTGGGTAATAGGTGTAAATATATATATATATTTATATAATAAATATATATATATATAATTATATTTAAAATCAAAGATAGGGCCTTGGGCCTTGGGGCCTTTGGGCTTTGGGCTTACATTTGTTAGCCTTGTAAAATCAAATTTTTATTTTATTTTATTTTCTTTTATTTTGTATTTTCGAAATTAATTATTGGTAGTTAATTTAGTTATTTTGTGAGCAGTGCATTTGTTGAGAACAAGTGCAAGCTGTTGAGAATAGGTGTGATTTGTTGAATATATTGTTTTGAAGCAGACACATTGGTTTGAACCGATTGCCTCAAGTTCTATTTAAGTAGAACTAAAACACTTGGAAATACATATAATTTTCGAATTTCGTTTTTGAGAGAGAAGAAAAATCACGGTTTGAGACTTTTGAACTTGGTGATTTTTGGTTCAAAAGAGCATCCGGTTGTATCCTGGGGCAGATCTTTGAAGAAAATTCAATCACCGAATTCAAGGAAATTTCTGTCTTAGGACATTGCTTCAAATAAGCCTCCGGTTAGAAATTTATTTTGTTGATTGATTCTGTTATTAATTATTTGTAAAACTTTATTCATTCATATATATTAGTATCATTATTTATTGTTCCGGACAACAGTATTAACTGTCGTAGTTGATATTTCGTTACAAATTAGCACGGGCGCCATCTTTTTATTTAAAGTACAACATGTCATCAACTTGGTTTTAATGTTGGCATTGCTTTGCGTCGCTAGTTGTCTTAGATTTCAAGTATGCACTCATTATTTCTCTGAACACTTTAGAAAATGTCTTAAACATATGCCTAAAAACATTCACACGCTAAAGAGGTGTTATATCCATAGCTACATCATAAACCCCCAGCTGATGCTCAGTAGGTTCACGCCCAGTGCCACTGTTGGCATGCTTTGTATTGTAAGTTGTGTGGTCTTATTAGAATCAGTACTTCAAACACTTAGTCTTGATCGAGGTACGAAGGAAGCTTCCGACTATAAATGGTCTATTTGGGGGGTGGTTTGGTTACAGATTCTCACCTCAGTAGTGGGAACTTCTGCTGTTGTGTTCCGAAGCCTGACCTTTGCTAGGCAAGTGTACTGCCTCCTCTGTATCTATTTCAAAAAGAGCACCATTCTTGAATGGTACAGTTTATTCTTGCTGGGACAGAGAAACTGGACCCTATATTCCAGAGCCTTGAATCATTCACGAATCCATTTTCAAACTTTTCGGGCATTGGAAAATATTCTCAATTCTTTGTTGTTCCTTATGAAAGTTTGTGCAAATTGTGTCGACAAGCTGACTCTCGCCACAATTTGCGAGATAGGGATCGCTTTGCTCAGGCCATGATGAAGTCTAACATTATCGCTTTCTCAAAAAACAAGAGAAGAGACGATGACGACGATGAAATGATGGTAATGTTAAGGAAGGAGTTCGATGAACTTGAAGGAGCAACGCCATTATCGGCTCCCAATTTTTACAGTGACTATCTGTTAAGGAAAAGTATTGCGGACATGGAGATGTGCATTAATAAACATTCAAGTTTACCTCTGCATCATCTTCTTAATTTCTTGGGCAAACCAGCTTATGGTTCTATGGAGCTTTTGAAGCAAATTGGTCAAAGTAGTGATGAACTTTTATTGCTTGTATGTTTGGTTAGAATTGCAGATTCATTGGTGCCATCTCTTCAAACTGCCTCTTTGGTTTGCGCACTCGATCAAGCCTTTGAGATTATTGTTTTCATCCACGAGAGAACAAAGGTTAAAAGTGCTTCAATTAACATGAAGATTAACTTTGCAAAAGATATTTGGATGAGTAGAAGCATCAAGAACCATTGGTTTCAGACTTGTGTCATAGAACATTTCAAGCAAGGAAGATGCACCAACCATTTCCGGGACCATGTTCATGAAACTGTCCATCATAAGGAATTACTGAAGGTTGTGAGCCATGAGTTGTATGACATCATTAGCATTATTGGTCAGCCGAGAATATCTAATGTCATCATTGGCGGTACTAATGAACAAATTGGAGAGCTTTATGATCTCATAGAACAATCGTTTGTTGCATTATTGCATAGTTTTATTGAGCAACTTCCTGGTGTCATATTCAATGGCTTGAATGAGGGAGTTCCGAACCTCGAGTTTCAAAACAATGTGACGATTTCCATGAAACTCATCGCAAGGTTGAAGATACTGGAGATGGAACCTTCGGGCTTTGCCAGCGGCAACATTAAAAGCTTCATGGCTAGTCATGATGCTGTAGAGAAAGATAAGGAATCAGCTGGTGAGACTTCTTTTGGTAGCAAAAATCATGTTGATGACAACTTGGTATTTCCGACTACTAATGATGATGCCGGCATAACAGAAGCTGTATAAGCAAAGTATGTGCCCTTCTCTTTCCAAATCAATTTTTGTTCATTTCACCATCTATTAATTTACTGTTTTCAGTTAGAGGGAGCAAAAGAGTCCAATTTCTATGAAGTTCATTTCATTTCTCTTTACATATTAGTGCATGGTAAGAATCCAACATACTGTGTAAATAATGATATCCAATTTTGATGCATATGCTCATTCATTCTTCATTCAGTATGCTTAGAAAATGTTTAATGATAGGATTTGTAACATGTCGATTACTAGCTATTGCTTGTTCGGCTTTTACAATCCATTAAAATGGAAGCGCGTTGGTTTCTCTTTTCTAACCAATTGAATTACAAAATCCTGCTTGCATCTTACAGCTTGGAGATTATGATGAAGGGCGACAAGAAAGTGAACGGCGTTTTAGGCGAGGATTTTGCAGCTTAAAGCTTCGTGATAATTCCAAAGTATGTCAAATTATTAGGTTTCAATTTTCTCCAATGTGACTAAAAGTTTCGTTATAAGTTGAATCTTTTCAATACTGCGAGTGGATGTACATTTGTTATAGCTGATGTTGGTCAGTGTCACCTCTCAAACTGTTGTGGTTAGAAAATAAGTAGAGGTGAAGAATGCAAACATATATTATATTTGTTAGGCTTGAATCTTCGAGTGCACAAGCTCTTCATATGTTGTACAGCCTCATAAATTCATAATTGTTTCGTCTAAATCTTCACCGATTAATAATACGTCGCGGTGTTAGAATGACATGAACAAATTAAAGAAAGGAAAAGAAAAAGGACATCCCCTACATTTACATGATCATCATACTAAAGAACCTTTACTTCTTGATTCATTGCCTTTCTCTGCAGCATCCGCAGTCATGAAGCTCTTTATGTTGTTGCTAAAGAAGCGCGACGATTCCATGCTGTCCAACAGACTAAGTCTAGCAACAAATTTCATGGAAATCTGCACATTTTTCTCAAACTGGGCAGCAGGAACACCATCACTCAAGCCATTGAATACGGCGTCGGGGAGTTGATCGATAAAATAATGCAGTAGTTCGACAAACAGTTGTTCCATTCGATCGTAAAGTTCTTCTGTTCGTTAGTACTACTAATGATGTCGAGTATCCTCGGTTCACCAATAATGTCAATGATGTTATAAACTTCAATAACTCCGCGAACTTGATCCCAGAAATGATTGGTGCATCTTCTGTTTTTGACAAGTCTGAAGATATCAGTTTGAAACCAATTGTCTTTGACACCTCTGCTCTTCCAAATATCTCTTGCAACATTGATCTTCATATAATTTGAAGCAGTTAGGCTCTTTGTTTTCTCATGAATGAAAACAATTATCTCGAAGGCTTGATCCAGTGCACAAACTGGAATTTATACTTGAAAACATTAAATCGTTCGAGAATGGTTTTCCAAATCTTTCGAACAATGGAAAATATTCTTGATTCTTTATTGTTCCTCATGAGGATTTGGGCAGAAAGTGTCAATAAATTGATCCTTCTTGCAATTAGGATGGTGAGAGAGTTCTTCGCGTTGGCCATGGAAAAGGTTAACATTATTGATTGTTTTGGCCTACTCGAGGGATTTATAGACGACTCGAATGATGATAAAATGATTCTAAAGCTAAAGAGCGAGTTCGAGGATGATGGCCATGACAAATACTCATCGTCTATTCCCGGCTTTTACAGTGAATATTTATTAAGAAAAAGTGTTATGGATATGGCGATGTGCATAAAGAAACACTCAACACATCCTATGACATGTCTCCTTGAATTCTTAAGCACAACAGCAGATGATGGTTCTGTGGAGCTACTTAAGAAAATTAGTAGTAGTAGTAGTGATGAGCTTGTTTTACTTGTATGTCTGGTTAGAATGGCAGATTCATTGGCGTCATCCCTTCGCATTGTCCCTTTGGCTTCTGCACTTGATCAAGCCTTCGAGATCATTGTTTTCATCCATGCGAAAACAATTACCAAAAGTGGTTCGAACGCCATGAAGATTAATGTTGCTAAAGATATTTGGATGAATAAAAGCAACAGCAACCATTGGTTTCAAACCAATATCATCGATCCCTTGAAAAGAGGTTGCGCCAACCATATACGTGATTGTATTGCCGGACTCTTTGATAATTATCTACTGAATTTTGTGATCTGTGAACTGTATGATATCATTAATATTATCGGCGAACCAAGAGTTGAGGCGATTCGGAGTACTAATGGAAGCGTAGAAGAGCTTTACGATCGCATAGAACAGTTGTTTGCTGAGCTACTACTAAGTTTCTTTGATCAACTTCCTAATGCCATTTTCAATAGCTTGAATGAGAGAGTTGCAGCTGTTGAGTTTAAAAAAAATGCGAAGATTTGGATGAAACTCGTAACTAGATTTACAGATGTTGACCCTAAGCACTATGCCAACCGCAACATCGGTAGCTTCATGACTACCGATATGCCGGCAGAGCAAGAAAATCATGAAGCAGTTGGTGATTATGCTTCTCTTGGCAATGAGGGGGCAGTTTCAGATGCTAATGTGATCAAGGCAAATGGAACAAATAGAGCTCTATGGAGCTTTCGAATCTCGGTAGGAGACGGATCGAGTTTGATCGCTGCAAGTTCCCCTGCTGTGTGTTCTAGTTCATCTGAGGTAATGCTGATCAATCCTTCATCAGTGAGGCTGCAGTTTGGCCTTTTAGTGAAATTAAACTTCACCCAAAACATCTTCAAAGAAGATTTTGTTTGACATAACAATGATGTGGCTTACTTTGTGGTAAAAATATATGTAAAAACTTTTTGGGCCTAGAACCGACTACCGAGGCCTTTTAAGTTAAAATCCCACACCTATAAGAGTTGAAGGTGGTTAAGTTGGAGACAATATTGGTGCTCGCGGAGGAAATCCACGGGCTTGCGCACGCTTGTGCGGCATGACATGAAGAATTTTACAATATAGTTACAGGAGCTTCGAAGGAAGCTCAAAGGGATCACATGAAATTCGTTAGTCATTTTTGTGTGATACATAGATGCCACTCAGACATCAATATAAGAGAAGGGTGCACAAATATTCTCAAAAAAATAAAATAAAGATGATTTTACAATAATTAATCTAGTTCATTTGATTGGTCAACTTCTAATAGATGAATTGAATGCACGTTTTCAAAACGCGCATTCAGTTCAAGTAAGTCATTGCTTAGAGGCAAAATGTTTCTTCCGATGATGTGTTTTCAAAACGTGTCCTCGGTTATTATGCTTGTTGTAATTTGTTTATGAGATAAAAAAAAGTGTCAATTGACCAATCAAAGGGTTATAAATGTAAATCTTTTTTACGTCAAAATTGCAAATCTTTTGCTACAAAGAGATAGATGTGCAAAAAACCCACAATTTTATTAGGTATATCATTGATAAGGTTCATTGGATATGCATTGTGATGTGTGTGCACACGTTCCAAAGTGTATCACGCCATCCATGATGTACACAAATGTCGTAACAAAATTATGTATGTGCATTTTGAACCAAACTCAAAAGTTTTTTTTTTATTTATTTCAAATTCATTGTCATTCATCGTCAAACAATTAATGAAGCAAACACAAACACTTATAACACTCTTTGATGTCCCTTAAATATTTGTAAAAATTTAAAACACTCCTTATGAATCCGAACTAAAAAGTTCCAAGTAGATTATTGTTTATGATGATACAGAATGCAAATGTACAGTTAGAATTGGAAAAAAAATGGTCGTTTTGACAAGGACAATAGCATTGATGACAATTTGGGGTTGAGCGGCCTGTGAAGACATGATCATAGAAGCTGTAGGAACAGAATACTTTGCCTTAATTTTGTTCTCACAATTTCCCATTTATGAGCTACCTGTTTTTAGAATGCCAGATTAATGGTGGAGTTTCTGTGGTGTCTATTTCATTACATATATATATATATATATATATATATATATATATATATATATATATATATATATATATGTTTTATTTTATCTCCATTTCATTTCAATAAATTTGGTCGGTTATACGTAGCAATTAATGCCAACCGTGTAGATGTTTCTGTTATGACAAACCTTACATAGCAAAAATTTCTCTAATTCTTACAGCGTAATTGAAACGAAACGTACAGAGAAAACAAGATCACAAGAATAACGTCGCGCAAAAAAAATCTACTATAAAAACACATTGATTCACTAATCTTACTTGTTCAAAAAAACATCTAACTGCCATGAATTTTGATGTAAATGCAATTGCAATATTGAAACAATAATTCATTAGTATAGGAGAAATCTCCTTGTAACTAATTAAACTCAAATAACATGCACCCATGGATCTTCACTACCACCGATATTATCATAACTCAACTACTAAAACTCATGAGTTTTACTTCGAAATCCTTTGATATTATTTGAAGCTTGTATACTTCATTACGAAATCACGCGTAATCAATTTAGATTATATTTCAGTTTGCAAATCCCCAACAACAACCTGAACATATTCAAACACAAACATATTAATGCTCTTAAGTTTGTGGGCTGCAATTCATCACATGATGATAAACATTCCCATATAAATATACCATACATGCATGTACTTGTTTATCATCACTAAATTAATGTACATCGTACATTAATCAGTTCACACGTTCTAAGTAATATAATGTGTTGAATTCAAACACACGGTCCAGGCCAGTAACTAGTAGGAGCACTTGTTATGATCACCATCACCTACAAGTGTATTTTGAATACTAGTGCTATCTTTTATATATATTCCTTGTGCCTTGTAGAGAAACCACCAAGGGGGGCCATGGCAAGCAATGGGAATGAAGCAAATGACTCAAACTTCTCTTCTCCAATGCCCGCCGTTGGGCTAGATATCGCGGGAGCTACATTGGTATGTCTTGTACTCATCCTTTCCGATATCTTTATCACGCTTCGTCAAAGGAAGCCGTGGATACCTTGTCGCTTCTTCGGGCTTAATTCCTTTACACTAACAATCCTTTCAGTTGCCACCAAACTTCCAGTAGATCTCACCACTTCGATGCCTAGTGCTTACGACCAACTATCAAAGCTATGCGGAACTGCCTTAATTTGCATCTCTATTGGCATTTTCAGGACTTCCATAGTTAACATGAAGGAATCTGAATTTTCTGCGACCATGGCCTCTTTGACAGTCATGGTAGTCACTGTGGTTGTTAATGTTTCCTTGCAAATGAGCACTGGTGTCATTTTTTTGTTCAAATTACATCATATGATAAACTTGGTTTTAATGCTGCTATTGCTAGGCATCATGGGTTGCTGTAGATTTACATTCCCTGGTTACTTCTCTGAGCCCTTTAGAAAGTCTCTTAAACATATGCCAAGAAACATTCACACCCTAAAGAGATGTTATATGTTTAGCTACGTTGCGAGCCCCCAGTTGATGTTTATTAGGTTCTCCCCAAGCGGTACTGCCGCCTTGCTTTGCACGGTTAGTTGCGTAGTTTTGTTAGAAGCTGCGTTTCGAACGTGTAGTCTAGATCAGGGCATGAAGGCAGGATCTGACTATAGATGGTCTGTTTGGGCAGTGGTTGGAATACAAATTCTCACAGTAATAGTTGGAGCTTTCACGGTTGCTTTTCGTTGCCTAGCTGTTGGTAATCAGATGCATTCTCTCCTCTTGATTGCTTTAAAAAGAATAGCATTCTTGAATGCCACAATCTATTCTTGTTGGCAATGAGAAATTGGAATTTTTGTTCAGGGACATTGAATTGCAATTTGAGACTGGTTTTCAAATTTTTTCAAGCGCTGGAGTATATTTTTGATTCGTTCATGTTCTTATTGAGACTCTCGGCAGATGTGATCAACGAATTCACTATAATCCTGATTCGGGTAGTAGGAGATTGCTTTACTTTCGCGGCGGAAAAAGCTAGCGGTATTGGCTTTGGCTTTTCAAGGGACAGGAGAGGATGTGATGATGAAATGCTGGGGATGTTAAGGAAAGAGCTTGATCACAGCCTCGAATGTGTGATATCGTCGATTCCCAATTATTACAGTGACTATCTACTAAGGAAAAGCGTCGCCGACAAGGAGATGTGCGTTAAGAAGCAATCAACATTTCCCATGGTTTCTCTTCTTAAATTCTTAAGCAAATCAGCTCACAGTTCTGTGGAGGTTTTAAAGCTTATTAGCAATAGAAGTGACAAGTTCCTTTTACTTGTCTGTCTTGTAAGAATTGCACATTCATTAGTACCATCGCTTCGCACTTCGTCTATGATTTGCGCACTCGATCAAGCCTTTGAAATCATCGTCTTCATCCACGAGAAAATAAAGACTGCCAGTGCCTTGAATAACATGAAAACGAAGGTTGCAAAAGATATTTGGATTAACGGAGCCAAAACCAACCATTGGTTTCAGACCGAGGTAATCGACCATTTCAAAAATGGAGGATGCGTCGGTGATTTCTTGGATGGCGGTCATGGAGTTGTTGATAAATATTTACTGAAGATTGTGTGCCATGAAGTCTATGAAATCATCAACATTATAGGGGAACAAAGAGTACTTGACAGTACCATTAGTAATGCTACCAATGCTCAAGTCGAAAAGCTTTACAATGACATCGAAGAATTATTCCTTGAACTATTGCATAGCGTTATGGATCAACTCCCCGACGTCATTTTCGAGAGCTTGAACGACAGTGTTCCTTTTGTCGAGTTTGAAGAAAATGTAAAGACTTCAATGGAACTTGTTGCTAGACTTAATCCACTAGAAGTTGAACCTTGGTGGTTTAACTGCAGCAACATCTATAGCTTCATGGCCCCGGAAGTATTATTAGTGCAAAAAGATGACAAGTCTTGTGATAATGTCTCTCTTGTAATAACTGGAGATCATGTTGATGTTAATTAATTTGGGGCTTTCTATGAATCACGAATGTAAGATACCAGATGTTGTATGATCAAATAGTAGAGTATGTACATTTGCTTTTCTTGTGGTAACATATAGTTGTATAGTAGATTTAATAGAAGTTGATCCAAGTGTAAGGGTCTATGTTTCTAGCTAGTTTTATGAATGGAGTGGCTTCCACTAGAAGAGCTTTGTCTCAGCTTTTTTGCAAATTGGTTTTTGTGCTTTGTGATTATCCATTTTAGATTAACAAAAGTTTTATTTTAGCATTTCATCTTAAATTAGTATAGACGTTTAGGGTTGGAGGTTTACTTTTTTTGTTTTCTGTTTTTTAAGCACAAAGATTAGGAAAGAGTGATTGCGGTGGTTTGAACACCTTCACGAGTAGAAACTGAAAAAATTCGACGATGTAGAAGTAGATGTTATTATTATTATTATTATTATTATTATTATTATTAAACCATGGTTTAAACACAAAAATTACGAAAGGCGATTACATGGTTTGGACACCATCACAACATACAAAGTACATTCACTAGGGGGTGAACACCGTCGGAATTGAACTGAAAGAAAAGAGAGGTACAACTTAACACTGAGAGCATGAGTGATGAAAACACTAGCACATGCGTTTGGAAGAAGATGATGATGCAACAAAGAAGGTTAAGAATTGGAATGAGCCCTCATTGCGACGGGCCAATAACAAGGTTGCAGAGAATACCAAGATGGACTTTATCCAGGATGGGAGTAACGGAAAGTTTGTTGATGTGACAGTAGCAACTACATACTACTATATTATCGGCTTTTCAGCTATCGACTAGATTATCAAATTGATTAGATTATCAAATAGTGATGTCAAACAGAGCCCTAATCTTTACAAACACTTTTTATTGATTAACTAACTTATCAGCTATCAGCTATGGACTACTATTTTATCAATTATCAACTTTCGGTTAGATTATCAGTTATCAATTTTATTATCTGCTAATCTACGCCAAACAAAGCCATATCTACTAGAAAAATAGAGATTTATTTTAAACCCAAATAGAGTCAAAACAATATCGTCAGGGAGTTATGATTAGCACATCTATATGTTATATCAGCCCCCTATTTAATTTAATGTTATTTCTAGCCCCCAATAAGTTTGCTCATACTCTAAGCACCTCCCTTAATTATTAATAAACTCTCTATCGTACCCCTAACTTATTTTTGCCCCTCGCTCTCCCCAAAAAAAGCTATTTTCTCATCTTTTATCATTTTTTTCCACTTTAACTCAATTTGCTCTATATGCATTTCAAAATTGATTTTTTGATCATTAAAAACAAAGATTGAACACAAATAAATGATTCTAACCATTCAAGAATATGTATCAAATCTTAACCAAATACTATTATTAAAATTTTATATTTAATGGTTAATTGTTGAGTGTATAAACTAAAAGATGAGAAGGGGTGTAGAGATTAAAAAGTAGAAGAGAAAATGAAATGAGTCTATAGCTTAATTTGAGTAAGATATAAAAAATGAAAATTAAGTAGAAGAGAAGTGAGCGTAACGAGTGAGATAAGAGCTGAAGATAAGTTTGATATTTCATTTAAAGAAGGATGTAGAGAGTAAAAAAATAAAGATGATGAGGAGTCTATATAGTGGAAAGTAAAAGGAGAAAAAGAAATGAAATATGTTCATAATTTAAAATGAAGTTATTTATGTAATTTTGACTAAAGATAGTTTAGTTTAAAAATGTATTAAATTAAATGAAAAGCCGATGTAGAGTAGTGGCGGGCTAATGGTCGCTCCCATGGTAATTGCATATTTTATTATTTTAAAAATATATGACTTCCCATGTTAGTTAGTGTGAAGTTGAATTGAACAAAAAAAAAAAAATCAATATTACCAAAAAGACAAATTCAACTTTTAAGTTTGGTAAAACAAACCAAACACGACCAAGTCATGTTGAAGACATTCCTTAATTGACAATAGCAACAATAGCCCCATTACTTGTTGGGTGACCTCAACTTTTGTAGTACATAGATGCACACATCAAGAGATACCATCAATTCACAGCCTCACAAGTTGTGGTTTCTTAAAAAAAATTTATATAAAAAAAAAAAAAAACATAATCACCCAAAATTGGGCTCGGGCAAAGGGGGGAACGCACTCCTAGATTACAATGAAATGAACCCAAGGTAAATAGCAAGGAGGATTAAATGGGTCCATACCCTACTTAAGAAAGCAATAGCAGGAAATGGTTTATTAGTAGCAGTAAGCTCAAAAATAAATCCAAACCCACTGAAACTAGTATCTTTTCAGGGTACAGCAAAATGTAATGTCTGAATATGGCACTTCCTTACATTGCTAGTCGAGTGGACGATTGAAAGCTTTTAGTATCGATGCGCCAACTTTTCCTGCTCGACATAGTATTGGGCATAGCTGCATGCAAACCAACCAAAGAATTAATAAGAGTGGTAACAATGGTAAAAATACTATAAGTATGAGAACTCATCTGGAAAAATCTAAGGTCAGCATTTGGCGTTTACAGAGTTCATAAGTTATTCATATGACACAGTACTTCACTGGAGGCTTTCTTTATCTTTTACTTCGTTTACTTTTTGAAGACTCACTTCACAAAAGGTTTTTGATATAAGAGTAAATGAACTGGAAACTTATTTCAATCTAACTGCCTTGAAGAGTTGCAATACATCCATCGATAACAAGTTCAAATAATCAAAGACTTTTTGAGGACAAGAAATGTACTGGGCATGTACTGAGCAACAAATATATACAAAAAAAAAAATATAACATGGTATAAGGAAGGAGGGAATTTTCCTTGTTGAGAAAAAAAGGGCTCTCACACAGAACCCGATTTCAATAAGCGTTCTAGAAAATTATTCAAAAGAGGAAAACGTAATAAAAACTTAAAAAGTCCTTGAGGAGATCAAGTACAAATGGAATAATATCAAAACATGAAGTGTTGCTGTCTTGCAATAGTAGGTAGATTTCATTCAAATAATTACCACCTAGTTAAAGTTGAGCAACTAAAATGAGGTCTCGGAATCTACGATGTCAGCTACTGGGAAGTTATGTTTTTGCCCCACGATCCATCTCATTTTGATAGAAAGGAATGCTCAAGCTTTTGAAAGAAGTAGGTCAGCAACAAATGAGGTAACGAGAAACGTCGTAGGCATGGTCTTTGCCAAGATTATGGGAAGACAAACCAGCAAGTCAACCAACATCTTCACTATCTCACTGCTACATGTTGGAAAATTCCTATGATTGAGAAAGTGAGAAACCGATAATGGTACAGAAATGGAGGCCTCCACCATGGGGAATCCTCAAACTTACACACTGATAGCTCATTCAAAGATGATTACATGACGAATGGAGGGGCTGTCCAATTTTGGCTTATGGCAGCAAGCAAAAAGGAAAATCACCTTAGCAGCAGAGTTCATGGGTCTGTGTTCTCGCATAGAATGGGATGCTCAATCAGGGGCTATGACAATGTTATGGTGGATTGTATAAAAGACAATGTACGATGCTCATGGAAAATGATCCCTATGCTATATTCCATTGCAAGAAGAATTGAAAATTTTCAAACATCGGCTATACATCGTGACAAACGGTAGTGAAATAGCGTGGCAGACGGATAGGCATCCAAGCTTCTTGTGGAAGGTGACAGATTGTGGGAATCCTGACAGTATTAAGGCCAATGTTTTGCAATTAAGCAATTCTGATATGGCTCAATTTACATGATTTTGCAAGGACCACAAAACTTTATTAAGTGATTAATAGAGAGTTTACTTGACTATCAAAAAAAAGTTCATCTTCTTCTACTTGCAATCCTTAAAATCAGCAATGATGTTGACAACTTCTAGAAACCAGCCTTGGGTTTGTAAAGTTTAAACTATTTATAAAGTTTAGAATGTTTAAAAAAGGGTTTTGGAAAATTTTAGGAACCAGCCTTCTTTTTTGAAAACTAGAAGCAGGCTTTAGTTTAATGAAAGGGTAGTACTATTTGGACTCGTGAGTCCGGACTCAATTTTTTTTTAATTTCAAATACATCCCTGAGCAATTAATGAAACAACCATAATCACTTGTAAAATTCCTATTATGCCCCTTAAATATTTACAAAAATTTTAAAAACATCTCTATGAATCCGGACTCATGAGTCCAAATAGATTTATTGTTAATGAAAATTCAAAATCTTATTTAGAAAGTTTGGAACCAATGATCATTTCTACTTTCGAGAGTTATTAATGAAGGTCAAGAATATAGAGATAATGTGGCGGCCATTGGTCACATTGCATACGTCGGGTCAAGCATGGGTGCACACACAAGAGGCAGAATCTGGTATCATTTAGTTGTTATTGTGTTTGTTTGTGTTACCTAAAGTTGAGAGTATTTTATTGTTTTTATTGATATAAATATGTGATACGTTGGCTTTTTTGCTTGATTAGCACATATGAGCAAAATTTTGATCAATCCAACACACCCACAAATTTTTTTACCAAACTGCTAACACATTTGTTGCCACGTCTGCGCCACGTCAGCGCTAGATCAACCCACCTGGTGGAAAACGTGACCTCGGGTCACGTGAACCCCCCCCCCCAACTTGAAACCCCAACCCCCAGCCATCTACTTCAAATCTGCCGCCACTTTTCTTCTCTCCGGTGACCGCCTCCGCCTCCATCTCCCGTCCGGCGCCTTGAAGATCGGCCGTCCGCCCTATGTGGTCCGTATCCCGCCGTTCGTTGGAACGTTGAGGCGGTCCTTGCGGCTGCCCGACGTGCCGCCGCCGCTTTTCTTCTCTCCGGCGACCGCCTCCGCCTCCGTCTCCCGTCCGGCGCCTTGAAGGTCGGTCCTCCGCCCTCCGTGGTCCGTATCCCGCCGGTCGTTGGAACGTTGAGGTGACTCCTTATGGCTGCCCGACGTGCCGCCGCCGCTGCCCGCCTTCCGCCGCCGCAAATCGCCTCTTGTCGGCGCTGCTGCTCGCTTCCTGCATACGTTGGTGGTCTTGTCCCACTGGCGCGAATCGCCTACCGCCGGCGCTGCTGGTAGCCTTCCCGACGGTCACTCCTCGCCTCCCGACAGCGTTGCTCGCCTCCCGCTGGTCGGTCATTGCCTCCCGCTGTCGCTACTCGCCTTCACAACCGGTCTCGTTTGTATTGGTAAAAATCATTTTTCAATTGTGTTCATTGATGAATTAGTTCAAAAAATGCATTTTCGTTGGGGTCTCAAAAATTAATATAGTGAATTAATGAACAATGATAATAAGCAATTCTCTGCATGATATGATATATATATATATATATATATATATATATATATATATATATATATATCATGACTTATACGCATCATTGACGTTTTTATTTAGATTAGCGACTAAACTAAGTTAATTTATAATAGAGAAATTCGCATAAGATCTTCATGACTCTTACGAATGCCAAACTTTGCAATTCAATAACACCAAAAATATAACCGAAAATATCAACGAAAAATCAGATCTTCTTGTTGCTTTATTGAAATCTATTGCATTGAGAACAATATTGGGGAGAATCTCTAGGAAACTTAATTTGCTGTAGAACTTGTTTAATATAATTACAATTTTACATATATGTGCTTGGATTTTTATTGAGCTTGACTCTTTTTTTTTCAAACATAGTTAGATATCGATGTAGTTTGACTCGAACTAATTAGAGATTAAGGCGGATGGGTGGAATGACGGCATGGCGAACCTAATGCCAACAATGAGGTTGTATTCAAATGGGTTTTTTGGGCATTTGCACCTTCTATTGCAGGCTTTAGACATTGCAGACCAATTATACAAATTGATGGCACATTCTTGTATGGAAAATACAAACAAAAACTCCTAATAGCCACTGTTGTTGATAGTAATAGTCATGTATTTCCTTTAACATTTGCCATTGTTGATGAAGAAAGTCAAGACAGCTGGGGATGGTTTATGGCTTGTTTGCGACATCATGTGACTGATAGGGATGGTATATGTGTCATTTTTGATCGACACCCCGGTATATTGTTGGCAATGAATAATCCTCAAAATGGATGGACCCATAAAAGAGCTCACCACGTGATTTTATCTCCGTCACATATGCAAGTAATTTCAACATGAGATTCGGAGAGAGAGAATTAAAGGATATGGTGTACTTAGCAGGTGCACAACATCAAGCACGAAAATTTAAGGCAACCATGAAAGAACTTCAAGAAATGAATGCGGAATGTATTGCGTGGTTTAATGACCTTGATCGAGCACAATGGACGAACGCAATTTAAGGCAACCATGAAAGAACTTCAAGAAATGAATGCGGAATGTATTGCGTGGTTTAATGACCTTGATCGAGCACAATGGACGAACGCATACGACAAATGATATCGATACGGATAGATGACTACAAATATAGCGGGTATTCATTGTGTCTATATTTTGTTACTATTATTTATTTAATGCGTTTGATTTATTACTTTTAGAAGCTAATACATATATGGATATTTTTGTCACAAATGTAGAATGCTTTAACGGGGTCCTTAAAGGCGCGCGATTTTGCCCCATCACCGTTTTAGTGCAACTGACATTTTATCGTGTCATGGCATACTTTAACAAAAGGCGCGACGAAATAGGTGCAGCCCTAGGAAGGGGCGAAATGTACACAAGGTACGCACCGAATAAGTTATCACATTGGGGAAAGGCGGCTAGAGGGCACAATGTGACATTAGTGAATCGTGAGAATGGTACATTTGAAGTCATCACTGCACCACGTAGCTATCATTTGAGAAAAGGGTCTAACAAGCAAGTGGTGAGATTGGAGGCTCGTAGATGCACTTGTATGAAATGGTAGTGTTTTGGCATTCCATGTTCCCATGTTCAAGCAGTTTGCGCCAGTGTTGCCATAGATCACTGTCAGTACATTGAGTCATACTACAGATTGTCTGTGTACAATCAATGTTATGCTGCGAATTTCCAACCCATTCCTCATGAAGATTATTGGCCTAACGCTAGACTTCCACACACGTTGCTGGCTGATCCATCTCGAAAGCGAGTCAAAAAAGGTCGTCCTCAAACAAGACATTTGCGCATTGAGATGGATTGGAGAGGCAATCAGAAACAACCACGTCATATGCAGCGAGAGAAGGAATGGACAGAAACCCCAACAACGCTGCGATGTAGTAAATGTAAGCAGGATGGACGTAATAGACGCACTTGATCTCTTCGTCAGCAAGAACAACCGCCAAATGCTTCGTAGTGAAAGGCTCTTTCAAGTCTTATGTTTCGCATCCACTTCTATTTTCCTTGTATTTGATCACTTTCTTATGACTTTGTGGTACATGAACTTAGTTTCAATTAAACCATGTTTTCGTATTATTCGCACACTTTTGTTTTAACTTTATTATTTCTTGAATGGAATGTATCGCTACTTGTATTGTTTCTTCATTGGTTTATGGAATTAATGACAACATTGCTAATGATTTGGGGTTCAAGCGTTATATGGATCCTGGCCTTATAGATGATTCGCAGTTGACTATGCAAGCTCTACATAGATCTACTCGCATTTGGAATGGACCGGTAGTACTTCTTTTCGCCTGTTTGCATAATTTTATAGCTTCGTATCTACAATTTAACTAATGTAACTTAAGTCTTGTATTTCCATAGGACCCTGGCATATTGACTATCAGGCGTAAATAGCTGCACTACATCGATTGATCCCACTGGATGAACGAATAGTTGGGCATCTTCAGGAAGCTGGGTTTTATGGGATAGCCCGAATAGGATTTATATCAATTGATTGGCATCTTATTACTGGCCTTGTGGAGAGGTGGAGGCCAGAAACTCATACATTTCATTTTTCAGTTGGCGAGATGACTATTACCCTACAAGATGTACAAATCATCTTAGGGTTACCTGTCGATGGATTACCAATAACCGGTGGTGTAGAGCAAGATTACGATGCCTTATATGTGACATAACTAGGCTTCCCATTCCCTGAAAACAACAGGAATGGAGGACGGATCCAAATTCGTCAACTATCAAAATGGTTTCCAAACCTTCCAAATAATGCCGATGATGCGGAAGTGCAACGCTACGCAAGAGCGTACATGTTACAACTTCTTGGAGGAACTTTATTTGTGGACAAGTTTAACAATTACGTATTTGCAATTTTTGGAGGATTTTGAGGAGGCAGGACAATACGGTTGGGGTAGTTCAACTCTGGCTCACCTATATAGACAATTGCGTCTTGCAGCCGACGTTGATGGAGTAGAGATTGCAGGTCCGGTCATATTATTGCAATTATGGGCATAAGATAGGTTGCGTTTTCTTGCACCAATAATGAGAGGGCATCTTCGAGGCGACATCATAGCAAACGAAGAATTATTTCCACCTCCTCCATATGGTCATAGGTAATTAGTATTTTTTAACATAAAAATTTCAATTTGAGTATATTTATCTACGTGTATATTCATGCATGCTTTGTGTTGTTTTGTACATTTCTATAGGTGGAGACATCCCTTGGAGACCACAAGAACATCAATGCACGTGCTGACAAAATACAGAGAAATGATTGACACGCAAGCACCCGATGAAGTAAGAAATATACTTAATTATTTTTTTCTAATTCTATAATAGTGAAATGCGAATTTTATTCATTTCGAGTTGTTTTTTTATAACTTCGTGTAATTCGGGAATCGTATCCAGAGACGGTTATAAGGGACCTCTGCGTATTGTAAGCGTGGTCGTGCTATTTGGCGAACGAGGGCACCTTTGCTTTTCTTCTGTGTTGTCGAAATGTATAATCCTGATAGAGTAATGCAACAATTCGGTTTGAATCAAAGGATACCACCTTTACATAGCACAAGCATGGAGCTACATAAGATTGACTTGAGAGGGAAAATAGATAAGGATTGGAGTGCAGAACATAGTGCTTATGTCTGCCTGTGGAACGAACGTGCTTCCAATATTGCAACTGATGACATATTGGAGGAGCCATTGCAATTTTACGACCCGTATATGCTATGGTATCGTCGCATTACACGACGATTCATGTCTCGTCGTGGAGCTATTACTGAGGCATTGGTAAGTACAATTTCATTTTTTTAGTCATGAAGTCTTTCAAATAGTTGTTTTGATTTTACTTTCGCATACAACTTCATAAATTTTTAGTATGTAGGCACATGGAATGACATCAATTCATCAGTTGACATTGGGTGATGATGTGTCCATTGCACGTATTAGAGATGTAGCTGCATCGACTCTGACTGCAGTACATGCGGATCATCGCATGCATAATATGCCCACTTCATTTGAATCTTCTCATCAATCTTCTCATGATGATACACGTTCGAGGCATGACGCTCCCGTGTATACTCCATCAGTACCTCTCAACCAGTTCGAGACTCTATATACTCCATCAGTACCTCTCAACTAGTTTGAGACTCCACATACTCCATCAGTTCCTCCCAACATAGCATTCGAGGCTACGGAAGCCTTTCCATTTGATAGGGCACCTACATCTTCGCGCCATTTTAAAGCAACTCCAATAATGATGAATTTATCTGGGAATACAAGTACCCATGATGGTGAAATGTGTGATATCCATGATATTCAAAGAGAAAATGCTCAAGATCCTGCTGATGTGGACCATTCGAATGTGCCATTAGCTTTAAATCGTAATGTCCGAGCCGTCAAGAGAACACATTGTGGGACTGGAAGTCATTATTTGGGGTCGGACTAGGACTTTTTTTACTTTCACATGACATGTTTTTTGGTTTATATAATGCTTTGTAGTTCTTCCACTTCAATTTCCAAGTTTTTCATTTATATCAAATGATATTTTGGCATCACTAACATTACTTTTATGAATTTTGTAAATTACTTGTAACTTCATATTTTATACTAGTTTGTCTTAACAAAATAATCAAAACAACGACACACGACTTGCATCAAAAGAAAACATCCAGACTTCAAAACCACAAGACAAAAAAAAAAATTCACGAAAAACTTGCACATTTAAAGCAAGTCGTGACTGCAAGTCACATTCTCCTAACTCCACAAAAAAAAATTTGACTTGGTAGTGACGTGGCAGTGACGTGGCACGAAATGTGTTAGATTTGTAAATATTTCTTTGGGTGTGTTAATGAGATATATATTTCCATCAAATGTGCCAATCAAGCAAAAACTCTTGATACATTAGTAGTTTAGATATTAGATATATAGGAAGAAATGTAGTATCTATCTAATTGGATATAGTAAGTTATTATTAGAAAAGGTAGGAAGTTGTTATTTTACTTTACTTTTTGTTCAAGAAAGCCTAGTTATATATAGCTATATTTATGTTTTGAAGGAGTTTAATTTGATTAATAAAGAACTGAGTTTCCTTTCTTTGAGAATTATGGTTTTAAATTTTAATTCTTTGTGCCCTAGATTGATTTATTTGTGGGTTTGAATAATCCATTTAGAAGACTTCCGCTCCGTCAGTTTGGTATCAAAGATTCAATCCGGTTCTGGTGATTGGGGAAATCATGTCGTCCAAGAAAACTAACCAGCAATGTATTGAGGCATTATCCATAAATGAACAAAGGTTTGATGGGCAACAACACACCCGAACTCGAAGCCATTAAACGGGACTCGCTTTTTATGAGGAACCAGAAGATGACTCATGTTTTGATGAGGAGAATGAAGTTGAAGACGAGGAACATCCTGTCAACTTTGACAAGCCGCCAAAGTTTGATTTTGATAACCAATACTTCATCGAAGACACGGTGGTCTTTAGAGATGAAGGTCTATTTGTCAAGATTATTCTATGGTCTACGAGTTCTCCAGTACTTGAGACGGTGGCTAGTGATGTTTTTGTCAAAAAGTGTTCCTCAGAGATCAATGCAAGGAACGAAGTAAAGTTTGCGACAAAACATTTTTGTTCGTTGAACAAAGCCGCAGACAGTGAAAACTTTGGTGAATTTTGTACAAAACTTTTTCGGCAACATTGCCGTTATGGATCTTGCAAGTAAAGGTGACAAGTTTAACTTATTTTCAGCATTGAAGTAGTGAGGTCTACTGGAAGTTTGGTGGCTATTGATAGGAGTGTCAGTGTGAAAGAGTTTATGGCAAAGAATCGACATGGTATCCATGGCTTTCTACGATGAAATGTTAGATATATATCGCAAAGCATGAGTATAAGGCATACCAAAGTAGCTCCGGCGATGTCCAATCCGACCGCGGGCAATGGAGACGATAATTTCGAGTCATTTGCGGCCCTTTGTTCGCCAATGCTTTGCCAATCCTGTTAGTATTCTATCAAGTCAAATTTGATTATGAGTAATGTAAGGAAGCATTTCGATCTAATCCTTGGTATTAGCTTTTCTTTCACTATCACTGATAATGAAAAGAGAAGTTTAAGTTGAAAAAGTCTTTAATTCCATATTCAAATTTGTTGAATTCAATGCCATGGGAGCACGAGAAGCTGGACACTTTGTCTATTAATGGTTGGGCCTGTGACAGGGACATCCCTTCTAACATTAAACTTGTTGTTGTCAGTGCTAGAACGACGACCACAACGGTATGTCACACCGCAAGAAACATTGTATCACAAGAGTCGTCAAGTGCGCATCGAGATGCGGATATACACAAATCAAATTGCATAGCACGCGAGTTGAGACCGCATAAATGGCTTTTGTAAACCAATATATCTTGTGGTGTGACATTGTTGTTGTTATTTTAGTATTTTCCTTAAATCAAATGCATATATGTCAGCATAAAATAAGGGTAAATGAAAATCCATTATAAAAACGAATTAAGCTTCAATCTCAAATTAGTTGGATCTAATTATATGTTGGATATTTGGCCTTTTCGCTTGATTATACATATAAGGATAATATTTATCAACCTAACATACCCACAAAAATATTTTCCAAAGTAACACATTTTTTGCCACGTCACTGCCACATCACGCGACCCGTGGAAGGTGAACTTGCAAAACGTGACCTTGGGCCACGTTTTAGGTTTTGTTTTTTTTTTTTTTTAATCGTGACCTCGGGTCATGATTTAGGTATAGGCCTTAAATGAAATCGTTGTCATCCTCCCCGCCATCTCTTAAGTCTCACCGGCGTCCGCCTCCGCCTCCGCATCCGTCTCCACGTCCGGCGCAATAAGGCTCCGCTGTCCGTCGGCCTTAGTCGTCCGTATCTCGCCGGTCGCTGCATCGAATTTGACGCGAGAACGCCTCTCGGTAGTGGCTGATTTCAGTGTCGCCGGTCGCCTGCCGTCGCCTCTGGTGGCCTCCCGACACCGCTAATCGCCTCACGCCGGTCGTTGGTCGCCTGCCGCCGCCACTAGTCGCATCCCGCCGGCGCTGCTCACTTGCCACCGGCGCTGCTCGCCTCCCGCAGGCGCTGCTCGCCTCCCGCTAGTTTGTCATTGCCTCCCGCCGTCGTTGCTCGCCTTCCCACCGGTCTCTTTTGTATTGGTAAAACTTTTCCTCCAATTATGTTAATTGATGAATTAGTTCTGCAATGTGTTTTCCTTAGGGTCGTATGCTTGATATTCAACATTAGAAAAGTATGCTAAATTGATGAATAAAAGTATGCTTTGGTATTGTGTTAGTATTTAATTTCCCTAAATTTATGTTTTATTTCTCAAAGTGAATAAAGTGTATAAATTTAGAAAATATAGATATACATGACACACGTCAATGAGTTGAAATCATGCACTAATATATAAGAGCATTATATCCTCCACCGTAGTCAACTTAACTGTCAATGCATGATGAATTAATAGGAACTTTTGCTGTCTCGTTGGTGTAATATTTGTATAATGATTTAATAAAGTAATCGAGCCTTTTGCGGTCTCGGGTTCGTTGGTGCAATACGTATATAATGCCTTGATGAATTAATTGAGACTTTCGTGGTCAATTGTGTAATTTCATATTTTAAATTATAAAGAAATGCATCGAATGGTTATCATGGTTCGGGCTCGTTTTGATAGACATTGTAGTTTGATTGACAAACATTGAATGACTTATTGTTCTATTGTTTGTATCAATTGTGTAATTTCTTATTTACTGCAAATTGATTGATAGCTGCTTCCTTATTTGAACTAAATAAAGAACTTAAATAAAATAAAGTATTAATACACGATAGAGCTTGTTAAGTTTATTGTGCTAAGTGAGTGTATTAATTATCATCACTTCTATTGATTAACAATTATATTCTACATATATAGATTCCATAATGGTTGGTCGAAGAGTAACTTTGGTGTGCTATATGAATGGTGTCATGGTTGATGGACCATCTGGGATTTCGTACACGAAACCGCCTATTCGACATCTAAGATCGAAGTTGAGTTTAGGGTATGAGGAACTTGTGAGTTTTATCTGTAACTCCTTGGAGATAGACACTGAAAAAATGATATTAAACATGACATATCGATATCATGCGTACATTGGAACTAGAATGTTCAACTTTGTCCCTTTGCGAATAGTTGATGAATCAATTCTGAAATATGCTTGGGAGATTGTGGCAGGATTTCCACCACCAAATTGTATGGAGTTGCTTTTAGATTGAGTTTCGAGACAATCATATACTAGTTCCAATTGTAATATAGTGGTAAGTGGAGAAGGACCTAGTACTCAACCAATATTTGAAGATAATCATTGAGCATCGCCTTTGATGACTTCAAATCCCAACGTAGACGATGATGCTCGTTCCTGTGATGATGTGAATACCGAGGAAGATGATGACTATTGTGGTAGTGATGGGGATACTAGTGAAGAAAGTAGCGATGATGATGTCGATGATGCAGGGGTTGATGCTCATCATGTTGATGATGACATAATTCGTTAAATCGAGTCATAGCCGATTATTGCAGGTAAATACTCCATTTTGAGTATTTGTTCACCACGAATTCAACTGCGCACTCTGTTTCACCTAAAAATGACAAAAACATATTATTTAATATAATATTTAACTATTTTCAATAAATAATATACTAAAATGGACTACTAATTTCTATAAAATACTGACTTATCAAATACCCCAAAATTTAAGACTTTGCGCGTCCCGAGCAAAGGTGTAAATGAAAACACAAACTCAACTTGACTTATTATAATACTACCAACTCAATTAATTTTATACCCGACCCAAATTCATGGAGTTCCCTTGATTTACATAGTTACCAAGTTAACCAATCACTTAAGAAATTTTCGAGTTATGATATGTCAAGAACCACGACCCAAACACAATTAAGACCACATTTTCAAGACAAAGATATGGTTAAGACAAGCGCTATCACATTCAAGCATGCAAGTTTACAAATCTACTTAGTCTAGCTATAAGCACTCGAGCTAAATCTTTTTATTTGAGGAGTTTTCATATACTTCCGCCTTTCTATGTGTACTCTCCGATCCATTCGACTTTATTCGCCTTTATTCTTTTTATATGTATATTTAAGGGATATAGTCCCTGCTCCGTTTCCTGTGGAAACTTGTGGGACTCTCTATATTTTAAAAACTCATGTTAGCCCTTCTCACTTTCACTATGATTAAGCAAATTCCCCAATGTGTGGTGAAGTTTCATTACTTACACAATTTCAACCGTCTACAAGGCTTAACCATCATACTAAGTCCCTAATCATGAAATCATAAAAATGCTGAGCTACGAACTCGACTGAATATTTCTCCTACTTTTTCCTAAGTCTCAAGTAAAAAAAGAAAGCCATAATTACTCATCCGCAACCAAGGGCACGAAACAAAGTTTCGGGTGACTCAATACAATATAATAATGAAAACAATGCTAAACACATGCATGAAAGTCTATCAACTCCTAATGAAGTGAGATAGATGAGTATGGAGGAAAAAGTAATGAAAGAAATGAATGAATAAAGGATACAAAACACAACCGATACCGTCCGACAACCGCGTATAATTGAAAAAAAATTAAACTATCTCACCTGCGGTCTTTCGCACAGAAACCCATCCTGCTCGGTCCACAAATCTTAGAGTTACAAAATGAGACATGATAGATATAGAGGCAAGGAAATGAGACATGATCATGCAGAAGACTTACAAAATAAAAAATAAATAAATAAAAATAAATAACCAAAGAAAGAAAAAGACCAGTCCCCGACAACAGCGCAAAAAATTGACGCGCGTCGAAAGCATCAATAAAATGAAAAATACCTAAACCAACTATTTACAGAATAGTGGCAAAGGGTCGATCCCACAGGGATTGGTATTCTTTCTAAGGTAAAAAATAACGAAAAGGGAAATCGGGGGTTTTGAGAGATTGAATTAATTAACTTAGCTAAAAATAAACAAAGTAACTAAAGCAACGAAAATAAATTTGAAAACAATTAATAAAAACACCTAGGTCAAGACATACGAGTTTGGTTCGATAAAAGATTGGATTTGGTCATTGATTTATGTAAAATATGCAAATCAAAATATCATAGTGTAGCTATAGACCCGGAAACGTACGCGGTTCCTCACACTTCTCTAATCAAACACATAACCACATATTCTAGTGAATTGGGTTTAATGTATTGACCGCAATGGGCTTTGTGAAGGCACTACACCTAGACAATCGGATCACTCGTGTGTCCGATTTAGCCTAGATTTCTAAGGTATTCAACCAGACCCAAAAGGGTCTAAACAATCGGTATGGTCGAATGCCACTAGTGTGGTCTTATTGCACAAGTACGAGTGCGTACAACCTACTGGCACGTAAATCAAGATTTAAACCAGTGTTTAACCTCGATTGTCAAAACAATACCCAAAATATAAAATATTAATGAAAAGACCGAAATTAAAATATATAAATCTCATAAATCCATTGATATGCGCGGTCGAACCTCCCTCGCCATCTTGCCTAAGTTAGGGGTTTTTTAACCTCCCATTAAAGAACAAATAAAAATATAGAATGGGAGAGTGGTAGAGAGCTCAGCCATAGAGGCCGAATGAGTCCCCAAAACTCATTTGAAAAAAACTCCTCCCTGGTGTTCTTTATATATTAAAATTGACTGTGCCACGTGTCAGCATGTGATTGGTTAGAGATGACATGGCGCGCAGTGATTGGAGGAAGGCTGCTACTATGACGTGCTGTGAGAGTAGTCTGCCACGTGCAGAAAGCCATTGCACCGTCAATGCTGTGTGTGGCTGAGTCAGTGCCACGTGTCCGCACGTGATTGGCTCAAACACATCAATGTGACGTGCTGGATGAATGAGGAAGCGCCACGTGGCACACTGCTGGCGGAGAAAACTCGTGCGGCTATTACTGAAATTCTGGGAGTTTGTGTTGGAACGCATCCCGAGGCAGATCGACGGACACTGAACGAAGAGAAGATAAGGCGGTGTGACGTGGCCTATGGCATGCTGCTTTCATACGGCGAGAGTCATTGGTTCAAATCCAATAGTAGGTAAAACCGGCCACGTGGCGCGCAACGATTGGTCCAAATCACCCCAGTGACGCGATTGTCGGTCACGATGCCACGTGGCAGCGTCTGATTGGTTCAGAGTGGCTTTTCACGCTAACGTGGCATCTTTCGATTGGTTGAAACATTATGTCTCCTATTCGACGCACCACGCAACGCGTATTTCGAGGCAAATTGTCCGACATCCGATTATTGCAGATAAATACTCCATTTTGAGTATTTGTTCACCACGTATTCAACCGCACACTCTGTTTCACCTAAAAATGACAAAAACATATTATTTAATATAATATTTAAATATTTTCAATAAATAATATACTAAAATGGACTACTAATTTCTATAAAATACTGACTTATCAAATACCCCAAAATTTAAGACTTTACACGTCCCGAGCAAAGGTGTAAATGAAAACACAAACTCTACTTGACTTATTATAATACTACCAACTCAATTAATCTTATACCCGACCCAAATTCATGGAGTTCCCTTGATTTACATAGTTACCAAGTTAACCAATCACTTAAGAAATTTCTGAGTTATGATATGTCAAGAACCGCGACCCAAACACAATTAAGACCACATTTTCAAGACAAAGATATGGTTAAGACAAGCGCTATCACATTCAAGCATGCAAGTTTACAAATCTACTTAGTCTAGCTATAAGCACTCGAGCTAAATCTTTTTATTCGAGGAGTTTTCATATACTTCCGCCTTTATATGTGTACTCTCTGATCCATTCGCCTTTATTTGCCTTTATTCTTTTTATATGTATATTTAAGGGATATAGTCCCTGCTCCATTTCCCATGGAAACTTGTGGGACTCTCTATATTTTAAAAACTCATGTTAGCCCTTCTCACATTCACTATGATTAAGCAAATTCCCCAATGTGTGGTGAAGTTTCATTACTTACACAATTTCAACCGTTTACAAGGTTTAACCATCATACTAAGTCCCTAATCATGAAATCATAAAAATGTTGAGCTACGAACTTTCTCCTACTTTTTCCTAAGTTTCAAGTCAAAAAGGCAACCATAATTACTCATCCACAACCAAGGGCATGAAACAAAGTTTCGGGTTACTCTATACAATATAATAATGAAAACAATGCTAAACACATGAATGAAAGTGTATCAACTCCTAATGAAGTGAGATAGATGAGTATGGAGAAAAAATTAATGGAAGAAATGTATGAATAAAGGATACAAAACACAACCGATACCGTCCGACAACCGCGTATAATTGAAAAAACTTTATACTATCTCACTGCGGTCTTTCACACCGAAACCCATCCAGCTCAGTCCACAAATCCTATAGTACCCCAAACTTATTCCGAACCTTGTCCTCAAGGTTCAAAACAGGTGGGGAACACATATGAACACATACAAAAAGGCGAAAGAACATGGTAAATATAGAGGCAAGGAAACGAGACAAGATCATGCAGAAGACTTACAAAATAAAAAAGAAATAAATAAAAATAAATAACCAAAGAAAGAAAAAGACCAGTCCCCGACAACGTCGCAAAAAATTGACGCGCGACGAACGCGTCAATAAAATTAAAAATACCTTATCCAACTATTTGCAGAATAGTGGCAAAGGGTTGATCCCACAGGGATTGGTATTCTTTCTAATGTCAAAAATATCGAAATGGGAAATTGGGGGTTTTGAGAGATTGAATTAATTAACTAAGATAAAAATAAACAAAGTAACTAAAGCAATAGATCAAAATTTGAAAACCATTAATGAAAACACCTAGGTCAAGACATACAAGTTTGGTTCGATAAAAGATTGGATTTTGTCGTTGATTTATGTAAAATATGCAAATCAAAATATCATAATGTAGCTATAGACCAGGTAACGTACGCGGTTCCTCGCACTTCCTAATCTCGATAGCCAAGATACGACGGTGACTATTTCTCTAATCAAACACATAACCACATATTCAAATGAATTAGGTTTAATGTGTTGACCGCAATGGGCTTTGTGAAGAAAGTACACCTAGACAACCGGATCACTCGTGTGTCCGATTTAGCCTAGATTTTAAAGGTATTCAACCTGACGCAAAAGGGTCTAATCAATCTATATGGTCGAATACCGCTAGTGTGGTCTTATTGCACAAGTACGGGTGCGTACGACCTACTGGCACGAAAATCAAGATTTAAACAAGTGTTTAACCTCGATTGTTAAAACAATACCCAAAAAAATAAAATATTAATGAAAAGACTGAAATTAAACTATATAAATCTCACATATCCATTGATATGCGCAGTCGAACCTCCCTCGCCGTCTTGCCTAAGTTCGGGGTTTTTTAACCTCCCATTAAAGAACAAATAAAAATATAGAATGGGAAAGTGGTAGAGAGCTCGGCCATAGAGGCCGAGCGGAGTCCCCCAAAACTCACTGAAAAAACTCCTCTCTGGCGTTCCCTATTTATTAAAATTGATTGTGCCACGTGTCAGCACTTGATTGGTTAGCCTTGCTGGTGAGTTGACTTGGCGCGCAGTGATTGGAGGAGGGCTGCTACTGTGACGTGCTGTGAGAGTAGTCTGCCACATGTCAGAACGCCATTGGACCGTCAATGTTGTGTGTGGCTGAGTCAGTGCCACGTGTCTGCATGTGGTTGGCTGAAACACGTCAATGTGACGCGCTGGACGAATGAGGAATCGCTACGTGCTACACTGCTGGCGGAGAAAAATCGTGCGGCTATTACCGAAATTCTGGGAGTTTGTGTGGGAACGCATCCCGAGGCAGATCGACGGACATTGAATGAAGAGAAGATAAGGCGGTGTGACGTGGCCTGTGGGCGCCATTCGTGTAGTCTGGAACATCCATGTGGGCGCCACGTAGATGTTCCCTAACATGAATGGCGCATTTCCAAAATGCGCCATTCGTGTATTCTGGAACAATCCACGTGGCGCCCACATGGATGTTCCCTAACATGAATGGTGCATTTTGGAAATCGGTCATTCATGTTTTCTTAACAAGGGCGCCACGTGGAGTGTTCCACGTGGGCTTCATGTGGATGCCAAAATAATGCGGGATTGTCTACCACGAGATACGTGCATGTTGTTTGCATGAGTAGTTCACATCGAGATACGAGCGTGTTGTTTGCATGAGTTGTCCACCACTACAAGGAAAATGATATCCAGAAACGGAATTAGCAACGGAATTAAGTTCCGTTGCTAAAAAAAGTAGTTAGAGACGGAATTGAGACGGACTAATTCAGAGACGAAATTGAGACGGATCAGAGACGGAAATAGCACAACAAAAAAACAGCAAATCAGAAACGGAATTAGAAACGGAAATAAGTTCCGTTTCTAAATCAGAAACGGAATTAGAAACGGAATAATTTCCGTTTCTAAATTAAAAAGTTAGCGACGGAATTGAGACGGAAATATTCAGAGATGGATTTGAGACGGATCAGAGACGGAATTAGAGACGGAATTAGAGACGGAATTAAATTCCGTCTCTAAAAAATGGCGCCAACATTCCCACCAAAACTTTCTTTTTTTTCAACCGTTCATTATGTCTCGAGATTCGTGCATGCTTGATCTACACACCCACAACTGTCCGTCTCTCCCTAAAATCACTCAGCTCTCTCTCTGTCTCTCAAATCTCTCTGTCTCTCAAAACCTCTCTCTGTCTCGTCTCGGACCTCTCTCTCGTCTCGTCTCTCAAAACCTCTCTCTCTCAAAACCACTCTCTGTCTCGTCTCTCAAAACCTCTCTCTCTCAAAACCTCTCTCTGTCTCGTCTCTCAAAACTCTCTCTCTCTCTCTCGTCGCTCAAAACCTCTCAAAACCTCTGTCTCAACAAACCTCTCCCTCACCGCTCTCTCTCTCTCAACAAACCTCTCTCCCTCACCGCTCTCACCGCTCTCTCTCACCGTCGCCGCTCTCTCTCTCTCTCTCTCACCGTCGCCGCTCTCGCTCTCTTTCTCTCACCGTCACCGCACTTCTCTCTGCCGCTCTCTGCTCTCTCTCTCTCGCACCTCTCTACTCTCACTCTCACCAATAGCCATGTTGTTCGTCTGAATCGATTTCGCGTACCAAACCCTAGATTTAGTCCCCTCCGATTCCGTCTTGGTTTCTAGGGTTCGTTCTAGGGTTTCTTTGATGAGGCGTGGAGTCTAAAATCGAGTTCGTGATCGATAGGGTTTTGAAGGGTCTGCGAAGATTCGGAGAATGACGAACCAGGAACTGGAGCTCGAGCTCAACGAAGCCGGACGCGCCTCGGCGACCCCCCCAACTCGGTCGACGACTTGCTGGGGATTCTCGATGTGAGTTCCGTTTTTGGTTTCTAGGGTTTCGATTTTAGATTTTTTTTATTGTTTGGTTTCTCGAAGATTGCATGTGAGTTTTTGGGGTTTTGTGGTGTCTAGGGTTTGTTTTTGTGTTTTCGGTAATGGGGTTTTTGGTAGAGTTTTGTTTGGTCTTGAAAGCTTCGATCTTTCGTGTTTGGTTTTGTGTTTTTCAGCTTTTTGTTTCAATTTGTTCAATTTTCTTCCCTCCCATTTTTCTTTGTTAAACAATTTTCTTGTAGGTACTTACTTGAATGTTTGTAGAAGACATTGCATTTAGGTATGTTTTGAGAATTTGTATACAATGGAACACTTCTATGCGGGTATACAATGGAATTTTGGTGTTTTCTTTATTGTTGTTATATATTCGGATAAGTTTTTATCAAGCATTTGCGCTTTTTTCCCAAATAAATCGAGTTGGGATTGTTTTCTTCAATAGGCATACTATGGTGGTGGTGGTGGTGGTGGTGGCGGCGGCGGCGGTGCTACTCAACCATTTTTTCCTCGCCGATTGCTTCTTCAACAAATCCCCATCCCTATCTTTGGGGGAATCAGTGATTTGCCACTTTTTGGGGTCCTTGTTAATTAGTTTCAAAAGACTCAAGTTATTTTTTATTTTTTATAATTTCTTCGAAAGAAATAGTTATTGTTCTATTTTTGTCTAACTGGATCTTTGTTTTGCTTTTTTCGACATTTCATTCCTGCATATGGTGCCCCGTGACATACCATCCTATATATCCTCATGGAGGACTATACTCCCATCCTAACATCGCGGTAGTAAGCTTCATTGTTCCTGGTTTTTGCTCTTTTTCCACTTGCTTTGTTGCTTAGTACAAAGTATTCTCTTAAGTTTTTTTTTTTTGGGGGGGGGGGGGCGGGGATCTTTCGGTTTGACTTGCTCAATGGGCCTTGAAATTCCCTTTTAGTACATTCTCTTATGATTTTAAGTTTTTGTTTCGGAGAACAAGATTACATGTACATGTCAAGTTAGAAATTCCTTGAAAATGTTTGTATCTTCGTTAGTCTAAATTATTAACCTTTAATCCTATGTAATCGGGTCCAGCTCCAAGAACTACAGAGATAGATGGAAAAGGTCCCGAGAAAGAGGAACGTGTCATAATGAAGAAATCAAAAGGAGACTTAGGAGATACTTTCACGGTGGAAAATCTAGAGAAAATGTTTCGGGTTTCGGAAATGATGCGGCCACGTGAGAGGTGGCTTAATGTGAATTTTTACAGATTTTGACGCTGCAATTCTTTAAAATTTTAATTGTTCAGCTCTTTTGTATATTTTATTGACTTTGGTTAGTTGGTTGCACCGCATCACAAATCCCACGGTCAGTGGAAGTGAAGATGCATCAAATTCAAGTGAGAAAAACATGAATCAACAAGTAAGTGTTTTGATTTTATTTCTTATTTTTGTGTTAAACAACTCATTAAACGAATTTGGCCTAAATGTTGGTTTTAGCAATCTTCTTGAAACTAAGGCATAATCTTCTTAATTTAATGATACGGTGAGCAACCATACCATCTTAATCGATTAATATTGATAACCCGAAAAACTTGCGTACACTGCTTGCTTGCCGTTAGAAGGTTATTCCTTCCTCTTTTGGATGACTTGGCAATTATGGTCCTACTAGTCTCTATCTCAACCCGTCAAGACGGTTCCTCCACTATTTACCGCAAATATACAATCAACTTTTCGTAATTTACATAGTTTTCAAAGCACAATTTTTTTTTTCAGAAGAAGCTAAAGAAAGGCGCTTCGATCGAGATGACGGGCATGGTATTCTTCGATAACCGTATAAATTCAACTTTACATTGTTTCTTACTTGATGGTTTTGGCTCAGGAGCAAATGGACAGAACGGGATTTTAGCCATTGAATCATCTCCAAATGCCATGAGACGATCTCGCTACAAACCTCAATCATGCTTCCTCGCCAGAAAGCCCGCATCAAATTCAAACATTAGAACGAACCTCGGAATGGGTCCTCTTTGGAGCAAAGTGGCTTTGAAAAGCAAACCCAGTGAATCTGATGCATCACCTCAAGTTGCTCCATCTAGAATTGTTGGACATGAAGTAAGTGTTCCTTAATGCCTTTGAATTCAATTATGAACCATGCAAATATTTGTGCAGTAACTAAGCATTTTGTGCTCTTAATTTCCTATTTTTTATTACTTCTATCACTTTTTTACTTGTGAAACAATACTGCATGCCAAGGAATTTTTTTTGGATATATTGCTATGTTGCATGATTTTCACTAGCCTCCTTCCTGATTATGAGAAAATGGTGTGGGATCTTCAAACATTTTTTTTTTTTATAAAGATGGATGCGATCTGTTTTTCTCATGTCATTTTTAAGTATGTTTGTGTTCCTTTGCTAATTTTCTTGATAATATAATGTTTCTGCTTTGCTACATGTTTTGTTAGGGCAAAAAATGACTATGTTTATAATTTCGTATTGCAATCTTGATTCGTACGTTAATTGTAATTTGTTATGAACATGCGATGAGTTGTTAATATTTCACTGGTTTTACCTAATCTTGGTTCTACTGTTGCCTAAAATGAGTTGTCACTGTGAAGCGATCCGTATCAAAACTCATTTTTATTTTTAAAACCATACGTGTATTTTTCGATTGATAATTCTTTTCCCTTGGCTGTGCAGGTGGTGTTGAAGAACATTTCAAGACTTTTCGATTGATAATTCTTTTTGTGCATATTTATAGGATTGTAAGTTTTTTTTTTTTTTTTGTGGTTGTTGAACAATAGGATTGGTGGTTTTGTGAATACTTAGAAATTTGGAGCATTTGTAATACTATACAGTTTTTTTTGGATATATATCTTTTTTAATTTTTGATTTTTACATTTTTGTTCTTTCAATTGAATATTTGTTGATATATATTGTCGATGTATGAATGTCAAATTTTATTTTTTGGGGGGATGTTAGCACCACCAAGGAGTTGTTGGAGGGGGTGCAGGCGATGATTTTTATTATATATTGGCAGGTTAAATGTGCTTGGATTGAGACCTATATATGTAAGACTTTAAAAACTAAACAAAAATGAAAATTAGAGACGGAAATAGCAACGGAATCTTTGGATTCCGTTGCTATTTCCGTCTCTAATTTTTTTTTATTAAGATACATAAATCAGAAACGGATCAAATTCCGTCTCTGATCCGTCTCTGATTAGCAACGGATCAGAGACGGAAATAATCAGAAACGGAATTTATTCCGTTTCTGATCCGTCTCTAAATCAGAAACGGAATCGAATTCCGTTTCTGATTGAATCAGCGACGACGTTTTTAGAGACGGAATTGATTCCGTTTCTGTTCCGTTTCTGACTGAAATTAGAGACGGAATTTTAACAAATCAGAGACGGAAATTTCCGTTTCTGATTTGCTGTTTTTTTGTAGTGTAGAGATGGAATTAAATTCCGTCTCTAAAAAATGGCGCCAACATTCCCACCAAAACTTTTTTTCTTATAACCGTTCATCAAATCTCGAGATTTGTGCGTGCTTCTATCGAGGCCCCCACCCCGCCCACCCCCCCAACAATCCCCAACCCCCAACCCCCAAAAAGTCGATCGTCTCCGTCTCTTGCTCTCAACTCTCTCTCTCTGGTCTCTCTCTCTCACCGCATTTCGTCACTTGCTCACGGCTCTCCGTTCTCTCTCCGGTCACCGCTCACCGCTCTCTACTCTCACTGGTCTCTGATCTCTAATCGGTCATCTCCGCTCACCGCTCTCTCTCTCTTTCACTGCTCTCTGCTCTCGGGTCGCTTTATGCTTACCTCTCTCTACTCGTCGAGGACGTTCTCTCCATGTCTCACCGCCCTCGGACCGACGTTTCCTAGCTCTCTCTCTCACCGCTCTCGTCGAGGACGTTCTTTCCCAAACCCTAAATCTCTACCGTCGCTGCGATTACGGCTGCGACGAGGCCGTCGGCTCTGCCGTCACCAACTGCAGGAGATTGGAGCCTCCGAAGCCCTAAGCCGTCGCCGACCTATGCCCCACCCTAAGCCGTCGTCGAACTCGTCAAGGTAACACCCTAAGGTGTTAGTTTTTTTTTTTTTTTTGAATGGGTGTTACAATTTGGATTGAATGATAGGACTCGTGATTGTCTAATTGTTGGACTTGAAGAAGAATTCTGCTCTCCGATGGTGCTAATAGTGCTAGTGATGGAAAAATAAGTAGACTAACTACAATGACAGATTTTAGCATAACAGATGGCAAAGATTGACAAATCACCATACTTAATTATCATTAGTGATCCCTAATCTTAGTTGAAAACATAGAAAGATTAATGATGAAGTAGAGAAACAATATGTACAATAATTATGAGAGTTAGTGAAAAAAAGATCTAAGAAGATTATTAGCGCTGGGAATCTGCAAAGAAAGAGTGTAGGTGGCTACTCTGAAGTGATGTTGGTGTTAGTTCTGTGAGAGTGGATCGAGTAGAGTCTTTTAGATCTGGTGCAACAAATATTGATTAATAAAATGCTTCCAGCTTCGTTTAGGCAATATAAATTCATCGAGATGCGTAAATGAAGACAATCGAAACTCTGAACGGCGTCAAAAGCGCTGGCTACCGCTTTGACCACATTAATAAATTGGAACCGCGAGTATCCTATACGTTGAATCACGAGAAGCATTAAAATGCAACCAACCTATTAATTTTCTTCACTGCAATTGTCTGATTGTTGTTGGGCAACGTACCTTTGAAAACTGTACCGAAAGCTCCTCTTCCCACCTCCTCCTTGAAACCATTTGTTGCTTGTTCTAGTTCTTCATACTGGAATGATCGCAGAGATATCTCTTGTGTTGATCCAAAGCTCATTAAAATCTTTTTATATGCCGTGTGTTTTTTTATTGAGAAGAATACCACAAATGACTAAGACAACCAAGATTGGTTTTTACTCCAATAATTTCGTTCTATTCTGAAAGTATCTAAATTCGTTGTATTGTTGTTGTTGTTGTTGTTGTTGTTGTTGTTCTAGTCATCATTGTTGATCTTTATGAAAGTCATAGTTAGGTCACCATTTCTTTTCGCATACATCATTGTTGTTGTTGTTGTCTTGCCTTCACATTTCTTCTTTCAAGCACAATTTAATTTCAGTCAGTATGCTTACTGCTACATCCATTGTTAAATTCACCTTCCTTACCAATTTCTATCTATTACATGACCTCGAGAGTACTTAAGTTTTTGTTGTTGGGAGAGTCATAGCTGGCTTGTACATCATTGATTTAGTTTCCTTTACTTTAGAGCTTCCTCAATCATTTACGGTAAGTAATCATAATTGTTCATGGCATCATAGACTTGTTCATCCTTCAGCTGTTGTAACTAAACAGTTAATTCCATTGATTCCAGGTCATGTTCCTATTAGTTTAGATTTTGATACTATGTAGGAATAGGATTGATTGAAGAAAAAAAAAAGCCATTTTTTGTGCATTGGGTTTCAATGTGATTACCTTTTTTTTTTTTTTGAAGATCGGTCTTACATTATTAAATTGGTTTGATTTGATTTGAAATGTAGATCGTTTAGTGGAGTTTGTTTAAATCGTGCACAAATTTAGATGTCATTTGGAGATAGGTTCTCGCAAATTGTTTAGGGAGCTTTGGTTGCCATTAAGCAACAAGCATTCACTGGTTTTCGATTTGCCAATACTTTGAAAATTGTGCTATATTTTATTTTTTAATTTACATTCTTTGATATTGTTATGCCACATGTTTTCATGTTTTTCCTACTATATTTGATTCACTTGTGTGTATATGCATGTGTAGATAAAGCTACCAATAGAGTAGGTATAGATGAATAATACCTATAATTATATAATTTCTACTACTAGGTAGGGTTCAAAAAACTATGATTACTCTTTTAGTTAATGTTGCTATTTCACATAAAATTTCAAGAGAATTGAATAAACCTATAACCTTAAGGAGGTACGAGTGAACAAGTACTAGGAGCTTTGATACTATGTGGTATTTGTATGCCTCGTATAACTTATAATTTATTTATTTTTTTGAACTCCTTGTTGCTTTTATTTTTATGACCAAGTATCATACTCTGTTTGGTATCAGTCATGTACCGAGCTAGGTATTAAGAAAGTTGTTTCCAACCACATTTATTCAATGCATAGAAGCAAAGCTTTTTGTTCATGTAATTAGGTAGCTTCTCAGATTCCCCCTTCTAATAAATCGTGTTAGTCGGACACACAAGTAGCCATGTACCGTCGAAAATTATGAAACTAGTTGACTAATTTAATTGCACAATTACAATAGGAATGTCGTCTACAAGTCGAGACTGGATGTACAACCGTCTCGACAACGGCTTCGTTCGAATTGAATTCGCGGTGAAGGTTAAAGAACTCATATCATTTGCTAAGCAACATTGTCCTACATACCAAAGTGAAAGGAAGATTAGAAGTCCATGCAATTATAAGAAATGTCGACTTGTACCGTACTTAGACGTCGAAACGGTTGAGTACCACATATGTAGGTATGGATTTGTTTCGGGATATCACTGTTGGTACGAACATGGTGAGAACGGAGATGAAGGCCCGCAAAACTTCTACCAAATGGATAACCATATTGATGATGTTGATGTGGGAGGAGACGATCCGACAACTTACCGCGAGATGCTACACAACGTGGCAGGTCCAAGTTTCAATTGGAATCACGTGGAAGAATCACCAAACCCCCAAGCACGCGAACTATATGACATGATAGAGGCTAGTAGAGAACAAATGTGGCCGGGTTGCGAAACCATGATAACGTTGTCCGCAATGGCAAGATTACTTGCGATCAAGTCAGAACATCATATATCTGAACGAGGGTATAATGAAATCATAAAATTCATGAAGGATTGTTTGACAAATGACAACTCATTGGTTGAAAATGTTTATGCCACTAAAAGACTAATGCAAGGTCTAGGTCTACCTGTTGAGAAAATAGATTATTGTGAGAACCAATGTATGATTTATCAGGGAGTGGACTCTGAGTTGACATCATGTAAATTGTGTGGGAAATCACGCTACATTGCACAACGACGAGGTCGTGGCCTGAACACCAAAAAACGCCCTTGTAAAAAAATGTACTATTTCCCTTTGGGCCCTCGGTTGCTACGATTGTATGCGTCTGAGTCAACGGCAAAACATATGCGATGGCATGGAAAACATTCCTTGCCAGAAAATGTTATGCAACACTGTTCTGATTCGATAGCTTGGAGACATTTTAATGATGTCAACAGAGACTTCGCCGCCGTGGTTCGGAAGGTTCGTTTAGGATTGTGCACTGACGGTTTTCAAGTATTTGGGATTTCAGGAAAATCGTACTCTTCATGGCCCGTAATATTGACTCCGTACAACCTTCCACCGTCGATGTGCATGAAATTTGAGTTTATGTTCTTAACGGTTATCGTTCCTGGACCGACAAACCCAAAACAGAAAATTGACGTGTTCCTTCAGTTGCTTGTGAAACAGTTGCAAGATTTATGGAACAATGGGGTGATTACATACGACGTGTCCACAAAGACGAATTTTCTCATGCGAGTGCCCCTTTTTATGGACTGTTAGTGATTTCCCCGCGTATAGCATGTTGTTCGGTTGGAACACACACGGTAAGATGGCATGTCCATATTGTATGGAGGATACAAATGCATTTCAATTGCGAAATGGTGGAAAGACATCGTGGTTCGACTGTTACCGTCGTTTCTTGGCGAAGGCATCACCATTCAGGAAAGACAAAAAAATTTCCTTAGAGGCAAAATGGTCTTAAATGACGAACCACCCGCTTTGCGTTTTGGTGAAGAAATTTTGGCAGAAATTGAATCGTTAGGCTTAATGAAGGTGACAGAAATCGGAGCTGATTCTGTGAATGGGCTGATAGCTAAGAATTCGAGATGGAGAAAAAAAAATATTTTCTGGGACTTGCCGTATTGGAAGACGAACTTGATCCGCCACAACTTAGATGTCATGCACATTAAGAAAAATGTTTTTGACAACATATTCAACACCATTATGTGTGTACCGAGCAAGAGTAAGGACAATGCGAAAGCGAGACAAAATATTCGTGAATATTGTCACCAACCTTCTCTACACATTGATTCGACGACAAATACTTACATCCTTGGATGCTATGCTCTTGATACATAAAAAAAAAATTGTGCAAAAGGGTTGAAAAGTTGTGTTTTCCTGATGGTTATGCTTCGAATCTTGGTCGATGTGTGGATCCAAAGAAATTGCGAATGTTCGGCATGAAAAGTCATGATTGTCATATTTTCATGCAACGGTTGATACCAATTGCATTCAAAGAACTCCTCCAAAATCCGGTTTGGGAGACAATTAGCGAACTAAGCCTTACAAAGAAGGTGATAAAATAAGAACGACAAGAAAAAGTAGTTGCCATACAACTGTTGCACTTTGCATTTTAGCTGATTTTACGGCTGATCTTTTTTACTATTGCTCCACTAGCTCATTATCATCACTATCAGGGCTTGGTTGCTTCTCTAACTTTAGTTGCAGATTCCAATTGGTACATGGATTTTGGAGCCTCTAGTCACATGACTTCTGATTTATGTACTTCTAATGAACAAATTTGATTTCACAGGTACACAGCGTTTTACTGTTGGTAATGGTGATTCCTTGGCTATTGTATTTATTGGCAATGATGTTTTATGTTCTGATGATTCTTCTGCTGTTCCATTGTCATTAAAACATGTTTTTCATGTTCCTTGTCTTGCTAAAAATCTCATTAGCATCTCCAAATTGACAAAGGATAATGATATGGTTACTGATAATGTTGCTGACTCCTTTGTGAAGGATAAAGTCTCGAAGAGAATTTTGTTACAGGGAAAGCTTACGGACGGATTGTACTGTCTTCCCAAAGTTTCTCTCAATCATCTTGGTGAGAATCTCTCTAGTATCTCTGCTGCCTGATTTTCTCAAACTGGTGTTACAAACTTAACTGTTGCTATTACTCCTAATTGTAATCTTTGGCATGCTAGTGGTTCTCTATGCCAATTCACTGTCTGGATAGCCTCATAATTCCTAATTGGTAAGTTTAGTGTATGGCCTACTTTTCACAAACTCTTGTTTAATTTTTAGTGACCATCTGTTTGTTGTGCTATGGAGTTCCATGATACAATATATTTTGCTGTTTGTAAATGGCTGGAATATAGAATTTAGTAATGATTCTTGTACTAAATGCTCTTTCGGTTCTTAGTGGTCCGGACTCCAGAGGGGCTTGAAGTTAGTCATCTTTGTACTAAGTCTAAAGTACATTGTTTCCTTAGGTTGGTGACATAAATCACTCTACTTGAAGTCTCGTGTTAAACTGATGGACAAAGCATTCTAGGGTTCTGTTTATCAATAGAAGAGGACTTGTAGCTTGTGAGTATATGTTGTCATCTGAAGGTTTGTCGGGATAGGATTATTCAATCTGACTCTTTGAATGCAATTTTATGCAATATTTAGTATTTAGAGAAAGAGGATCGAAAAAAACCAAGTAGTATTCTTTCAAGACTATTGCTTGTGTTCTCAGTCAGTTATGTTGGTTTTCTCGACAATTTTTGTTATTTCTTCCCTTGTTTCTGTCTTTTAGTTGTTTGAAATCATATTTCTTGATAGAACGAAGATTGAGATTAGTTTTAGGTAAATGTTGTAGAGATTGAGGACTCATCGTTCTCTCGCCGCTAAAATTGTTGATTGCAAAATGTAAATACCGCTATGGCTTGCGTTCTCGTATAACTGCGGACTGAATAATTAGTAGCAGTTTCCTATTAGAATTTGCTTTCAAAATTTTTGCATCTTGTCTTTTCATTTGTGCAATACATCTCTCTTCTATTCATTGGAGTGCTGATTGTGATATCCGTCTGTGGCTTCTTAACAAATCTTACGAAGGTACACTCGTTTCTTCCATGCAATTTCTCCTGGTTTAATTGAGTTATTTAACTAGAACAGCAACGCCATGATTTGTGAAGCATATCCCTGCAATATTAAGTATTTATAATGTTTTGAAGTATAATCCATTTTGTTATCCACTTTGGCAGACCAAATAGACTGGGCAATGTATCTATTTGAAATCGACCTTGATTGGAAATGGAAGAGGCATCCTTTTTTAAATATATTACTTCATTGAACAGCCTATGGAGTCAATGTAGCATCCTTTCTTCTGTATTATAGATGCATTTGGGAATGAACCTTTGTTCTTTCGCTTTAAATTTGATGAGATGTGTTCTGTATGATGTCAATTACGTTTTATATGCTTCTTTAGTTTTAGTTATTTTCTTTTTTGGTAGACCCCAAAACCATTAGGAAAGAATTACGTTTTATATGAGTCTTTGGATTTAATTTTATTTTATAATTCGTTTACCCCATGTAGCTGGAAGAAAGGCTATTATGAGGACGATTATGCTCCTTCAGTTTTTATAGTCTTTGCAAGTGCTATCCATGTTTCTAGTTTCGTGTCAATAAGTCTGCTATTATGCATTTTGTGGTGTATTTCTTTCGCACTTGATGTCTGTAGATTCATGCTTTGTTAGTTGAGGATATTCCTCCTATTTGTTTAAAGTACTTCTAAATTATTTTTAACATTAGAACTAACGAGCTATGCTTTATATACCGAAAAGACGGGCCTATCATCCTGCACCTTGTGCTATAACTCTAAATAACTCTAATTTTTGACTTACTCAAGCCTGTATTCTAGTCATTAAAAAAAAAAAAAAAACTTGTATTCTTGTTGTTTTACTACTCCAGGTCCTGATTTAGTTTTTTCCGCCTTCCTATTTTCCATAAAATTGATTTTTATCTACTGTATGTTGTTTAAAAAAGTGTGAAAGGTACATGGCACTCTCTTACATTTGATTAAATGGTTTTCAGGTTGCTGAATTGATTGTTTTCCAGAGATGCATGCATTCATGCTTAGAGTACTTAAAGGTTGTCCCTTGGGTTGGAGATGAGGAGGAAGAGAAAGTGCTTTCCTCAGTGTTACGCCTCAAACAAAACAATGTTGGTGTTACTCCGCTGTTGAAACGGGTGTCTTCCGACGTTTCCAAAGTCCACTTACTGACGAGTTACCCATGTAATAGAGTTGGTTCTCAAGAGAAATGAGGAGCGAGGTCGACGTGAGATGAAATCCCTAGTCTTGAAGCATTCGGATTCTATTGACTTTAGGTAATTTTGTTGAAACTCTTTGTAGGAGCTACATTGCTCGAACAAAGATACAAATGCTCGCCGAATTAACTTAATTGTGAATAATGTTGCGAAACTTATATGAGGTTTTTTGTGTGGACATTCATCTTTGAAACATTTGAAATTTTTGGAACAAGAAAATACTTGAAAAAAAAATTCATTAGTTTGTTGTCGATCAAGTACTTACCTCCATTAGGTTTATGTTCTTATGCAAATGGATTGTCAATAAAATGCTCTCCTTCATCAAACTTCTTTGTGTAGTGAGGAACTTTCGCACATTCGAATGTCTTGCTATCTTTTCAATTTACATTCTCGGGAATTTGTTGCCGGGAAGAGCATGAGGGGTTTGTAGTTGGTAGTGACCAAATCCGTTTATTGAAGTCCATTGTTAGTTGTGCTTCCTGGTCTTATGTGATCGCTGTGTTGGGAAAATTGATATAGTTTAGATCTCGCATGTAAATTGTATATTCTCGCTATGGGAATTCCCCAACACAATGATCAGTTGATGAGGAAAAATGTTATACTCAAAAACATTCTTATCTTAATCAAAATGTAGACGGGCAAAGTTATTATAATGGAAGTAGAAACCCAAACAATTGAACAGGATTGATGGCACTAATTAGCATTTTTGAGTAAATTATTTAACTTGCACACTTTATCATCCGTTGTGGTAACATAATTTGAATATTTTGTTGCCTTCCCACCTTAATGCTACTATTATATCGTTAACAAAATATTGTTGATCCATGCATGCTAAGCACCAAAGGAGACATCAGGAGCTGACCCAGACTACACCGGACCAGCCGCCGCCGCTGGATGATGAGGCGGTGTACTACAAGGTGGCGGGTGACTGTCCCAAAGGATGTGTCTACAGTCTCAGGTCGTTATGGAGAAAGAAGAGAAGATACGTAGATCCTAATGCTAGCACATCCCAGGTCCTAGCACAACGAGGAATGAGCAACTTTATGATACTTAGGTATTTTAATGGTTGTTGTAGAACAATGAGAATTGTAGTTTTTTTATGGATACTTAGGTATCTTAAACATTTATTATACTTGACTACGTTTCATGAATATATAAATCTTTTTTAATATCGAATTTTACGTTTTTCTCTTTTCAATATTTGTTGTTGATATATATTGTTGATTTGTGTATGTATGTCAAATTCTGCTTTTTTGGGGGATGTTAGCACCCCCAAGGAGTTGTTGGAGGGTGCAAAGCGATGGAGCAGTCCTATGGTTGTATTTTCAGGTTTAGATGTTATGGAGAACCAATTGGATTAAGCTTAGGTTGGAAAACTAAACAAAGCGGAATTGAGACGGATTAGCAACGGAATTCGGATATTCCGTTGCTATTCCGTCTCCAATTTTTGAGGCATAGCTACATAAATAAGCAACGGATCAGAGACGGAATTATTGTATTCCGTCTCTGATCCGTTGTTAATCAGAGACGTAATGCATTAATTCCATCTCTGTTCCGTCTCTGATTAGCAACGGATCAGAGATGGAATGCATTAATTCTGTCTCTGTTCCGTTTCTGATTAGCAACGGATCAGAGGCGGAATGCAATTATAATTGTACCATTTAGAAGAATTTCCATTTCTGTTCCGTGTCTGTTCCGTTTCTAAATTCCGTCTCTAATCCGTCTCTAATCAGAAACGGAAACACATTTTCGTTGCTGATTGAATCAGCAACGACGATTTTAGAGACGGAGAATATTCCGTCTCTGTTCCGTTGCAGAATTGAATTAGAGACGGAATTTATGCAAATCAGATACGGAAACTTCCGTTTCTGATCTGCCGCTTTTTTTTAATGCACCGCCAAATACGTGCATGTCATTTGCATGAGTTGTCCACCTTGAGATACGTGCATGATGTTTGTATGGGTTGTACACCTCAAGATACGTGCGTATTGTTTGCATGGGTTGTCCACCGCTAGATACGTGCGTGCCATTTGCATTGGTTGTCCACCTCGAGATACGTGCGTCAAGTTTGCATGAATTGCGCGAGGTTGTATGGGTTGACCACCTCGACATACGCACGTGTCGTTTGCATGACTTCTCCACCGCGAGATACATGTGTGGCGTTTGCATGAGTTGTCCGCGTCCATATACGTGCGTGTCTTTTACATCAGTTGTCTACCTCGAAATACGTGCGCGATGCAGGTTGTCCATCTCGAGATACGTACGTGATGCGGCTTGTCCATCTCGATACGTAAATAACGTTTGCATGGGTTCACCGTGTCACGACCCAATAATTAATACACGTTTAATTCGTTAATCAGGACAAAATGACCCGTGACGTGAGACCCGCAACGAGATACGTATCACTACCGAGGCACGGTGCCCGAAGTAAATGTTATATTTGTTGGTGTTGTGTGATTTGTGGTTGTTTTTGCTGTCGGTTGTGGTTGTTGGTCCGACGTAGGAGACTCGGACGAACTGCCATGAGCTCAAAAGACGGCAAGGGAGTCGTCTCCCCTGCACAAACCCAACTTGGGTTTGGGGATGGATGCCCAACCCAGTACAAATGAAAAAAAAATAAAAAAAAAATTTTACGAGAGGAAGAAGATGGGTAGCCCGGGTCGGCCGACCTGCCCGGTGGGCTAGGTCGGGCCGACCCTGACCCTTTGGAAAAGGGGTCGTCACACACCGCTTTGAGTTGAACAAAGTAGTCATTTTGAAGAGTAAAAAAGAGGTTGTGCATTTTGTATAGATGACTCCTTTTCAAAAAGTGTTATTCATTTTGTATAGATGACTCCTTTTCAAAAGGAGTCATGCACTCCACCTCATCAACACACATGCCACATGGCGCCACATCATCACCAATGACTCCTTTTCAAAAGGAGACATACCTTAGTTTTGTAAATAAAAAGTAGCCACTCTTATTTTTGGAATAAAAAATTATACCCACCTTATTTTTTGAAAAAACCCTATTTATGATTCTATGAATATAATTCAAGATTTTTAAAATATTTTTATATATAGTATTATTTTTTGGTTTTTCAATATGTTATGTTAAGGACTAATACTTTAGATGATAGTTTAATGACTAAGGGAGAATATTGTGCATACAAATTGAAAGGGAGTGAAATGGCATTAAGAAGTAAAAAAAGTATTGATGGTACATGTGACGAATAAGAAAATTGGGAGCATAAAATAGAACATCTTTGTTGCATTCCTTTTTTTTTTTTTTGAGGTCCCTTCTTTGCATTTTTAGGGAAATAGTACAATATATATGTTTTCTGAGCCAACTTTAGAAAATTAACTTGTAAATTGTCATTATTTTCTCTGTGCATTAAGTCTTTACTATTGATTAAGAGAATGCTTTTGGAATTTTATAAAGTTAATAAAACTCGAGTTTGTAAACCTTTTGCATGATAATGTTATACAATCATGCAGAATTATGGTGCCTTTCTAGAGAAAGATGGGGCGGGGTTTAGAGGAGGAATCAAACTTATTGGTCTGAAAAGTGGAGAGATTGGCCTTTCAGCATCACTTTGGACCTATCAGGTATGTTTTGTGCTACTTCTGGTTTATTACTTCATTATTATTCTTTGGTGCAGTGCAGAAAGTCACTAGAACAATTTTGGTTATTTAATAGAGGTTTTTAAACCCCTATTAAAGGGGGGTGTTATTAAATAACACCTAATTGATAGGAGTTTTAAAAAATCTCTATGTAATACATGTATTAAAAATTAAAACATAACACATTTTCACATGAAATTTAATAACGCTCTATTTAACAGGGGTTTTAAAACCTCTATTAAAAGTAAAAAATGTTCTAGTGACTGAGCGTGGTTTGTGCTAGCTAACCAGTAGTTTTTCTCAAAATGTGATTTTCATTTATGTGTTTACAATTACCCCATGTTGCTGTAATAAGAAAGTTTGTTGATGAATGCCTGTAGCACATATCTAATTCCCCGTTAATTAAAACGTGACAAACATATTTCGATGCTCCTGATGGAATTGATCCTGTTGCACTTGATTTTGAAAGCATGGGAAAGGGTCAGGCATGGGTCAATGGCCATAACATAGGTCGGTTCTGGTCCCTGGTTGCTCCAAAGGATGGCTGTCAGGAAACTTGTGATTATCGTGGAGCCTATAATGAAAACAAATGTGCAAAAAACTGTGGAAAACTGAGCCAGAAATGGTGAGTTCCTGCCTGAAAAAGTTAAAGTTCTTCCCTAGTAAGATATATTTGTTGTTTCTTTTCGTATTTTTATTGCATTAATTTTGTCAAAATGTTCCTTTATATATTTTATTTCTCATTTTATCGACTTTTCATTTTTGTGGTACACGGATGTCTGTAGTAATCTTTAAGAATTCAAGAAAAAGCTTTCTAACTGCCTTTTATATATTTCATAAAAATCAATGAAGAAACTATCCTTTTTGACAAAATAAGAAGTCACCCGGAAAGTGGATAAAAAAGGCCAGTAACGTGAATCAATATTCTATGAAAAAATCATTAATATGTTTATGAAATGTGTTAATGATATTTATTGAACCAATGTCATAAGCTTTCTGAATAAAAAAGACCAGTAACGTGAATCAATATTCTACGAAAAACTCATTAATATGTTAATAAAATATGTGTTCCATTAATGACATTGGTGAACCAATATCATTAGCAACTTCATCATTGTGCTCATGAAATGTGTGTTCTAGGTATCATGTTCCAAGATCGTGGTTGAAGTCATCGGACAATCTACTCGTCATCTTTGAGGAAACAGGTGGAAACCCACTGGGGATATCAGTGAGCTTGCACTATACAAGAACCATCTGTGGCAGTGTATCAGAATCCGACTATCCTCCTCTTCACCGATGGACCCGTCAAAGTTCCATCCACGGGAGAACCTCAATCAGTAACACAACACCGGAAATGCAGTTGCAGTGCGACGACGGACATGTAATATCAGACATTGTTTTTGCTAGTTATGGAACTCCTCTTGGAAGCTGCCAACACTTCTCAACTGGCCAGTGCCATGCTGATAGCTCACTGTCTGTAGTATCCAATGTGAGTTCTTGAATCTCTCAAACTCTACTTAGTTCATTGAAAGTTCGGGCCCATTTTCGCGAGCTTCCCTCTCTATGCACCAAAGTTCTGCTCTGTTCACTCGGTCTTGCATAGATTTTTTATTTTTTATTTTTTTTTTTTTGGTTTTTCTAATACATGCCGACCCCAGTTAATTTGGGACTGAGACTATGTTGTTGTATGTTGTTGTTGGTTTTTCTAATACATCATGGAGGAGTTGAGCTCAAAAGACTGATAAAAGGTTCCTTGTATGTGCTTGATGTAAGGGGAATAATCTCTCCTCCTAAAATAAAAAAAACTTTTCCAATGCTAACCAGTAACCACAAGCTCTTTTTTCAGGCTTGTTTGGGAAGGAATAACTGTTCTATTGAGGTCTCGAATGCAGCGTTTGGATCTGATCCGTGTCAATACACTATTAAAACGTTGGCTGTTGAAGCAAGTTGCAAATTGTCCTCGAACACAGGCAAGTCCCAGTTATGATGAAACTGGAAACCGATGTAGCAGCTACAAGTGGGTTGTTCTCTCTCACTCTATTGTACTGTCGTGTGTACGAAATTGACTCAAGTTCTTAGTAACTAAATAAAAATTGGGATTCAGCTACCAATAAAATAAAATAAAATATGATTCTTCTCTTTCGGACCTTAGGCACTTATTCTTCATTTTTTTTTCTGGGTACGTTTTAACTAATTTGCAAGTCATGGTTTGCAATGTTTTCGTCCAAGAAATCATGTTTTATACACTATTATGATTAATTACCAAAACAAGCACTGATGAAGATTGCAATGGATTCAATTTTTTGAAGTCAATGCTGTGTGCCTGAGAAGAGAACCTGGAGTCGTTAAAAATGGTATTGTTTTCTTGGAGAATGCTAGCGTAACTTCGGTCGGGCACATGCTTGTGCGCATCCCTTCGAAGATGTGCCTCGCGATGCATGTGCGCACGCATCTCGACAAAGTGAAGGGGCGCGCACACACGCGTGTCTGACCCGCGTGCCCTATGTGCATGTCACATTAACATTTTCCTTGTTTTCTTATCTAACTCGAGGTGGCTAAAAGGTAATTATAGGTGTACTGTAGCTAGTTCACTGGTGCATTGTGGTTCGATTTTTTCTACATATTTTGTTCACTAGTGAGAAAGCCAAACCAAATCAGAACCCTGAATCATGAGATACTAATTGATTGCTAGGAAGGCCTCTGAAGTGTGAATTTTTGTATCGATGTATCGGTGATGCTTTGAAACTAATTGATTTTGTCGGAGTGTGATCTTTTTTTTTTTGGATGAATGGAGGCGATACTCCTTTTTTTTGAGTGTGGTCTTGCTTTTTTTTTTTTTTTGAAACTAATCTATTTTGTTGGGGTATTGCAGCAATACTCCAATTAGATGAGAGAAATCGAGAGGTCTCTCTCCTTCTTCACAAATTCACACCAAGATCATGAGATAGTGTTAAATGGCAAGTGTCTCTCTCCCCAACTCCTCCTCTAATCTCTTAGTCATATCTTCACGGTTCAACTTCTGATCGAAAAGAGATGAACACGTATAGTGTGGGATTCATGGGTGCCTTACTTGTTCGGTGGGCTGACAATGCAAAGACTGCTGGTATTCTTGCTGTTGATTCTCGCATCCTCGTGTTGGAAGCCGTTTGAGAGCCTCGAGAACGAGAGATGAGCCGGGGATGCTATTGATACTTGCCCATGACTCTGTCTTTCCGACGGCTTCCAATGTGAGTAAGCAAGAATCAACAACATGCATGGTAACGGTCCCATCAATCATCATGGCTGTCAGGCCTCCGAATAGGTAAGGCACCGACAAATCACACTCTTTGGCCAGTGGAGGCGAAAATGGAGGAGTGAGCGGTCCCTCGTCATGTTTTAACCAGCCATGGCAACGCAAATCTTCTGAAAACCATTGCTCAGGTTCTCTAATCTTGGTTTCTTGTTTTTAAGCGTTTATATATGTTGTTTGTGATTTTTGGTTCTGACTTGGTTTGGTTAATTAGCAACAAAATGTGAAGCATATAGCACTGCTAGCAACAATATAATGTTTACGTTTCCTTCAGATTATGCCTACAAGTTTTGAACTGCTACATCAATGCATGTTTAACCTTACTATCTGCTTATTTGTTCATTATTGATTGATATCTTTTTTTGAGAATTGATCACCCGACCTCACTGAGGTGGGAGGATAATCTTTTCCACTGTGCTACACAAGTGGTTGGCTATTATCGATTGATATTAATAAGAATTCTATTGAATTGCATACTTTTTTTTTTTTTTTCGTTCTGTTACTAAGAAAATGTTGTTTCAGAGTAAGCTCAGAACCATTTTACAATTTCTTGCAATGTTATATATATATATATATACATATATATATGTATGTATGTATATATATTGCCTAGCAATCATCTGATAGAGTCTAATAGTTGTGATGATGATAATGATGATAATGACGCTGGACGGCGAAGTATAATGACTATCTGTTTAGGAAAAGTGCCGTGGACATGAACAAATTGAAGAACCTTGCAGTTTGTTGAATGATTGCATAGTTTTTTGGAGCAACTTCCTGATGCAATATTCAATGGCTTGAATGAGGAAAATTCCTACCATCGAGTTTCAAAAAAATGTGAAGATTTCCTTGAAACTGATCGCAAGGTTGAAGCTACTATGAGGCTGGAAACTTTTGCACCTTGCCGGAAGAAACATCATCAGCTTCATGGCTAGCGATTTGGTAGAGAAAGATTATGAATCAACTGGTAGCACTTCTATTGGCTACAAAAATCATGCTGATGACAACTTGGTGTTTCCGACTACTAATGAAGACGCCGGCGTAACAGAAGCTGTATGAGCAGAGTATGTATCATTTTCTTTCCACAACAATGATTTCTTCTGTGTTTTCATCATTTAATTAACTGTTTTTAATTAGTTGAGCAAAAAGAGTCCTATATCTATGAAATCCATTTCGTATCTGATAAGATTGATATCTCTCTATATATTAAGACTCCTACATGTTGATGTCCTGCTGTATGTCAAGTTATTAAGTTTTGAACTTTCGATTTTCTATGAATGAAAGGTTTGTTGTACATCTGTTATATATAATTGATGTTTAGGAACATCCAAAATGGTTCAATATCACCTTTCAAATTGTTATGAAAAATTATCAATCTAGAGGTGAAGAATGTAAAGGCATTTATTATTAGGATTGAATATTCTAATACCTAATGCACAATCTCCATTCATATGTGGCTATGTATAGCCACATAATTGTTTTGTTCAAATCTTAACTTACAATTAATACGTTGTCGTATTAGAATGAGAAAAATCAAATTAAAGAGAAGAAAAGAAATAAGCGCCTTCAACTTTGTTTCGTTTCTGGGTTTATGGATTGGATTCAGTCAGCGTCACGACATAATCCAAAGGACTCGACTTAACATATCCACTTCTATCAGCAGGGGCCGCTGGGGAATTCACACGGAAGGGAACGAGGAATTCTCATTGCCAAGAGAATCATTTTTGGCCGCATTTTCTTCGAAATCATAACATTTTTTTTCATGAATGTTGATTTGGAGGCCCCACGTTACTTCCTAAATTCATTTATCAATCCATTCAACCACCTGGGGTTTGAAATAAGACCTCCAGAGAAAACGTCCCACCTCTTCCACATTTGACAAGACACTTTCCACCGTACCCATAAAACAACAATTGAGTGAAATAACCAAGTGGGGCATCCTTCGTTGGAACTGTCACACGTATTCAAACCACCATGCAAGCCAACCAAAAAACTTAACTTTGGAAGGTATCGGCCTTCCAAAGGCCCCGTAAAAGCTTGATGCACGAATGGACTAGATTCATAAATAAGATGATTAAAAGATGAATTTCACGAGATGTTCTGATAAATAATTTAATTGAATAAGAAAACTTATTATGTTTGAAAAATGTTTAATAGCATATTTTAGTTGTTTACTGGTTACATTTTTATTTGTATATGTAGTTAAAGATGAAAAATGTCAGTAATTACTGATTTTGTTTGTCAAATGTCATTAGTTACTGTTGAAAACTGTCATTAATAACCTCTAATGGCAGCTCAATTTAATATTATCGATAAAACCTCTTGTTGTCGTGCTGTATAATGTCTGGCATTGCTTTTAATTGCTATGCTCTCATCCACACATTTCTCTCTCGTTTGGTATAGAAGAATCTGATGAATCTCAATTATAAGTCATTTACCCATTCAGTAACTGCGCATGCGATACATTCTTGTTTCTTTTCTATGATCCTAATTGGCAATTGGGTGTAGAATCTGTAGATGATGATGCGAAACAATATCGTAAAATGCTAAAATTACTCAAGAAAAAGAATTTAAACTCCTATAATTCTAAGTTTTGACTGGTATAGTAACAGACACTAATGCATTTGGAGATGGTGAATTCCTTAACTTAGTACCTTTTAATGTTCGACCAGAGGAATCAACAATGACTTCAAAGCATGTATCTATCTATGCCACTTTCCTAAAGGAAATTTTTGCTCTCAGCTTTGCAAGAGTCAACAAAAATCCTAAATGATACGATGAAGACTCAGCTTACACTTGAAGAAGTGAAAACTGATCTGGAGCTCTTGCTATGATTTTTGTTGACTGTTTCTTCCTTTCATGCTTCTGTTTTTATAAGAACTCCAGTCAAAGGAGTTGGAAGAGAAAGTGGGATAATGAGCAGTTTCAACTATTTGGTCAATTGAAAATGCCCCACTATCTCTTGTTTTATTGGTTCATTAACTGCCCATTTTCTTGTTTAGTCGGTTTACTAACCTCCCACTTCCAGCATATTTCGAAATTGACAAAAAAATGTAACCATGGTTAGCTGCCTACAGCCTACAGTCACACGCAAGTGCCAAGTACCAAGTGCACCTATGATGCGCCATGGCTAACTTGGCATAACTCATATGGAGCTTCTTTTGACACTTATATTGTTTTTGTGGACCCAAACTTTCCTAGTAGGACTAAGCATTTTGTTTTTAAAATGTTCAACATTTAATGGTCGATGTGAGAGATAGAAATGAGCAGCTTCCAAGTTCTCTTCCCCACATGGTATTGACTCCAAGAAACTGAGACCAAATCAGTCTTTTTCATTGTTTACTAGCTACCTAGTATCGGTCTTCCCTTGGCTTCATTCTTTTCCAAAAATTTTCAACCAATTCACATTATTCAGTTTATATCTTGCCTTGAGAAATAAAATTTTATATTCTACATGCATATTAGTGGTCTCAGAGATATTCATCTATTATATATACATAGTAAAAATACATCAGTTTCCATAAACTAGGATCGATTTGGCGGAGTAGTAAAAGTGATCAGTGAACAATGACGAGCAATGGAAACGAAGTAAGTGATGATAACAAGTTCTCAACTCCAATGCCCATGATTGGGCTGAACATGGCAGTAGCCACTTTGGTATGTCTTGTTCTCATGCTCTGCGATATCTTTAGTGCAATTCGTCAAAGGAAGCCATGGATACCTTGTCGATTCTTTGTGCTTAACTCATTTTCATTGACACTCCTATCCGTGGCCACAAAACTTCCAGTAGATCTCACAACTTCAATGCCAAGTGCTTATGACCAGCTATCTAAGCTATGTGGGACTTCCTTGATTTGCATCTCAATAGGTTTCTTCAGGCTTTCAATGGTAGACATGAATGAATCCGAGCTTTCCTCCAACTTATCTTCCTTGACACTAATAGTATTAACTGTCGTAGTTGATATTTCGTTACAAATTAGCACGGGCGCCATCTTTTTATTTAAAGTACAACATGTCATCAACTTGGTTTTAATGTTGGCATTGCTTTGCGTCGCTAGTTGTCTTAGATTTAAAGTATGCACTCATTATTTCTCTGAACACTTTAGAAAATGTCTTAAACATATGCCTAAAAACATTCACACGCTAAAGAGGTGTTATATCCATAGCTACATCACAAACCCCCAGCTGATGCTCAGTAGGTTCACGCCCAGTGCCACTGTTGGCGTGCTTTGCATTGTAAGTTGTGTGGTCTTATTAGAATCAGTACTTCAAACACTAAGTCTTGATCGAGGTACGAAGGAAGCTTCCGACTATAAATGGTCTATTTGGGGGGTGGTTTGGTTACAGATTCTCACCTCAGTAGTGGGAACTTCTGCTGTTGTGTTCCGAAGCCTGACCTTTGCTAGGCAAGTGTACTGCCTCCTCTGTATCCATTTCAAATGGAACACCATTCTTGAATGCTACAGTTTATTCATGCTGGGACAGAGAAACTGGACCCTGTATTCCAGAGCCTTGAATCATTCACGAATCCATTTTCAAACTTTTCGGGCATTGGAAAATATTCTCCATTCTTTGTTGTTCCTTATGAAAACTTGTGCAAATTGTGTCGACAAGCTGACTCTCGCCACAATTTGCGAGATAGGGGATCGCTTTGCTCAGGCCATGATGAAGTCTAACATTATCGCTTTCTCAAAAAACAAGAGAAGAGACGATGGCGACGATGAAATGATGGTAATGTTAAGGAAGGAGTTCAATGAAAGTCTTGAAAGAGCAACGTTATTATCGGTTCCCAATTTTTACAGTGACTATCTGTTAAGGAAAAGTATTGCGGACATGGAGATGTGCATTAATAAACATTCAAGTTTCCCTCTGCATCATCTTCTTAAATTCTTGGGCAAACCAGCTTATGGTTCTATGGAGCTTTTGAAGCAAATTGGTCAAAGTAGTGATGAACTTTTATTGCTTGTATGTTTGGTTAGAATTGCAGATTCATTGGTGCCATCTCTTCAAACTGCCTCTTTGGTTTGCGCACTGGATCAAGCCTTTGAGATTATTGTTTTCATCCACGAGAGAACAAAGGTTATAAGTGCTTCAATTAACATGAAGATTAACTTTGCAAAAGATATTTGGATGAGTAGAAGCATCAAGAAACATTGGTTTCAGACTTGTGTCATAGAACATTTCAAGCAAGGAATATGCACCAACCATTTCCGGGACCATGTTCATGAAACTGTCCATCATAAGGAATTACTGAAGGTTGTGAGCCATGAGTTGTATGACATCATTAGCATTATTGGTGAGCCGAGAATATCTAATGTCATCATTGGCGGTACTAATGAACAAATTGGAGAGCTTTATGATCTCATAGAACAATTGTTTGTTGCATTATTGCATAGTTTTATTGAGCAACTTCCTGGTGTCATATTCAATGGCTTGAGTGAGGGAGTTCCGAACCTCGAGTTTCAAAACAATGTGATGATTTCCATGAAACTCATCGCAAGGTTGAAGATACTGGAGATGGAACCTTCGGGCTTTGCCAGCGGCAACATTAAAAGCTTCATGGCTAGTCATGATGCCGTAGAGAAAGATAAGGAATCAGCTGGTAGCACTTCTTTTGGTAGCAAAAATCATGTTGATGACAACTTGGTATTTCCGACTACTAATGATGATGCCGGCATAACAGAAGCTGTATAAGCAAAGTATGTGCCCTTCTCTTTGCAAATCAATTTTTGTTCATTTCACCATCTATTAATTTACTGTTTTCAGTTAGAGGGGGCAAAAGAGTCCAATTTCTATGAAGTTCATTTCATTAATTTCTCTTTACATATTAGTGCATGGTAAGAATCCAACATACTGTGTAAATAATGATATCCAATTTTGATGCATATGCTCATTCATTCTTCATTCAGTATGCTTAGAAAATGTTTAATGATAGGATTTGTAACATGTCGATTACTAGCTATTGCTTGTTCGGCTTTTACAATCCATTAAAATGGAAGCGCGTTGGTTTCTCTTTTCTAACCAATTGAATTACAAAATCCTGCTTGCATCTTACAGCTTGGAGATTATGATGAAGGACAACAAGTGAAAGGCGTTTTGGGCGAGGATTTTGCAGAGCTTCGTGATAATTCCAAAGTATGTCAAATTATTAGGTTTCAATTTTCTCCAATGTGACTAAAAGTTTCGTTATAAGTTGAATCTTTTCAATACTGCGAGTGGATGTACATTTGTTATAGCTGATGTTGGTCAGTGTCACCTCTCAAACTGTTGTGGTTAGAAAATAAGTAGAGGTGAAGAATGCAAACATATATTATATTTGTTAGGCTTGAATCTTCGAGTGCACAAGCTCTTCATATGTTGTACAGCCTCATAAATTCATAATTGTTTCGTCTAAATCTTCACCGATTAATAATACGTCGCGGTGTTAGAATGACATGAACAAATTAAAGAAAGGAAAAGAAAAAGGACATCCCCTACATTTACATGATCATCATACTAAAGAATCTTTACTTCTTGATTCATTGCCTTTCTCTGCAGCATCCGCAGTCATGAAGCTCTTTATGTTGTTGCTAAAGAAGCGCGACGATTCCATGCTGTCCAACAGACTAAGTCTAGCAACAAATTTCATGGAAATCTGCACATTTTTCTCAAACTGGGCAGCAGGAACACCATCACTCAAGCCATTGAATACGGCGTCGGGAAGTTGATCGATAAAATAATGCAGTAGTTCGACAAACAGTTGTTCCATTCGATCGTAAAGTTCTTCTGTGCATTCGTTAGTACTACTAATGATGTCGAGTATCCTCGGTTCACCAATAATGTCAATGATGTTATAAACTTCAATAACTCCGCGAACTTGATCCCAGAAATGATTGGTGCATCTTCTGTTTTTGACAAGTCTGAAGATATCAGTTTGAAACCAATTGTCTTTGACACCTCTGCTCTTCCAAATATCTCTTGCAACATTGATCTTCATATAATTTGAAGCAGTTAGGCTCTTTGTTTTCTCATGAATGAAAACAATTATCTCGAAGGCTTGATCCAGTGCACAAACAATCGAGGCAGAGCGAATCGTCGGCACCAATAAATCTGCCATTCTAACCAGACATACAAGTAGTAGGAACTCGTCGCTGTCTTGACTAATTTTGTTTGAAAGCTCCACAGAATCATGAGCAAATCTTCCCAAGAATGTAAAAAGAGAATGCAAAGGGTGTGTTGAATGTTTCTTGATGCACATTTCCATATCCGTCATACTCTTCCCTAATAAGTAGTCACTGTAAAAATCTGGAATCGGCGGGGTACCAGTTCTTTCGAGGTTGCCATCGAACTCTTTCCTTAGCATTACCATTGTTTCCACACCATCATCTCCTCCACTGCGCTCATTTTTTCTCATTCGCCAAGCGAAGCATTCGCTTGCCAATCTAATCGCGATAATAATCAGTTCATTGACACAATCAGCCCAAATTCTCGTTACGTATAACAAAGAATTACTCACATGTTCTAACATTCGAAAGATCCGAAAAATCGATCTCGAATGATTCAGTAGTCTAGAATAGAGGCTCCAATTTCTCTGTGCCAATGAAAATATGTTTAAACCTTCAAGAATCCTCTTCTCTTTAATAGCAGCATTGAAGAAAGAATGCATTTGGCTTGCCAACATGAGGCATCTTAAAACAACAGCCAAAGTGCCTACTATTATGGTGAGAATTTGTAATCCAACAACTGCCCAGATAGACCATTTATAATCAGAAGCTGCTTTTACTTCATGATCAAGACTGTATGCTCGGATCGCGGCTTGTAATAGAACCACACAACAAAATGTGCAAAGCGCGCCAACAGTAGCACTCGGCGAGTACCTATAATAAATCAACCGAGGGTTTGCAATGTAACTAAACGTGTAACATCTCTTCAGTGTGTGAACATTTCTAGGCATATGTTTAACAGACTTTCTAAAGGACTCACAAAAACATTCTGGCAATGAAGATCTAACATAACCCGTGACGCCGATCAATAACGACATTAAGACCAAGTTGAGGACATGTTCTGCCTTGAACAAGAAGATGGCGCATTGTTTATTTGCAAGGCGATATTAACGAGTAATCGTGATTACTAGTACTGTCAAGGATGCGAAGTTCGTGAAATCTTCGGATTCAACAAAAGGTCTACAAAAGCCAATGTAAATACAAATAAAGGTAGTTCCGCAAAGCTTAGATAGTTGGTCGCAAGCACTAGGCTTTGAAGTAGTGAGGTCTACTGGAAGTTTGGTGGCTATTGATAGGAGTGTCAGTGTGAAGGAGTTTATGGCAAAGAATCGACATGGTATCCATGGCTTTCTACGGCGAAATGCAAGATATATAGTAACTATACATCATCAACTGATGGTTTGCAATGTAACTAAACATGTAACATCTCTTCAGTGTGTGAACATTTCTAGGCCTATGTTTAACAGACTTTCTAAGGGACTCGCAAAAACACTCTGGCAATGAAGATCTAACGCAACCCGTGACACCGATCAATAACGACATTAAGACCAAGTTGAGGACATGTTCTGTGTTAGACCAGAGGAACTTGCAATGACTTCAAAGCGTGTAACACTACCACTTTCCTAAAAGAAGTTTTGCTCTCTAAACTGCAAGAGTCAGCAAATATCCTAAAGGATACGATAAGTAACCCACCTTTCACTTTGCAGTAGTGAAAGATGAAAACAAGAGCAGTTGCTGGTGCATTTCGAGATAATTTCTTCCTCCCCAAACCTCTCCTCCTATAGAACACTGGTCATGACCAGTTAGAGTGAAAATGGGGTAGTGGAGTAGTGGAACAGTCAAGCATTGATGCAATGGAGTAGTGGAACAGTCAAGCATTGATGCCAAGCATTGATGCAATGGAGTAATGAAGCAGTCAAACATTGATGCAATGGAGTAGTGGAGCAGTAATGGAGTAATGGAGAGCAGTTACAACTGCACCCACTTAGCCACTCTAATAACTCTAAAATGCGCCATATGCGTAGCGCCGCGCGCGAGTGTGGCTCACCTTGCATAACACTTGTATTTTATTTTACACACACTATGGTGCAAGAGTACATATATACTCTTTGAAGTTGAAGTTTCTAACCAATGTGGGACTAAACATTTATTTTGAAAATGTTCAACAATCCCCCGCTATTTTCAAAATAATCAGATCATTCAATCCGCGAAATCTCAAACATTATATGCATAAATAATGGTATCTTGCGATTTGAACCACTAATTTGTGAAAAGTTCATTACATCATATCAGAATTACATGGTAGATAAACTTTGAACCAATGATTCTATTCGATATGTAGCATAAACATATCACGCATATAACTTACACCAGAAAATAGCCATAAATATCCTGACGCATTCAACATTGGCCTTGTGTCCCGTATCTTCTCGTGAATGTCTTTGGAGCCAAGCCCTTGAACTCCTTGAAGCGGCCGCACTTCACATTCACATAGGTAGTCTCCATTCTAGTACCCCCGCAATTTAAGCACCTTTAGAAGACTATTAAGATATCATCTCAACCCTCTCTCTTTACATGCATGTACCGAGCACTAACAACCTTGGGATGGTTATTAAAATTTAGTGCTCACAGTCACTCTTATAATGAATTTGACTGCATTGAACTCAAGACTTAACGTAATGTTAGGCGTCGAGTTGAGTTTCCACTATTGGTGACCTGTAATTCATGGGCTTGAGACTCATCCCCCTTGATGTTTTATTCACCAAGTCTCTTGGCAATCCGTTAGTAAGAGGATCTGCCAAGTTTTGACTAGATCTCACATAGTCAATCGTGATAACTCCTCTTGTTATCAATTCTCTGACACAACTGTGTCTCAATCCAATATGTCTGGATTTACCTTTGTACACTTGGCTATAAGCCATTGCCAATGTGGCCTCATTATCACAATGGATAGAGATTGGAGCTACCGGTTTAGGCCACAATGGTATCTCGTGTAATAATTCACGTAGCCATTCAAACTTCTTTTGCTCGAGGCCAATGCAATAAACTCTGATTCCATGGTAGAACCAGCAATTAAAGTTTGCTTCTTTGAAGCCCACGAGATTGCACCTCTAGCAAGTATGAAAATCCACCCACTTGTGGATGCATGATTTTGATCTTTCACAATCCAACTTGCATCTGAAAATCCTTCTAAGACCGAAGGATATCCACTATAGCATAAACCATAGTTAATTGTTTTCTTCAGATATTTCAAAACTCTTCGAATTGCAAACCAATGCAAGTCGCTTGGATTAATTGTAAATCTGCTCAACTTGCCTACCGCCAATGCAATATCCGGCCTAGTGCATGTCATTGCATACATTAAGCATCCAATTAATCTAGAATACTCCAGTTGTGAAACTAGATTGCTTGTATTTTTCACTAGCTCAATACTTGAATCTAGTGGGGTAGAAACAGGGGCACAATTCAAGTGATTGAATCTATTGAGAACTTTCTCAATATAATGAGATTGAATTAGAGTAATACTCCCCTCATCTCTTACAATCTGAATTCCGAGTATGACATCAACTTGCCCCATATCTTTCATTTCAAACTGGCTTGAAAGAAACATTTTGGTCAACTGAACTTGTTCCAAGTCAGTTCCAAAAATAAGCATGTCATCTACGTAAAGACAGATAATGACATCATTGCCTTTTCCATCAAACTTGCTATATACACATTTATCAGATTCATTTATTTTGAATCCAAAAGCAAGTACAACCTGGTCAAATTTTTGGTGCCACTGTTTTGGTGCTTGCTTTAAACCATACAATGATTTTCGCAATCTGCACACTTTATTTTCATGACCGGGCATAATAAACCCTTCAGGTTGTTCCATGTATATTTCCTTATCTAACTCTCCATTTAGGAACATTTGTTTTAACGTCCATTTGGTGGATGACCAGCTTGTTTATAGCTGCAATTGCAATAAGCAATCTGATAGTAGCAATTCTAGCTACTGGTGAATAGGTATCGAAATAGTATATTCCATGCTTTTGGGTGAAACCCTTAGCAACCAGTCAATGGATCCATCAACTCTTATTTTTCCTTTTGAAGAGAAATTTGCACCCAGGAGGTAGATCAACTAGCTCCCAAGTGTTATTTTCCATTATTGAATCCATCTCATCATTTAATGGGTTTACGCCATGTGGCTCACCTTGTATAACACTTGTATTTTATTTTACACACACTATGGTGCAAGAATACATATATACTCTTTGAACTTGAAGTTCCTAACTAATGTGGGACTAAACATTTATTTTGAAAATGTTCAACATTCTGCTTTGAACAAGAAGATGGCGCCGCTGTTTATTTGCAAGGCGATATTAACGGTAACTGTGATTACTAGTACTGTCAAGGATGCGAAGTTCGTGAAATCTTCGGATTCAACAAAAGGTCTACAAAAGCCAATGTAAATACAAATAAAGGTAGTTCCGCAAAGCTTAGATAGTTGGTCGCAAGCACTAGGCATTGAAGTAGTGAGGTCTACTGGAAGTTTGGTGGCTATTGATAGGAGTGTCAGTGTGAAGGAGTTTATGGCAAAGAATCGACATGGTATCCATGGCTTTCTACGGCGAAAAGCTAGATATATATCGCAAAGCATGAGTATAAGGCATACCAAAGTAGCTCCAGCGATGTCCAATCCGACCGCGGGCAATGGAGACGATAATTTCGAGTCATTTGCGGCGTACCCTTTGTTCGCCATTGCTTTGCCAATCCTGTTAGTATTCTATCAAGTCAAATTTGATCATGAGTAATGTAAGGAGCCATTTCTAATCCTTGGTATTAGCTTTTCTTTCACTATCATTGATAATGAAAAGAGAAGTTTAAGTTGGAAAAAGTCTTTAATTCCATATTCAAATTTGTTGAAGTCAATGCCGGGAGAGCAAGAGAAGTTGGACACTTTGTCATATTAATGGTTCGGCCTGTGACGGGGACATCCCTTCTAACATTAAACTTCTTGTTGTCCGTGCTAGAACGACCAGTACAACGGTATGTCACACCGTAAGAAACATTGAATCACAAGAGTCGTTCATGCGCGCTTTGAGATGCGGATATACACAAATCCTGATGCATAGCACGCGAGTTAAGACCGCATAAATGGCTCTTGTAAACCAATATATCTTGTGGTGTGACATTGTTGCTGTCATTTTAATATTTTCCTTAAATCAGATGCATATATGTCAGCATAAAATAAGGGGAAATGAAAATTCATTATAAAAACGAATTAAGCTTCAATCCCAAATTAGTTGGATCTAATTATATGTTGGATATTTTCAAAAAAGAAATGTTTTAGCCCCACATTGGTAAGAAAGTTCTACTTTAAAGAGTAAATGTACTCTTGCACTTTTTAAGTGTAAAAGAAAAACCATAAATATTATGCAAAGTGAGCACGTGGTGCGGCTAATCATAGTTAAAACTTTCTACCATTAATTTCTTACCATTTTCGGATTTATTATGTGGATGGTTAATTAATTGACACACTCAACATTAAATTCAATGTTGACTAAATAGAGCTTTTTACCATTAATTTCTTACCATTTTCGGATTTATTATGTGGATGGTTAATTAATTGACATGCTCAACATTAAATTTAATGTTGACTAAGTAGAGCAGTTTAAACTCCTGAAACTCCCCACTATCCCATTTCTTCTCCAACTGGTTTTGATCAAAGTGCTATAAAAGAAGATGCTTGAGAGAAAAAAGATCATCTAGAAATTCACAGCAATTGCTTGTGTTTCAACTTTCACTACTGCAAGTGTAAGTTGATTTTTACTTCATCGTATCCTTTAAGATTTTTGATGACTTTTGCAGTATAGAGAGCAAAATTTCATTTACGAAAGTGGCATACTTACACGCTCTGAAGTCATTACTGAATCCTCTGGTCTTACACTATATAGATTAAACTCTTCCGCTCCACTCAATTTAATGTCCTTGATATATAGAGTTATTTCAAAATCCTTTGTTACCAATGCATCCCAAATTAATTTAGATCTACTCATATACTATTGAGTTTTTGTATTTAGTTACAAGACCGAGTTTTACCTTAATTCTGAACCTCTACATTTTTTTTATACTTTAGCTGGAGTCGAACCACGACCTCGCTAAACTTTGCCTTCTAGCAACTGATGCTTCCTCTATCTCGTTGTAGTTGTTTTTGCTGAACCTCCACTTTATATTACGAGTTTTATCACAAGAGAAGTTGGACACTTTGTCATATTAATGGTTGGGCCTGTGACAGGGACATCCCTTCTAACATTAAACTTGTTGTTGTCGGTGCTAGAACGACGACCACAAGGGTACGTCACACCCCAAAAAATATTGGATCACAAGAGCCGTTCATGCACGCCTAAAGATGCGGATATACACAAATCATGATGCATAGCACGCGAGTTGAGATCGCATAAATGACTTTTGTAAACTAATATATCTTGTGGTGTGACACTGTTATTGTCATTTTAGTATTTTCCTTAAATCAGATGCATATATGTCAGCAAAAATAAGGGGAAATGAAAATCCATTATAAAAACAAATTTAGCTTCAATTCTAAATTAGTTGGATTTAATTATATGTTGGATATTTTAAAAAAAATGTTTTAGTCCCACATTGGTTAGGAAGTTCTACTTTAAAGAGTAGATATACTCTTGCACTTTTTTAAGTGCAAGAGAAAAACCACAAGTATTGTCCAAAGTGAGCCACTTGCCTGGGGTGTTTTTAAATTTATTATGTGGATGGTTAATTATTGACACACTGAACATTAAATTCAATGTTGACTTAAGTTTAAACTACTGAAACTCCCCACTATGGACTTGCTTTTCCTCCCGTGTTAATGGGCAAGAAGAAGATGGTTCCACAAGGTAACGGTCTTTCTCTGTTACTTGTGCACACATTGTCGTTTGGTCCATGCTTGCATTCAATGAAGAAATGCAGCATATATACAATCCATGAAGTCTAACTTGAAGTCAGCAACACTTTGCAAGAATTTTCTGAGAAGTTAACAATGGATGCACATGTAGCAAATGACAACAAGATGTCTTCTCCAATGCCCGCAATCGGTCTCTACATGGCAGTAGCGACTTTGGTATGTCTCATCCTCATGCTTTGCGATATCTTTAATGCAATTCGTCAAAAGAAGCCATGGATTCCTTGTCGATTCTTTATGCTCAATTCCTTTACACTCACACTACTTTCAATAGCCACCAAACTTCCAAGTGATCTCACCACTTCAATGCCTAGTGCCTGTGACCAACTATCCAAGCTATGTGGAACTTCCCTCATGTGCATCTCAATTGCTTTCTTTATGCCTTCTGTTGTAAACATGAGCCGATCCGAATATTCCGCAAGCCTGGCCTCATTGTCTATTATGGCTATCACCATTGTTGTTAATGTGTCCTTGGAAATAAGCACCGGTGCCATTTTCTTGTTCAAGGTAGAACACATCATCACCTTACTTTTAATGTTGTTATTACTTGGTGTCATGGGTGGATCAAGAATTACTTCCTATGATTATTTCACTCTACCCTTTAGAAAATCTCTTCAACATATGCCTAGAAATGTTTACACACTCAAGAGGTGTTACATCCATGGTTACATCGCAGACCCCCAACTGGCACTATGTAGGTTCACAAGTAATGCCACTGTAGGAGTCCTTTGCACAATCTGTTTTGGGGTTTTATCGGAAACTGCTATTCGAGCATACAGTCTAGACAAGGGGTTGAAGGGAGATTCTGATTATAAATGGTCTATCTGGTTAGTGGTTGGATTGCAGTTGATCACTTTACTAGTCGGCACTTTAGCTATCGTCTGTCGATGCCTAGCCTTGGCTAGCCAGATGCATTACTTAGTGCTTATTGGTCTTAAAAGATTTACGTTTCTTGAAAGCCACAATGTATTCTTGTTGACTCACAGAAACTGGAATTTATACTTGAAAACATTGAATCATTCGAGAATGGTTTTCCAAATCTTTCTAACAATGGAAAATATTCTTGATTCTTCATTGTTCCTCACGAGAATTTGTGTAGAGAGTGTCAACAAATTGACCCTTGTTGCAATTCGAATTGCGAGAGATTTCTTTGCCTTGACCATAGAAAAGACTGGCATTGTTGATCATAGAAAAGGCAGGGGAGTAATAGACGACCTGAATGATGATGATAAGATAATTCTGAAGTTAAAGAAAGAGTTTGATGATGATGGCCTTGACAAGTATATGTCACAACTTCCCAATTTTTATAGCGAATTCTTATTAAGAAAAGGTTTCATGGACATGGAGATGTGCATTAAGAAACACTCAACATACCCTATGCATTCTCTCCTTCATTTTTTAGGCAAAGAAACTCATGATGATTCTATGAAGCAGATTAGTAAAAGTAGTGACAAGCTCCTCTTACTTGTATGTCTTGTTAGAATGGCAGATTCATTGGCACCATCGCTTCGCATTGTCTCTTTGGCTTCCGCACTTGATCAAGCGTTTGAGATCATTGTTTTCATCCATGAGAAAACACATGCCATAAATGCTTCAAAGGCCATGAAAGTTAATCTTGCAAATGATATTTGGAGGAATAAACATATCAGAAACCACTGGTTTCAAACACATATCATCAAACACTTAAAAAGTGGAGGATGCAGCTGCCATATACGGGATCGTGTTGCTGAACTTGACGATAAATATCTATCGAATTTCTTGATCCAGGAATTGCTTGATATCATTGATATTGTTGGTGATCCAAGAGTTGATGCAATTAGGAGTACTAATGGAAGCATAGAAGAGCTTTACGATCGCATAGAACGATTATTTGTTGAACTACTGCACAGTTTTTTCGATCAATTTCCTGATGCCATTTTCAATAGCTTGAATGCGAGTGTTCAAGCATTTGAGTTTCAAGAAACTGTGAAGACTTCCATGGAACTCGTAGCTAGATTTAAAGATGTCGATCCTTTACACTATGCCAACCGCAACATCGGTAGGTTCATGACTACCGATTCACCAGTGGAAGAAAATGAAGCAGTTGCCGGCCATGTTGTTTCTCTAGGCAATGTGGTGATTGCTGATGGTAATAATGTAACCAACGCAGGAGGAACACATGTGGCTCAAATAGAAACTATTTAGTTGATGTTCGAAACTAGTGTATCTGATAGTAAGAGAGTTTACATGTTGGTGAGAAGTAGAAATATTCTGTAATTTGGAGAGAAGCTGCAGAGCTCTTGAATCCTATGCTACCTCTTGTATTTCCCTTTCCTATCATATTAATAAAATTCTTGGTAGGAGATGAGTTTGATCCTCTCCAAGTTTTCCATTAGAACTGTGTGTGGATAAAAAATTTGCACCTGGTGTTATATTTTCATATCAGTTGTTATTATGTTCTTGGCTTATAAGTCTACTTCTCCAAATTTTGTTCTTCTAGTTTGTGATTAAGTAATCATGACATTGCTGATTTCATGTAGGTTCATAGGTCTAGAGATGGGCGCGGCATGTAGTGTTATCCGCGCTACCATCAATGGTATGTCTGCAATTGTTTTTTAGACTGACATGGGATTCATAAGCAGCAGTTAAATGAAGGAATATGTGAAATGGCTATCTGCTTGCTTGGAACTAATTAGCTGAAATTGGTAATACGAGTTCAAGAAACATCTTTTTAGTGGACTTCAACATGTTTTAATGAGTTTAAGAATATCTATCATATATGCTTAATGAGTTTTCTATGTGACTTGGGCTTGATGAACTATTTTAAGGGGATATGTGTGAAGCAAAATGAATATGGAGTATGCCTGACAAATCCCACTTATTTAAAAATATGTCGCGGAACGTTAGAAGATTCGAACTCACGACGTTAAATTTTCTCTCTTTAAACCTCTATATAGGGTCTCTTACTATTGGGCCCATCCACACCTTTATCTGTAGGTTCGTGTATCTCATTAGTACATATATATTCTCCCCATGCAGTTTAACCACATTAAACTCTCAAGTGTAGGGTTTTACTATATAAAAGGTCTTGGTAATTGTTAAGAAAATTATAGTAATTGCTATATTTCATAGTTTATGTATTTATGAAGTTTCTATATTTGGATATCTAGATAGTTTTGGTGACTTTCTTTATTTTATGATTTGTTCAGCTCTATAAATAAGAGCACTCTATTGTATTCAATTTGCCCACATTAATGTAATATTCTTAAACTTTTCTTTGAAATCTATCATAGTATCATAGCTTGGTTTCTAATGCTAGGTCGGTCGACTTTCGAGTTGACGACCAATTCGTGGTGTCTCTTTCGATCTCTCGTTGTTGTTCTCGCTTTGGATTGTGTTTTTCAGAGCCCTAATCGTGGGTTTTTGTTTTCAATCTGTTCGCTGGTTGTGTGTGACACAACACTGTTTTCTATGTGAACGTTGTTTCAAGTCTGTCACGTCTGCCATCTGTCCCCCGGTCTCTTCGCACTCGTCTGTCACCTCCGTCTGCACGCTGTCGCATGTCCGCCTGCAAACCGTTAGCCAATCTGTCGCCCGCCCGCCCACCTGCTTTGCCTCCCGCCACCGCTGTGACGGCCCCAATTTTCTACAAATTGGGCCCCGCCCGGCCTAAGCCTACGTGGACCCCCGAGCCAGTCTCGCAAGGTCAACGCAGGCCTAGTCAGCCTTCCAATCCATCATTATCAGTACATTCAACATTTACAGTTGAGTTCTTAATATTTTTCGAGTTTTACAATTTTAGCGGAAGCAACTAATAAATTAAATAACTCAACAAAAAAATCATGGAGTTAGGCAACCTAATTGTGGAACCCAGTCAATATCATCAGAGGAGAGTAAAAATACAAAATATACAAAATTTTCACCTAGCCATGAAGCATTTCCTCTGCTACTTGTCTGCGGCTCTGCACTCAGTCAAAATAACATATACACAACATTTCGCAATATCCAAAACAACAGTTCACGATATCCAAAGCAGTCAAACCCATGCAAATAGAACGAAATGAATCAAGAATGCATGAATATAAAAAGACTGTAACCAATCCATCGACGAGTGATGCCAAATAACAAGGAGTCCCAACCAAAAGGTCAATGAGTCGCGGCAAAAGCCCAGCAGACTCGGGTTTAGGACGAGACCCCAGCCTCTCAGCCCCAACTCTTGCAACTATGAGACATCCATATACCCGACTCTAGGACGAGACCACTGCCTCCCAGCCCTAGCCCGTACGACTATGAAACACACATGGACCCGGATAAATCAACGGACGACCATAATTAGGACGAGACCCCCTGCCTCCAGTCCTAACCCTCTCATATCGCAGATACACAGTAACCATGACTCACTTGCCAATGGACCCCCTCAATCGACAACAAATTCAACGATAGTTATCATCACAAAGCAGTGAACAACAATAAAACTATCACATAACAGTAAACAACAACAGTCAATGGAGAGAAATGAAATATTGTATAAGTCTCTAACTGGCTTACTTACCTCGAGAAATCGCGAATTCGAAATCAAGACGTCTCTCTCGCGTCTCGATTTGCGCACCCGACACCCGACTCCTAGTCCTTGGTGTCCATTTAGACATTTTAGGCCTCGTTTACTAAAATTCATTCAAATCACATTGAAAAAGTGAAATAAACCTAACCTTCATCGCGTCGTCGCGATTTCGTCGAAATCGCGCATCCGACCGATCAACATCGCGCCATCGGCGCCGCTGCCTCGTCGGCGCCGCCGCCGCTGCTCCGCCAGCCGCGTCGGCCACCACCCCGACCGCTGCCGATCGTCGCCGTCCCACCGCTTTGCGTTACTTCGCCGCGCTTGCGCGCCATCGCTGCCGCGCCGGAGTTGCTGCCGGCTCGCCGGCGTCGCTGTCGTCACTGCCTGCTCCGCCACCGGCCGCCGCTACTCACCGGCGTCTGCAGCTGCTCTCGCCACCACCGCCAGCACTGCCGGCCGGTGTTGCCGGCCACCTCCGCGCCGCCTCCGGCTCGCCGATCTCCTCCTCTCCTCATCCCTCTCTCTTTCTCCTCACCTCCCGATTCTTATCTTCTTTCCTTTTCTTTTTTTTTCTATATATATATTAATATATACATTTTCTTTTTATCTTTTTGATTTCAAATCAAAATTGTCCTCGTGATTCGTGCAACACGAATCTCGAGGCAACTCAACAATCAAGCAGTGCGCATCTCGAGGCACCAACCAGCATCGTTTTCAAACTCTCGATACTCTCGATACTCGCGCTACACGCGTCACGCTGCGTATCCCTCGTCGGCACGCGACTCGAGGCGTGTCCCCGTTCGTGTTTCGGCTCACCGAATTCCTCGCATAAGTAGCATTGTCCTCCCAAATTGGATTCGGATATACGTATTTCGACGAGTGGGTCCCACATACGTCCTTGACTTGACACGTGGCACAAGTCAAATTTTTGGGCCGTTACAACCGCCGTCAAGAAACTGTCCGTCGCCGTTATATGTCGTCGACTATGTCGACCATGCTACCCGCCGTCGACTATGTCGATTCCGTTGCACGCCTCGCTGTCGACAATGTCAAATCCGATGTTTGCCTATCGTCGACTATGTCAACTTTGCTATCTCGTTCGTTCGTTGTCGACTTTGTTGACTTTGATATCCGTTGTTCTACGATTCCGTTGTTCTAACTCAACCACATCGAATATGTTTCCTGTCGTCTTCGGTGGTCGTTGATCTGCTCCGCAACGAACGAACCTTAAATTAGTCGTCTTGGGTGGTCATTGATCGTTCCGCAACAAACCTTAGATTTGTCGTCTTGGGTTGTTGATTTGCTCCGCAACGAACCTTAGATTTGTCAGGTTTACTGATTCGATTGACAACCTCAAGTTGAACCAACTTGAGTTTGAGGGCGGGTGTTAAAGAAATTATAGTAGTTGCTATATTTCTTAGTTTTGGTATTTACGAAGTTTCTATATTTGGATATATATCAGTAATGTATAGCGAGGTATCCAGACTTATGTACTTTTTTCTCAAGTCACACTTAACTGAGGTGGAACTATATTATGGCCCCCACACACCAACAATTACAACTGATTCGCATTGGATTAATGACCACGCAAAAGATCGCTTCTTTCTTTCATGAGAATACCACATAAAATAGCTTTAAGATTTGTGTAGGTAGAACAATTGTTTGTTGAATTACTCCAACATTAATGCCACCTCTACTAGTCCTCCCAATCTTTGATGAGCAAGACGAATAAGGGTCGTCCTCCCCAACTTTGCTTCTTGCACACCGTAGACTTTTTGTCCATATACTTAAATTCAATGAACAAAAGCATATGATTCAGCATTACGTCATGGCTCATGGAAATAGTCAAGCTCGCTTAGATACTCACTACTCACGAGATATAACATAAACTAAAATAATGAACAAATGCATATGATCACTTATGTCTAACCCGAATTCAAATTCTGACAGTCGTACTTGGAAGAAATTGTTGAGAAGTTGGAAGTGATCCACCAGTGAACGATGGATGTTGATATAGCAAATGACACCAAGTTCTCTTCTCCAATGCCCGCGATCGGTCTCTACATGGCGGTAGCAACTTTGGTATGTCTCATCCTTATGCTTTGCGATATCTTTAATGCAATTCTTCGAAAGAAGCCATGGATTCCTTGTCGATTCTTCGTGCTCAATTCCTTTTCACTCACACTACTTTCAATAGCTACCAAACTTCCAAGTGATCTCACCACTTCAATGCCTAGTGCCTGTGACCAACTATCCAAGCTATGTGGAACTTCCCTCATGTGCATCTCAATTGGTTTCTTTAGGCCTTCTACAAAAACATGAGCCAATCCGAACTTTCCGCAAACCTGGCCTCATTGTCTATTATGGTTATCACCATTGTTGTTAATGTTTCCCGCAAATAAGCACCGGTGCCATTTTCTTGTTTAAGTTGGAAAACGTTATCGTCTTGGTTTTGATGTTGCTATTCTTTGTGTGTCATGGGTACTTATAGAATGATCTTCTCTCGATTATTTCTTGAACCATTTAGAAAATCACTTCAACATATGCCAAGAAATGTTTACACTCTCAAGAGGTGTATGTCCATGTAGAATTATACAGAGTCACATTCTTTATTGTTGTTGTTTTATGTAGTTGTTGCTTTGTGTACGAGTTGTTGTAGTTGTTTATGTTAATTGATGAGTATGTATAGAATCATGTACTTTAGTGTAATGTACTACAGTTCATGTTAGTTTGTTCTAGGCGCTTGTAACTAGGGGGTACAATGTACACCATGTGAGGTTTATATATAAGCAATACAAGTTGTAATGTATAGTTTGAGATTGAATAAGAAAGATTGCATTTCATTGTTTCATCGTGTTCAATGAGCATCTGTTGCATTAATCAATGATCTTTGTTGATCATTGATCTCATTGTTGATGTTTGAATTTGTTCATGGTATCGAGCAGTGTTCTTTAGTTCTTGATTTGTGTTGTTTTTCGATTAAATTGACTGGCCTAAACATGGCATCTGCTCATGGTTCCGTAAGTTCTTCAATTCGAAATGGAGCAGGAGAGCTCCCTAAACAAAGTGTGATCTTGGAGTCGAGAATCCTTTACTTCTTCAAGGATCTGATCATCCTGGTATGGTACTTGTCTCTAATTCTCTTACTGGTTCAAATTACCTATCTTGGAGTCGAGCTATGATGATTGCATTGGGTGCAAAAACAAAGATTGGTTTCATCGATGGAAGATGTTTAAAACCAGAATCTACTGACCCTAATCTTGATCGATGGATCAAGGTGGATTATATGATCACTTCTTGGATCTTGAATTCTATTTCAAAGGATATTATTGAAGCTTTCCTTTATACAACCTCTTCTTTTGATCTATGGAATGAATTAAAGGAAAGGTTTGGAGAATGTAATGGTCCTCTCAGACCAATTGAAACGAGATATTGCTTCTATAAGTCAAGGAGATCTGTCACTTTCACAGTATTATACCAAACTTAAGAAACTTTGGGATGAACTGAGTTGTTTAGCTCCTTTACCTGTGTGTGAATGTGGAGCATCAGCTGCAATGGCTGTTCTGGAGTCTAATGATAGGCTGATGCAGTTTTTGATGGGATTGAATGATTTGTATGATCATATTCGTAATCAAATATTGGTTATGGATCCATTACCAAGTATAAACAAAGCCTACTCTATGGTTCTTAGAGTTGAAAAACAAAAGGAGGTACATGTTAGCTATTCACCTGTGATAGATACAGCCATGATGATGAAAACTACTAAGATAAATTCAGGTTCATCTGGTTTAGCAAATGTTCATAGGTTTGCTGGAAAAGGAAATCAAAGGAAGTTTGTTAATAAAGATGATCTGTTTTATGATCATTGTAAGACTAAAAGACACACAAAAGAAACTTGTTTCAAACTTCATGGATTTCCAGATTGGTACAAAAAAGACCTTGACAAGAAGCAGATGTCAAATAATTCAAAGTCTTTTGTGAATTTGATGGAATCACCTCTGGACATACAAGATGCAGGATCATCTCAGTTTGAAGATTTCCAGTCTAATATAGCAGCAATGATACAGCAGGGAATTGAGAATTTTATGAAAGGAAAGTCTGTTTCAGAGGCAGGAGCTTCTACTCATGTGAATTCAGCTGTATCCGATTTTACAGTAGCTCATATAAAAGATTTTCCAGGTTCTTGTTCTTCTTTTAATTCAGATGCTTGGATTGTGGATAGTGGAGCAACAAATCATATGTGCACTAGCTATGATTTACTTGCTAATGTCATTGTCTTACCTAAGCCTGTTATGGTTTGTTTACCTGATGGACATACTAAAGAAGTGAATTGCATTGGAGATGTGAAGCTGAGTTCAGACTTAGTTCTTTCTTCTTGTTTGCATATAAACTCATTCAAGTATAATCTTTTGTCAGTTAGTAAGTTACTCTCATCTACTAAACTCGACAATTGAGTTTTATCCATCGTTTTAGTGCTATACGTAACATTGAGAGTTCTCAAGTTCTAGCTGTGGGAAGGATGGTGGAGGACTATACATACTGGATTCAAGTTCCTTTCATAAGGATGTCATTGCTTCATTTGTATCACCTTCAGAATTATCATTAGCCTATTGTAATAATGCTACTGATAATTTTTCATGGCATTGTCGATTGGGGCATCCTTCTATTCATGTAACAAGACAACTTGATATGTTACTTAACAAATCATTCGAATGTAACACATATCGAACCTTGTGATGTTTGTCGATGTCCAAATAATGCAGATTGGTTTTTCCAAATGAGTTCTATTCAAACATCTAGTCCTTTTCATTGTTGTATATGGATATATGGGGACCATATAAGTTAGCCTTCAATTCAAGGAGCTCATTATTTTTTGACTATGTAGATGATTTTAGTCGATTCACATGGACTTTTTGATGAAACATAAGTCCTCGACAGCAACATCATCAAACAGCTTTCTAGTTTTCATTCAAACTCATTTCAAGGTCTCAGTTCAAACCATTAGGACTGATAATGGAACTGAGTTCTGTAATAAAGATTGTCATGCTTTGTTCTCTGATTTGGGAATTGTTCATCAAAGATCAACACCATATACACCTCAGCAAAATGGTGTTGTTGAAAGGAAGCATAGACATTTACCGCAAGTTACAAGAGCCTTGATTTTTCAGTCTAATTTGTCCACAAAATTCTGGGGAGATGCTGTTCTTACTGCCACATACATCATTAACAGATTACCTACTCGCCAGTTACTGAAGTGGAAGTCTCCTTATTGTCTTTTATTTGGAAGAATACCAAATTATTCTTCTTTAAAGACTTTTGGTTGTTTATGCTTTGCTACAAATGTTTCACCAAGCAAATCTAAGTTGGATTCACGAGCTATTAAATGTATCTTCATTGGTTATTCTCCAAGACAAAAGGCTTATAGACTATATAACATGGCCACACATACATGTTTTGTTTCCAGAGATGTGATTTTCTTTGAAAAACAGTTTCCTTTTCATAAAGATTCTGCAAGTTCAAGGTGTCCTGTGCCTATTCCTTATGAAGATAATTCTGATTATTTGAGAGACATTCCAGCTCCTAATGCTCCTACTTCAGCTACTATACCTTCTTCTCCAGATTTACCTATTAATGAAGCATGCTTTGATGTCCCTGAAGTTGTCTCCTCTGTACCTCCTACTGGTGCATTAGTACCTCATACTAATGATGATTTACATGAAGATGTCCTACCTCTTAATGCTGGTGTTACTAGGAAAAGTACTCGTGCAGTTCATAAACCTCTTTGGCTAAATGATTTTGTTCTAAACAATGTAGAGACATCTGTTTTGCCATATACACCAATTCCTCTATCTACTGGTAACCCTCCTACATTTCCTTTCATACATTCTCCAAACATTACTGCTAGCTACAAATGCTTCCTTGCTGCTGTTTCAAATATAAAGGAGCCTACCAGCTTATATTCAAGCTCAACATGATCATGTTTGATTGAAGCAATGGATAAAGAGTTACAGTGCTTTGGAAACTAATGGAACTTGGAGTCTTACTACTCTACCACCTGGTAAGAAAGCCATTGGTTCTAAGTGGATCTACAAGGTTAAACTTCATCCTGATGGTTCCTTGGATAGGTGTAAGGCTCGTTTGGTTGCAAAAGGTTTTAACCAAATTGAAGGTGTTGATTATACTGATTCATTTTCTCCAGTTGCCAAGAATGTCACTGTTAGAATTGTATTATCTTTAGCAAATTTTGCCGAGATTGGCCCTTACATCAATTGGATGTTAACAATGCCTTCTTACATGGCTATATAGATGAAGATGTGTACATGAAACCACCCGATGGTTATAATTTGGTTTCACCTAATCAAGTCTCGCAAACTTCATAGATCTCTTTATGGTTTGAAGGAGGCCTCTCGATAGTGGAATCATGAGTTTACAACCAAACTTCAATCTTTTGGTTTTAATCAATCGCTTCATGATCCTTGCTTATTTACTTACAACAATGCTGGTCAATTTTTGGTGTTGTTGGTTTATGTTGATGATGTTCTTCTTATCGGTACTTCACTTCAATTAATTGATCAAGTCAAGACTTTTTTACATACATTGTTTACCATTAAGGATCTTGGTCAAGCTCGTTATTTCTTGGGTTTGGAATTGGTTCGATCTTCTTCAAAGCCTTTATGTTCATCAACGCAAGTATGTTCTTGATCTACTTATCGATGTTTGGTCTTCTCATGGCTAAACCAATGCTACTCCACTCCCTCGTGATCGCAAGTTTACAGATCCCGATTCACCTTTGTTACTTGAAGTTGATAGATATAGAAGACTCATTGGTCGTCTTCTTTACCTCGGGACTCACTCGTCCCGATATTACTTATGCCACACAACAATTAAGTCGTATGTTCAAGCCCCCAGAGCAACATTGGTCCGGTGCTCTCCATGTTTTAAGATACCTTAAGGGTACTCCTTCCCAGTGGTCTCTGTTTCTTTCCCGTCCAAGAAGATCTCTCTCGTGGTTGCTTATTGTGATTCGATTGGGTCGCTTGTCCTATTTCAAGAAAATCTATCACCGGCTATGTGTGTTCATGGGATCCTCTTTGGTTTCTTGGAAAACTAAGAAACAAGCTATCAGTATCCAAGTCCTCTCATTCAGTTCGAATATCGCAGCTTGTCTTCCACAGTTTGTGAGTCGTTGTGGATTTCATATATCCTTAAGGATTTACATATTCCTACTTCACTTCCAATACCTCTTTGGTGTGATAATCAAGCTGCCATACATCTATCTGCTAATCCTGTTTTTCATGAACGTACTAAGCATTTGGAAATTGATTGTCACTTGGTTAGACATCGCTTTTTAAGTGTGGATTTGTTCTTCCTCAAGACATTTCTACTCTGCTACAATTGGTGACCTCTTTACAAAATCTTTATCACTCCATTGTTTTCTCGATTTGTTGTCCAAGATGGGTCTATGTGATTGGCATAGACTTCCATCTTGAGGGGGGGATGTAGAATTATACAGAGTTGTTGCTGCTGTTGTTGTTTTATGTAGCTGTTGTTGTGTACAGAGTTGTTGTAGCTGTTTATGTTAATTGATGAGTATGTATAGAATCATGTACTTTAGTGTAATGTACTACAGGTTCATGTTAGTTTGTTCTAGGCAGTTGTAACTAGGGGGTACAATGTACACCATGTGAGGTTTATATATAAGCAATACAGTGTAATGTATAGTTTGAGATTGAATAAGAACAGATTGCATTTCATTGTTTCATCGTGTTCAATGAGCACTGTTGCATTGATCAATGATCTTTGTTGATCATTGATCTGCTGTTGATGTTTGAATTTGTTCAGTCCATAGTTACATCACAGACCCCCAATTGACACTATGCAGATTCTCAAGCAGTGCCACTGTTGGAGTCCTCTGCACAATCTGTTTCGCGGTTTTATCAGAAGCCGCGGTTCGAGCGTATATTCTAGACCGGGGAATGAAGGGAGATTCTGATTATAAATGGTCTATCTGGGTAGTGGTTGGATTGCAGTTGATCACTTTACTAGTCGGCACTTTAGCGAATGTTTGTCGAGGCCTGGCCTTGGCTAGCCAGATGCATTCCTTCATGCTTATTGCTCTAACAAGGCATACTTTTCTTGAAAGTCAGAGAGTATTCTTGTTGACTCACAGAAACTGGAATTTATACTTGAAAATATTAAATCGTTCGAGAACGGTTTTCCAAATCTTTTGAACAATGGAAAATATTCTTGATTCTTTATTGTTCCTCATGAGGATTTGGGCAGAAAGCGTCAATAAATTGATCCTTGTTGCAATTAGGATGGTGAGAGAGTTCTTCGCGTTGGCCATGGAAAAGGTTAACATTATCGATTGTTTTGGCCTACTCGAGGGATTTATAGACGACTCGAATGATGATAAAATGATTCTAAAGCTAAAGAGCGAGTTCGAGGATGATGGCCATGACAAATACTCATCGTCTACTCCCGGCTTTTACAGTGAATATTTATTAAGAAAAAGTGTTATGGATATGGAGATGTGCATAAAGAAACACTCAACACATCCTATGACATGTCTCCTTGAATTCTTAAGCACAACAGCAGATGATGGTTCTGTGGAGCTACTTAAGCAAATTAGTAGTAGTAGTAGTGATGAGCTTGTTTTACTTGTATGCCTGGTTAGAATGGCAGATTCATTGGCGTCATCCCTTCGCATTGTCCCTTTGGCTTCTGCACTTGATCAAGCCTTCGAGATCATCGTTTTCATCCATGCGAAAACAATTACCAAAAGTGGTTCGAAGCACCATGCCAACCTCAACATCGGTAGCTTGATGACTACCGATATGCCGGCAGAGCAAGAAAATCATGAAGCAGTTGGTAATTATGCTTCTCTTGGCAATGAGGAGACAGTTTCAGATGCTAATGTGATCAAGGCAAATGGAACAAATGTGACTGAGATTGAAATTGTTTAGTTGATGTTTGAAACATGCGAAACTGTTCTGCGCGTTAGATGCTCAATCAGTGGCTATGACAATGTTATGGTGGATTGTATAAAAGACAATGTTAGTGATATAGCGTGGCAGACCGATAGGCATCCAAGCTTCTTGTGGAAGGTGACAGATTGTGAGAATCCTGACGATATTAAGGCCAATGTTTTGCAATTAAGCAATTCTGATATGGCTCAATTTACATGATTTTGCAAGGACCACAAAACTTTATTAAGTGATTAATAAAGAGTTTACTTGACTATCAAAAAAAAAAGTTAATCTTCGTTTACTTGCAATCCTTAAAATCAGCAATGATGTTGACAACTTCTAGAAACCAGCCTTGGGTTTGTAAAGTTTAAACTATTTATAAAGTTTAGAATGTTTAAAAAAGGGTTTTGGAAAATTTTAGGAACCAGCCTTCTTTTTTGAAAACTAGAAAGCAGGCTTTAGTTGATCACCAAGAAACCACCAAAGAAAGTAACCCCTTCAACTCGAGAGACAGATGAATAAAATCCACTAAGCCACGAACAATGCACCAAATCAATCACACCACAAAGAACACAAGATTTAACGTGGAAAACCCTCCAAATCAGAGGGAAAAAAAACCACGGGCCAAACTCCGAATAAATCCACTATATAAATAAAGAGTACAAGAATCTCAATTGAGGAAAATACAATATAACTCCTTCAAAGAACTTGAATTGTCACACCAAGATCTTGAAGAACTCCACCCTCAAATTGTACCTTTTCTTGATCCCCAAGAAACCGCCAAAGACTTCGCCGCGAGTTTTCAAATTCAAGATCTTGATGTATCTTCAATGTAGAGAAAATTGTTGTTGCATTCACCGCCTTGAACGCACAATGTAGAAGAGAGAAGAAAAATTGCCAAAAAAAAACAAAAGCTAGCTAATTAGAAGAAATCCCCCAATTCGTTAATTCACTCCAATTTTCTTTCCATTTTTTTCTCTCCAAGATTCCTATTCCACAACCAATTCGTTGCTTTATGTGTTGGACTTTTCCATTTTGTGTGGAGCCCACACAAAAACCAACATATGATAAACTTGGTTTTAATGCTGCTATTGCTAGGCATCATGGGTTGCTGTAGATTTACATTCCCTTGTTACTTCTCTAGCCCTTTAGAAAGTCTCTTAAACATATGCCAAGAAACATTCACACCCTAAAGAGATGTTATATGTTTAGCTACGTCGCGAGCCCCCAGTTGATGTTTATTAGGTTCTCCCCAAGCGGTACTGCCGCCTTGCTTTGCACGGTTAGTTGCGTAGTTTTGTTAGAAGCTGCGTTTCGAACGTGTAGTCTAGATCAGGGCATGAAGGCAGGATCTGACTATAGATAGTCTGTTTGGGCAGTGGTTGGAATTTTTGTTCAGGGACATTGAATTGCAATTTGAGACTGGTTTTCAAATTGTTTCAAGCACTATAATCCTGATTCGCGCGGGTAGCAGGAGATTGCTTTACTTTCGCGGTGGAAAAAGCTAGTGGTATTGGCTTTGGCTTTTCAAGCCACAGGAGAGGATGTGATGATGAAATGATGGGGATGTTAAGGAAAGAGCTTGATCACAGCCTCGAATGTGTGATATCGTCGATTCCCAATTATTACAGTGACTATCTACTAAGAAAAAGCGTCGCCGACATGGAGATGTGCGTTAAGAAGCAATCAACATTTCCCATGGTTTCTGTTCTTAAATTCTTAAGCAAATCAGCTCACAGTTCTGTGGAAGTTTTAAAGCTTATTAGCAATAGAAGTGACAAGTTCCTTTTACTTGTATGTCTTGTAAGAATTGCACATTCATTAGTACCATCGCTTCGCACTTTGTCTATGATTTGCGCACTCGATCAAGCTTTTGAAATTATCGTCTTCATCCACGAGAAAATAAAGACTGCCGGTGCCTTGAATAACATGAAAATGAAGGTTGCAAAAGATATTTGGATTAATGGAGCCAAAACCAACCATTGGTTTCAGACCAAGGTAAATTTCAAAAATGGAGGATGCGTCGGTGATTTCTTGGATGGCGGTCATGGAATTGTTGATAAATATTTACTGAAGATTGTGCGCCATGAAGTCTATGAAATCATCAACATTATAGGGGAACAAAGAGTACTTGACAGTACCATTAGTAATGCTACCAATGCTCAAGTCGAAAAGCTTTACAATGACATCGAAGAATTGTTCGTTGAACTATTGCATAGCGTTATGGATCAACTCCCCGATGTCATTTTCAAGAGCTTGAACGATAATGTTCCTTTTGTCGAGTTTGAAGAAAATGTAAAGACTTCAATGGAACTTGTTACTAGACTTAATCCACTAGAAGTTGAACCTTGGTGGTTTAACTGCAGCAACATCTATAGCTTCATGGCACCGGAAGTATTATTAGTACAAAAAGATGATAAGTCTTGTGATAATGTCTCTCTTGTAATAACTGGAGATCATGTTGATGTTAATTAATTTGGGGCTTTCTATGAATCACGAATGTAAGATATCAGAAGTTGTATGATCAAATAGTAGAGTATGTCCATTTGCTTTTCTTGTGGTAACATATAGTTGTATAGTAGATTTAATAGAAGTTGATCCAAGTGTAAGGGTCTATGTATCTAGCTAGTCTTATGGAGTGGCTTCCACTAGAAGAGCTTTGTCTCAGCTTTTTTGTTGTTGTTGTTGTCGTTGTTGTTGTTGTTGTTGTGGCTTCACTAGAAGAGCTTTGTCTCAGCTTTTTTGTTGTTGTTATTGTTGTTGTGTTGTTGTTGTTGTTGTTGTAGTAGTATTATTAGTATTAGTATTAGTATTAGTATTATTATTATTATTATTATTATTATTATTAGTAGTAGTAGTAGTAGTAGTAGTAGTGGTGGTAGTATTATTAGTATTAGTATTAGTATTCGTATTCGTATTCGTATTCGTAGTATTAGTATTAGTATTAGTATTAGTATTAGTATTAGTATTCGTAGTATTAGTATTAGTATTAGTATTAGTATTAGTATTAGTATTAGTATTCGTATTAGTATTCGTATTCGTATTCGTAGTATTAGTATTAGTATTAGTATTAGTATTAGTATTAGTAGTATTAGTATTAGTATTAGTATTAGTATTAGTATTAGTATTCGTAGTATTAGTATTAGTATTAGTATTCGTATTCGTATTCGTATTCGTAGTATTAGTATTAGAATTAGTATTAGTACTAATATTCGTATTCGTACTCGTATTCGTAGTATTAGTATTAGTATTAGTATTCGTAGTAATAGAATTAGTATTAGTATTAGTATTAGTATTCGTAGTAATAGAATTAGTATTAGTAGTAGTATTACGTATTCGTAGTATTAGTATTAGTATTAGTATTCGTATTAGTATTAGTATTCGTATTAGTATTCGTATTCGTATTCGTAGTATTAGTATTAGTATCAGTATCAGTATCAGTATCAGTATCAGTATCAGTATGTATCAGTATCAAGATCAGTATCAGTATCAGTATGTATTAGTAATAGTTCTTTGTAGTAGTATCAGTTTCAGTATCAGTATGTATTAGTATCAGTATCAATATCACTAGTATGTATAAAATGGATTATCAAGATCAGTATCAGTATGTATTAGTATTCTATCAGTATCCGTATCAATATGTATTAGTATTAGTATTAGTATTAGTATTAGTATTAGTATTCGTATTCGTATTCATAGTATTAGTATTAGTATTCGTAGTATTAGTATTACTTTTAGTATTAGTATTAGAATTAGTATTAGTATTAGTATTAGTATTAGTATTCGTATTGTATTCGTATTCGTATTCGTATTCGTATTCGTAGTATTAGTATTAGTATTAGTATTAGTATTAGTATTAGTATTCGTAGTATTAGTATTACTATTAGTATTAGTATTAGTATTAGTATTAGTATTAGTATTAGTATTAGTATTAGTATTAGTATTAGTATTCGTAGTAATAGTATTAGTATTAGTATTAGTATTAGTATTAGTATTAGTAGTAGTATTAGTATTAGTATTAGTATTAGTATTCGTATTCGTATTCGTAGTATTAGTATCAGTATTAGTATTAGTATTAGTATTAGTATTAGTATTAGTATTAGTATTAGTATTAGTATTCGTATTCATATTCGTATTCGTATTCGTATTCGTATTCGTATTCGTAGTATTAGTATCAGTATCAGGATCAGTATGTATCAGTATCAAGATCAGTATCAGTATCAGTATCAGGAGCAGTATCACTATCAGTATTTGTATTCGTATTCGTATTCGTATTCGTATTCGTAGTATTAGTATTAGTATTAGTATTAGTATTAGTATTAGTATTAGTATTCGTATTGTATTCGTATTCGTATTCGTATTCGTATTCGTATTATTATTCGTAGTATTAGTATTAGTATTAGTATTAGTATTCGTAGTATTAGTATTACTATTAGTATTAGTATTAGTATTAGTATTAGTATTAGTATTAGTATTAGTATTCGTTGTTCGTTTTCGTATTCGTATTCGTAGTATTAGTATTAGTATTAGTATTACTATTAGTATTCGTAGTATTAGTATTAGTATTAGTATTCGTAGTATTACTATTAGTATTAATATTAGTATTAGAATTAGTATTAGTATTAGTATTAGTATTAGTATTAGTATTTGAATTTGTATTCGTATTCGTATTCGTATTCGTATTCGTAGTATTAGTATTAGTATTAGAATTAGTATTCGTAGTCTTAGTATTAGTATTAGTATTAGTATTAGTATTAGTATTCGTAGTATTAGTATTAGTATTAGTATTCGTAGTATTAGTATTAGTATTAGTATTAGTATTAGTATTAGTATTAGTATTAGTATACGTAGTATTAGTATTAGTATTAGTATTATAATTAGCATTAGTATTAGTATTAGTATTAGTATTAGTATTCGTATTCGTATTCGTAGTATTAGTATTATTATTAGTATTAGTATTAGTATTAGTATTAGTATTAGTATTAGTATCAGTATTAGTATTAGTATTCATATTCGTATTAGTATTAGTATTAGTATTAGTATTAGTATTCGTAGTATTAGTATTAGTATTAGTATTAGTATTCGTATTCGTAGTATTAGTTTTAGTATTAGTATTATAATTAGTATTAATATTAGTATTCTTATTCGTATTCGTAGTATTAGTATTAGTATTAGTATTAGTATTAGTATTCGTTTTCTTAGTATTCATTTTCTTAGTATTAGTATTAGTATTAGTATTAATATTAGTATTAGTTTTAGTATTAGTATTAGTATTAGTATTCGTAGTATTAGTATTAGTATTGGTATTCGTAGTATTAGTATTAGTATTAGTATTCATATTCGTAGTATTAGTATTAGTATTAGTATTAGTATTAGTATTAGTAATTGTAGTATTAGTGTTAGTATTAGTATTAGTATTAGTATTAGTATTGGTATTGGTATTCGTAGTATTAGTATTAGTATTAGTATTAGTATTCGTATTCGTAGTATTAGTGTTAGTATTAGTATTAGTATTAGTATTAGTATTAGTATTAGTATTAGTATTAGTATTAGTATTAGTATTCGTATTCGTAGTATTAGTATTAGTATTAGTATTAGTATTAGTATTACTATTAGTATTCGTAGTATTAGTATTAGTTTTAGTATTAATATTAGTATTAGTATTGGTATTCGTAGTATTAGTATTAGTATTAGTATTAGTATTAGTATTAGTATTAGTATTAGTATTAGTATTAGTATTCGTTTTCTTAGTATTAGTATTAGTATTAGTATTAGTATTAATATTAGTATTAGTGTTAGTATTAGTATTAGTATTAGTATTAGTATTAGTATTCGTAGTATTAGTATTAGTATTAGTATTAGTATTAGTATTAGTATTAGTATTCGAAGTATTAGTATTAGTATTAGTATTAGTATTCGTAGTATTAGTATTTGTATTAGTATTAGTATTCGTAGTATTAGTATTAGTATTAGTATTAGTATTCGTGGTATTAGTACTAGTATTAGTATTAGTATTAGTATTAGTATTAGTATTCGTATTCGTATTCGTAGTATTAGTATTAGTATTAGTATTAGTATTAGTATTCATATTCATATTCGTATTCGTATTCGTAGTATTAGTATTAGTATCGATCGATCGACGTTGTCAGATCGTGATCAGATCATTATCAGTATGTATCAGTATTAGTATCAGTATTAGTATCGGTATCAGTATCAATATTCGTATTCGTATTCGTATTCGTATTCTCATTCGTAGTATTAGTATTAGTATTAGTATTAGTATCCGTATTCGTATCGTATTCGTAGTACTAGTATCGAGATCGATATCGATATCGTATGTATCAAGATCAAGATTAGTAGCGAGTGATCGAAGAGCAGATCAATATCGATTCGTATTCGGATTCGTATTCGTATTCGTATTCGTATTCGTATTCGTATTCATATTCGTATTCGTATTCGTATTTCGTAGTATTAGTATTAGTATTGGTATTAGTATTCGTATCGTATTCGTAGTATTAGTATTAGTATTAGTATTAGTATTAGTATTCGTATTCGTATTCGTATTCGTATTCGTATTCATATTCATATTCGTATTCGTATTCGTATTCGTATTCGTATTCATAGTACTAGTATTAGTATTAGTATTAGTATTCGTAGTATTAGTATTAGTATTCGCAGTATTAGTATTATTATTAGTATTAGTATTAGTATTAGTATTAGTATTCGTATTCGTATTCGTATTCGTAGTATTAGTATTAATATTAGTATTAGTATTAGTATTAGTATTCGTAGTACTAGTATCAGTATTAGTATTAGTATTCGTAGTATTAGTATTAGTATTAGCATTCGTATTCGTAGTTTTAGTATTAGTATTAGTATTAGTATTAGTATTAGTATTAGTATTAGTATTCGTATCGTATTCGCATTCGTATTCGTAGTATTAGTATTAGTATTAGTATTAGTATTAGTATTAGTATTAGTATTCGTATCGTATTCATATTCGTATTCGTATTCGTATTCGTATTCTTATTCGTAGTATTAGTATTAGTATTAGTATTACTATTAGTATTAGTATTAGTATTAGTATTAGTATTAGTATTCGTAGTATTAGTATTGGTATTAGTATTAGTATTAGTATTCGTATTAGTATTAGTATTCATATTCGTATTCGTATTCGTATTCGTAGTATTAGTATTTGCATTAGTATTAGTATTAGTATTAGTACTAGTATTAGTATTAGTATTAGTATTAGTATTACTATTCGTAGTCTTAGTATTAGTATTAGTATTAGTATTAGTATTAGAATTCGTATTCGTAGTATTAGTATTAGTATTAGTATTAGTATTAGTATTAGTATTAGTATTCGTAGTATTAGTATTAGTATTAGTATTATAATTAGCATTAGTATTAGTATTAGTATTAGTATTAGTATTCGTATTCATATTCGTATTCGTAGTATTAGTATTATTATTAGTATTAGTATTAGTATTAGTATTAGTATTAGTATCAGTATTAGTATTAGTATTCATATTCGTATTCGTAGTATTAGTATTAGTATTAGTATTAGTATTAGTATTCGTAGTATTAGTATTAGTATTAGTATTAGTATTCGTAGTATTAGTTTTAGAATTAGTATTATAATTAGTATTAATATTAGTATTCTTATTCGTAGTATTAGTATTAGTATTAGTATTAGTATTAGTATTAGTATTAGTATTAGTATTAGTATTAGTATTCGTTTTCTTAGTATTAGTATTAGTATTAGTATTAGTATTAGTATTATTATTAGTATTAGTTTTAGTATTAGTATTAGTATTCGTATTCGTAGTATTAGTATTAGTATTAGTATTCGTAGTATTAGTATTAGTAATTGTAGTATTAGTATTAGTAATTGTAGTATTAGTATTAGTATTGGTATTCGTAGTATTAGTATTAGTATTAGTATTAGTATCAGTATTCGTAGTATCGATCGATCGAGATCGATGATCGATCGTATTCGTAGTATCGATCGATCGATCGATATCGATCGTCGAGATCAGTATTCGTAGTATCGATCGATCGATATCGATATCGATCGATGATTATAGTATCGATATCAATGATCGATCGAGATCATGATCGCGATCGATCGCGATATCGATGATCGATATCGATCGATCGATGTCGATATCGATCGTCGATATCGATTCGCATCAATGCGATCGATCGATCGTCGATCGATCGATATCGATCGATCGCATCGATCGATCGCGATCGATCGATCGATCGATCGATCGATCGCGTCGATGTCGATCGATGTCGATCGTCGATCGATCGATCGATTATCATTATCATTATCATTATCATTATCATTATCATTATTATTATTATTATTATTATTATTAAACACAAAAATTAGGAAAGGTGGTTACCTGGTTTGGACAACTTCATAACATACAAAGTACATTCACTAATTGGTGAACACCGTAAGAATTGAACTGAAAGAAAAGAGAGGTACAATTTAAAATTGAGAGCACGAGTGACAAAAACTCGTACATTTGTTTGGAAGAAGATTACGATGCAACAAAGAAGGTTAAGAGTTAAGAATCAAAATGAGCCCTCTTTGCGACGAGCCAATAACAAGGTTGCCGAGAATACCAAGATGGACTTTATCCAGGATGGGGGTAATGGAAAGTTTGTTGATGTGACAGTAGCGACTACATACTATTATGTTATCAATTTTTCAGCTATCGACTAGATTGTCAATTACAGTTAGATTATCAAATGGTGATATCAAACAGAGCCCTAATATTTACAAACACTTTTTATTGATCAACTAACTTATCAGCTATCAGCTACGAACTACTATATTATCAATCATCAACTTTCAGTCAGATTATCAGTTATCAATTCTATTATCAGCTAATTTTGCCAAACAAAGCCATATCTACCAAAAAAAGAGATTTATTTTAAGCCCAAATAGAGTCAAAACAATATTGTTAGGGAGTTATTATTAGCACATCTATATGTTATATCAGCCCCTATTTAATTTAATGTTATTTCTAGCCTCCAATAAGTTTGCTCATACTCTTAGCACCCCCTTAATTATTAATAAACTCTTTATTGTACCCTAACTTATTTTTGCCCCCGCTCTCCAAAAAAAAAAAAAAAACTCTTTTCTCATTTTTTTTTCTACTTTAACTTAATTTGCTCTATATGCATCTCAAAATTGATTGTTTTGATCCGTATAAACTAAGATTGAACACAAATAAAGGATTCTAACTATTCAAGAATATGAATCAAATCTCAACCAAATACTATTATGAAGATGATATATTTTATGGTTAATTGTTGAGTGTATAAATAAAAAGATGAGAAGGGGTGTAGAGATTAAAAATTAAAAGAGAAAATGAAATGAGTCTATAGTTTAATTTGAGTAAAATATAAAAAATGAAAATTAAGTAGAAGAGGAGAAAATGAGTGTTACAAGTGAGATAAGAGCTGAAGATAAGTTTAATATTTCATTTAGATGTAGAGAGTGAAAAGTAATTATGAGGAAAAGTCTATACAGTGAAAAGTAAAAGGAAAAAAAGAAATGAAATGTCCATAATTTAAAATGGAGTTATTTATATAATTTTACTTAAAAATAGTTTAATTTAAAAATGTATTAAATTAAATGGAGAGCTTATATAGAGTAGTGGAGGGTTAATAGTAGCTCCCATGTTAATTGCATATTTTATTATTTTAAAAATATATAACTTCCCAAGTTAGTTAGTTTGAAGTTGAATTGAACAAAAAAAAAAATCAATATTACCAAAATACAAATTCAACTTTTAAGGAAGATTGGTAAAAACGAACCAAACATGACCCAAGTCATGTTGAAGACATTCCTTAATGGGCAATAGCAACAATAGCCCCATTACTTGTTGGGTGAGACATACACCTCACCTTTTGTAGCACATAGTTGCACACATCAAGAGATACCATCAACTCACAGCCTCACAAGTTGTGGTTTCTTAAATTTTTAAAAAAAAAAAAAAAAAAAAAAAAAAAAAAAAAACATAATCACCCAAAATTGGGCTCGGGCAAAGGAGGAAACGCACTCCTAGATTACAATGAAATGAACACAAGGTAAATAGCAAGGAGGATTAAATGGGTCCATACCCTACTTAAGAAAGCAATAGTAGGAAATGGTTTATTAGTAGCAGTAAGCTCAAAAATAAATCCAAACCCACTGAAACTAGTATTTTTTCAGGGTACAGCAAAATGTAATGTCTGAACATGGCACTTCCTTACATTGCTAGTCGAGTGGACGATTGAAAGCTTTTAGTATCGATGCGCCAACTTTTCCTGCTCGACATAGTATTGGGCATAGCTGCATGCAAACCAACCAAAGAATCAATAAGAGTGGTGACCATGTTAAAAATACTATAAGTATGAGAACTCATCTGGAAAAATCTAAGGTCAGCATTTGGCGTTTACAGAGTTTGTAAGTTATTGATATGACACAGTATTTCACTGGAGGCTTTCTTTATCTTTTACTTCGTTTACTTTTGAAGACTCACTTCACAAAAGGTTTTTGATATAAGAGTAAATGAACGGGAAACTTATTTCAATCTAGCTGCCTTGAAGAGTTGCAATACATCCATCGATAACATTCGAATAATCAAAGACTTTTAGAGGACAAGAAATGTACTGGGCATGTACTGAGCAACAAATATATACAAAAAAAATATAACATGGTATAAGGAAAGAGGGAATTTTCTTTGTTCAGAAAAAAAAAAAAAAAAAAGGCTCTCACACAGAGCCCGATTTCAATAAGCATTCTAGAAAATTATTCAAAAGAGGAAAACGTAATAAAAACTTAAAAAGTCCTTTAGGAGATCAAGTACAAATGGAATAATATTAAAACATTGCTGTCTTGCAATAGTAGGTAGATTTCATTCAAATAATTACCAATTAGTTAAAGTTAATTAACTAAAATGAGGTCTCGGAATCCACGATGTCAGCTATTGGGAAGTTATGTTTTTGCCCCACAATCCATCTCATTTTGATAGAAAGGAATACTCAAGCTTTTGAAAGAAGTAGGTCAGTAACAAATGAGGTAGCGAGAAGGGTCGTAGACATGGTCTTTGCCAAGATTATGGGAAGACAAACCAGCAAGTCAACCAACACCTTCACTATCTCACTGCTACATGTTGGAAAATTCCTATAATTGAGAAAGTGAGAAACCGATAATGGTACAGAAATGGAGGCCTCCACCATGGGGAATCCTCAAACTTACACACAGATAGCTCATTCAAAGATGATTACATGAGGTATGGAGGTGCTGTCCAATTTTGGCTTATGGCAGCAAGCAAAAAGGAAAATCACCTTAGCAGCAGAGTTCACGGGTCTGTGTTCTCGCATAGAACGGGATGCTCAATCAGGGGCTATGACAATGTTATGGTGGATTGTATAAAAGACAATGTTCGATGCTCATGGAAAATGATCCCTATGCTATATTCCATTGCAAGAAGAATTGAAAATTTTCAAACATCGGCTATACATCGTGACAAACGGTAGTGAAATAGCATGGCAGACGGATAGGCATCCAAGCTTCTTGTGGAAGGCGACAGATTGTGGGAATCCTGACAATATTAAGGCCAATGTTTTGCAATTAAGCAATTCTGATATGGCTCAATTTACATGATTTTGTAAGGACCACAAAACTTTATTAAGTGATTAATAAAGAGTTTACTTGACTATCAAAAAAAAGTTCATCTTCTTCTACTTGCAATCCTTAAAATCAGCAATGATTATGACAACTTCTAGAAACCAGCCTTGGGTTTGTAAAGTTTAAACTATTTATAAAGTTTAGAATGTTTAAAAAAGGTTTTGGAAAATTTTAGGAACCAGCCTTCTTTTTAAAAAACTAGAAGCAGGCTTTAGTTTAATGAAAATTCAAAATTTTATTTAAAAAGTTTGGAACCAATGATCATTTCTACTTTCGAGAGTTATTAATGAAGGTCAAGAATATAGAGATGATGTGGCGGCCATTGGGTCACATTGCATACGTCGGGTCAAGCATGCGTGCACACACAAGAAGCAGAATCTGGTATCATTTAGCTATTATTGTGTTTATTTGTGTTACCTAAAGTTGAGAGTATTTTATTGTTTTTATTGATATAAATATGTGATACTTTAGTAGTTTAGATATTAGATATATAGGAAGAAATGTAGTATCTATCTAATTGGATATAGTACGTTATTATTATAAAAGGTAGGAAGTTGTTATTTTAGTTTACTTTTTGTTCAAGAAAGCCTAGCTATATATATATATAGCTATATTTATGTTTTGAAGGAGATTAATTTGATAAATAAAGAATTGCGTTTCTTTTCTTTGAGAATTAGGGTTTTTAATTCTTTATGCCCTAGATTGATTTATTCGTGCGTTCGAATAATCGATTTAGAAGACTTCCGTCGCGTCAGTTATTGAGAGAAAAATCGATTACATACAACTAGTTTTTCAATGTAGAAATCTTTGTCTTAAATGTTTCAAAGAGGATTGTGAGAAGAAAAAAAAAAGGAAAAAAAGGGTTCTTAAAAAAAAGGGTTCTTAAGAAAGAAGAAACAGCAGCAAGAATCAAGAGAAGAAACCAACTGAAGTAACAAGAAAATGACTAAAAGAAATTAGGCGATTCACCAAAGAACGTTAGACTGTAAAACTCTCATAAGAAACTCATTTGATCCAACAAGTCGAGTTGACTTGTATGATTTAACTTGTGCATCCTATGAGTTGAACAACAATATTCAAAGTCCAGTCGTGGATTTTAAATTGAGTTTTCTTTTAAGATTTTCACAAATCACCTAGGGACTAGGGAGTCAAATTGATAAATACAATCTAAAGAATTGTATACAAAAATACAATAATAATATATTAATTATTCACAAACAAACGTAATCTAGTTCACATTTTTCTTGGACATTTTGAATCCACATAACATATTTTCCAAAGGATTTTTTTTCTATAGTTGTGGAGATCGAAGGACTAAAGGTCCAACAACAACAACATAGCCTCAGTCCTAATCAATTGAGGTCTGCTACATGGATCAAACTCTTCAATTGTGCTCGATTTAGTGCAATTGATGGTGTGTTTTCCAAATCATTCAAATCCCTCTTGATCAATGCGTCCCAAGTTAACTTCGGCCTACCCCTACCTCGTCGAGTTTCTTCAATTTCTATTGAGTCAAATTTTCAAGTGGGGGCATTTGTAAGTCGTATTTGCAGATGACAAAAAAAATGAAGGAAAAACAAATCTCTCAAAAAGAAAGTAAGCCTTTAAATTCCAACACAAAATCTTACCAAATATAGAAATGCATCGAAAGGGAGAACGGGAAAAAATAACTTCTCAAAATGTTAGAAAAAAGGAAGGAAGGATTGATGAGAAGGGAAAACAATATCATCCAACAAAGTACTAGTGAGCCCAACCCAAGTCCATATTTAAACAACATCAATAACAACTGCTGAAAGCCGTCGCAAGTTTCTTGTTTGTATCAAGCTATAATCATTAATCCTACCAAAAACATATAATCATTCATTGTTGGGCTCTGCAGTAAATGCCTCCCATGATTGTTAACCTTTTATGTTAAAGATTCGTTCTCAGGTCCTCGCTTAATGGGGAACGTTCAGAATTTTTTTAGCCCTTCTGTTTGTAAATGAAACCCTAAATTCGATTGGCCAAAATAAGAAAAAAAACCTAAGTCCCATTCTTATCCACCATCAATTCATTCGGAGATGAAGCATATCATTCATTTCTAATAAAAATCTAGTCTTGTCCAAACAAACCGGTTTGTTCTTATATAACACAAAATGAAATTAAACGAACAATATACAAACCCTAATTACACGATCGATAAATGTGTGTGTGTGTGTGTGTGTGTGTGTGTGAGAGAGAGAGAGAGAGAGAGAGAGAGAGAGAGAGAGAACACTTACGAGTATGTCCCAACAACAGGACCAACTAAGAGAAGAGCGCTGATCCAATTCTCAGAGATCTTGTGATGGATCTTGGTAGGCAGATCCTTCCAGAGACCGCTCATCACTTTCTGCTGATACGGCGACAAACTGTACACCACAGCCTTCACTCTCACAGGGATTTTCCCCATTTCTCAAGCTTTAGCTTTCTCTGTCGGTCGATCGAATGCTTTCCTGCAACGCGCCACACTTGAACCTCTGTGAGCATCCATCAATAACAGATAATATCATATGAAGATCATCTAATCCTAAAGATCGAAACCCAAACAATCTAAACACCAACCTCAACAACTTTAAATGAAAAAAACCAAATAAAAAATACTTTAGATCTACAACTTTTTTCAACAGATAAAAACATCAAGACCTCGAGGACGAAACATATCGAAAACCACAAAACCAAAAAGCAATCAAGCGCACAAACCACAACAACAATCTCAACCAGAAATCAACGAAGAGAGCGAGCGACAGACAAAGAGAAAGAAAACCAACAGACAATGTGAATAACAGAAGAAAAAAAGAAGTTAGATCTGGCGAAGAAAACGTAATTCACTCTCTCATTTTCAACGAAAACGCGAACCCTTAACGAGTGGTAGAGAAACTCAACATTTGGCAAGTCCAACTCCAATTCATATCTGAACCTTGCGTGTTGTCTAAATGGCGTATCTTCTTTTTCCCCAGTCCGCTTAAAGTGCAATTGTGGAACCTTGCTGCATTTTTATGTGACCGAGGCAGTAATCTGATAAATTTTTACCTATTTTAATGGGGATATTCGAATTTTTTTTCCTCTTTTCTGCAACATGGCATATACTGGAACATTTAGAAGGTTTATTACCTGGTAGATGCTTCTTTGTTGCGCTTAATATTAGCGAGATGCGATTAGACCATGATTTTATGTGTTTCTGCTGGAAATTTGGCTTGAAAGAAAATATTAAGTTGTTTGAAGGTCATTAAAAACTCTGGAGCTATGGTTTAGGAAACAAATAAGAGTCTGAAATTGAATGGGTGTCCATTTTCTTTTTGCTGGATATGGATTTTCAGATCGACTTATTGAGGCGACATGCAAAAACTCAATTTATTGCGAATGTTGTTTCCTGAAGTGAAGATCTTCAAGTTATTCTAACAAGGTTTTCAACTTTGCAGCAAATCATTTGAAAGCAACTGTCTCTAGCAAAGAAGAGGACTTGTGGACCCTCTTGAGGTATGCTACTGCTATTGTTGCAGAGATTAGTCTTCCACTTTTCTATTTAATCTTTTAATAAATTGTCTTTTTTATTCGACAGTTGACTCTAATTCAAATATCTTTCATTGTATATGCAATAGGTAGCGAATGACTCCAACAAAAGTTCGTTTCAGGTACTTTGAAACAATCATATATCGTCATTCCACTAAGCTTTTCATTTCATTTTGCTGTTCTGTTAGTCCTATTGTTTGCTTTCTGCAGGGTATGCATAGCGTTGGCATTTCCATCAAAAAATGGATTTGTAAAGCATGCCTGATAAGTTTCCTAAAATTGGCAGCTCCAATAAAAAGATTAGTTATTTACCTATAACTTCTTTTTACAATTGAATGTGCCCAACCAAAGTTGCAAATATTAATAGGATTTGATTAGGATTTCAGAATTAGTCCCCTCTCCTTATCATACAGCAGGTTGATGTGTTACATCACATAATCAAGACCGATAGCATGTAGTTGTGAGCTTGAATTTTGAAAAGAAATAGCTTTTCCATTAATGCTTTATTTGGTTGATGTAATGAATCCCAAATCTGAATGATTTAGAAATGGAAATGACATGTTACGTTGTTTAAATTTGATGTTCAACAAGTGAACGAACACAAATCTCACAACCACTCGCAGATCTACAACCAACCAACACCAAACCCTAAAGATCAAAAACCAAATCATCTAACCCTAGAGATTTGATCATCAAACCCTAGACATCGGAAAACAAGCCATCAAACAACGATCACAAAATCCAGAACGAACCCTAAGAAATCGAACAACAAACAAAAGAAACAGGGATCTCACCTTCAAAGCCGGCGAAGCTCGTCCAATGGAGGAATCCAAGAATCTCTAGAACCGAAAACGAAACTAATCTGACTGCATTCGAGAGCGATGCCATATATATAGAGTGGGCTTTGAAGCCCAAGCCATAATGTACTAATGCATGAACAATGGGCTTTTTAGTTGGTTTAGGCCCATCAAAGTTTTTTTTTTTTTTTTTTTTTTTTTTTTTTCAAATGTTTTGATTCAAAACCCACAAGTTGAATCCACGATGGATACATCCTGCATAGAGTCACAAGCTGTTTTGGCGGATGTTAAAAAAATCTGACTTGTTTGTAAAACTTATCTTAATTTTATATACTTTGGATTGATATTAGCGTTATTTGAAGTGAATCGTATCGTGGATCTACGTCGTCGATATGTCGTATATAGCCGAACAATCTTGTACATATATTTAGTTAGTGTTGTGTGGCCGAACATATACTTTAACATTTGATCCATTTTTGGTACGATTGTTTGTGCTCGATCAATCAAGTTTCATTCACCATGCAAGACCGATTTTTGTAGTTTTGTTCGATCTGCATGACCAATCCGTAACAAGAAATTTGGGTCCATCTTGTTCGGTGATGCGAAGCGAGACCTGAGAACAAATTTTGTTCAATCGTTCGTGCAGGCCAAACCATATTGTTTATGTCGCTCTTGTACAACCGAAGTAATAATTTTTAGTAATAAATGATAAACCACAAACCCAAAAATAAATCACAATCCACAAAAAGTAAACCTTTAATATTTGGATACCAAGCATATTGTCATACATGAACCTACCAAATTCTTTAGTAAGTCAAGTTCCCATCAAAGTAAATTGTTTCATCAATTCCCAAGTTTCCCATCAACAATAAACCTAAAACACATATCAATTAACATCTATCGGGTTATCATCACTCCGCACCGTTTTCATAATACAACACATTAGACTTTCTTGCTCCTATTTCCCTTACGTTGGGAAGTTGACATTGTATTGTGCTTTGACGAACTGCCTTCTGTCACGTTACCTTCAAGCTAGGAGGGAGTGCCACTGCTGCCGAGCTGGGAGTTCATAATTGGAGGACATCTTCTTGATGTGGTCATAAAACATGGGATCAAAACCAATTATCGTGAGGTGCTTTACCACATCCTTCATCATCTTCTCTAGAAACGTCATATCTATTTCACCAGACGCCCACCGTGCCTGCCCCTCACTAGCATGGCGTCACTTTCCTCCCGTGTCACAAGCTTCATAGAACAAGCCATACCTAATACAAAGTGGCGGATCCCAGTAAGAATGTGGAATCAACCATTCAGACAATATAGATGAATGTGCATCAAAGGAATCTCACATAAAACATTAAGAAATAAGTATAGAATAATAAAGCTCGTACAATAATAATGTATGGTTCCTGTAAATGAAGAAGAAACAATGCGTTTTGTGTGTGTGCCTGCTCAACGACGTGTGAGCAGAGCAGCTTTTGATTTATAGACTTGTTCAGGCAATTACAACCATAGATGGTAAATACAAGTGTATCCATCTTGACACATGATATTTTGTACAAGGAATCACCTAACAACTTTGCCTAATGACTTGTCACAAGGTACAGTGACACACAACAACGTGACCAATGTAGATTAATGTGTATTCCTAACATCCCCCCTCAAACTTGGCGGAGTGGCAACAACACCAAGTTTGAATCTCATAGCCTGGTGTGACGTGGTTGATAGGCCCTTAGTAAACCCATCAGCTAATTGATCAGCAGAGGGAACATAACGGAGATCAAGTTTGTGTTGCAGTACTCGATCACGAAGGAAATGAATGTCAAGCTCAATGTGCTTGGTGCGAGCATGAAACACAGGGTTTGCAGCCAAGGCATTTGCACTTTGATTATCACACCAGAGAATAGGAGGAGAAACAAGAGCAAAATGAATTTCGTGAAGGAGAGATTCAAGCCACATCAGTTCAGCGGTAGTTTGAGCGAGAGCACGATATTCAGATTCAGTGCTGGAGCGAGCAACCACATTTTGCTTTTTAGACATCCATGAAATAAGAGTAGAACCAAAGAATATACAGTACCCTCCAATGGATTTGCGATCCTCAGGTGAAGAGGCCCAGACAGCATCGGAAAACCCAACGAGACGCAGTTGAGAACTTGGTGTGATATGAAGGCCAAGATCGATAGTGCCAGCTAAGTATCGAAGAACTCTTTTTAAAGCTTGCCAATGAGTTACCCGAGGTGTTTGCTGGAACTGACTGAGAAGATTGATCGCAAAGGAGATGTCGGGACGCGTATGAGTCGGATATTGAAGGCCCCCAATGAGACGACGATAGAGGGAAGCATCAGAGAAGAGAGGACTATTAGCACTGTTGTCCAGTTTCACAGTAGAGCAAGGTGTGGTGACAGCTTTCAAATTTGAAAAACCAGCACGCTCAATTAGCGACTCAGTGTAACGCTGTTGAGAGAGATAGAACCCTGACTGATTGCGTCGAACTGCGATGCCCAAGAAATAATGTAATTCACCCAAATCTTTGAGAGCAAATTGTGTGTTAAGAGATCTGATAAAGCTTGTGATCTGATCAGCAGAATTGCCTGTAATAAGAATGTCATCGACATATATTAATATGTAAGTAACAGTCTTGCCTGATTTGTGAATGAACAATGAAGTATCGGCCTTCGAATTAGAAAAACCCCAAGATTTGAGAGCCACTTTGAGATGGTCAAACCAAGCACGAGGTGCTTGACGAAGACCGTATAATGCCTTGTGTAGACGACATACAAACGAGGGATGATCTGGCGAGACAAAACCTTGAGGTTGAGAGATAAATACTTGCTCAGAAAGAACACCATTGAGAAAGGCATTATTGACGTCGAGCTGTCGTACAGGCCAGTTGAAAGTGGCAGCCAAGGATAAGATAACACGCACTGTAGAAGGTTTAATGACTGGACTATAAGTCTCATGGAAATCAATTCCTGGTTCTTGATTGAGTTCTTGATTGAATCCTCGAGCCACAAGGCGAGCTTTATGCTTATGGATTGAACCATCGAATTATGTTTCACCTTAAAAATCCATTTGGTGCTTATGAGTTTTTGACCTTCAGTAGAGGGAACAAGTGACCAAGTACGATTAGCTGACAAAGCATCGAATTCTTCTTGCATTGCCGCCTTCCATACAGGATATTGTAATGCCTCCTTAACTGTTTTAGGAGTGAGTCCAACACCATCAGAATTTGCAAGTGCAGGGGTAGAGACAGAGAACGCTTTGCGCATAGAGATGCCATCCTTAGCACGTGTAATCATAGGATGCACATTAACAGGGGCCGGGGGTACTGTGGTAGGTGTAACTGAGGTGGGGGAAGGTGGAGGGTTTGTGGGGTTTGTGACAACAGAAGAGAAACTGGCACATGGTTAGAAACTGGAATTGGTAAAGATATAGTGGTGTGTGGTAAGGATGGAGGCTCTGGAGGTGAAGATGTGAGAAATAAAGAGGAGTAAGGGAAGTCGGTTTCATCAAAAATCACATGACGGGTGATATAAAATCTGTGAGAGGGACTGAGACATATATAACCCTTATGAGAGGGGCTGTACCCAAGAAACAAACACTTGACAGAGCGAAATTGATACTTGGTAGCATTGTAAGGTCTTAGATAGGGATAGCGAGCACACCCAAAAACCCGCAATAAAGAATAATCAGGATAGACTCCAAATAGTGTTTGATATGGACTCGCACCATTAAGGACAAGTGTGGGAAGACGGTTAATAAGAAATACAGCAGCCGAGACGGCATCCCACCAAAAAGAAAGAGGTAATTTCGCATGAGCTAGTAGTGTAAGAGACATCTCAATTATATGTCTATGTTTACGCTCAGCCCGACCATGTTGTTGGTGGGTGTGAGGGCAAGGATGCTCAAAGACAATACCATGAGTTTGAAGATAACCCTGAAATGGTCGATATTCCCCACCCCAATCAGAACGAATGACCTTTATGGGTCAAGAAAACTGTTTTTCAACTAATGTGCGAAAAGCAATGAAGGTGGATAGAGCCTCAGACTTATGTTTTAAGGGGTATACCCAAGTGAATCGACTATGATCATCAATAAAGTGAATGTAATAACGAAAACCCTGTGACGATGTAGAAGGAGCAGGCCCCCATATATCCGTGTGAACAAGATCAAGAATAGAAGTAGCTCTTTTTGTATTCAATTGAAAAGGTAGGGCGTGCGACTTCCCATATTGACAAGCGTTACATATTTGAGGAGAATTAACATAACAACGCTTTTTACAGACTCGAAGAACTTGATGAACTATTGATTCAGAAGGATGACCTAAACGGGAATGTCATATCTCAAAATTGGAAGAAGAGGAACCACCGGAGAGAGCTGCAACATAAGACTGAGGTGAAGACACACTTGATGATGGAGAAAATTGATAGAGCCCGTCCTTAAGGATCCCCTGATGTAGAACTTTGAGGGAACGAGCATCCTTGACGAAGCATTTATCAACATGAAATTCAAGAAAAACAGGATTATCAGTAGTGAGTTGAGAAACAGAGATTAAGTTTTTCTTGATAGAGGGTGCGCAGAGTGTATCAGGCATTTTAAGGTGAGGACTCAAATAGGCAGAGCCAGTGTGTGTAATTTGGATTTGAGAACCATTACCGACCATGATTCGGTCATTACCTGAGTAATCCGAACGATTCCCCAACTGAGAAGAATCGGAAGTAATATGGTGAGTCGTGCCACTATCGAAGAACCAGGAAGAGTCAGCCACAGATGATGGTGAAGCAATGAAAGCATTCGAAGATGCTTGATGTGGGTGTTGTGGAGGCAGGGATGGAGGTACAGAACCTATGTAGGAGTTATCGCTGCGATGATAGCAGACAACAGCCGAGTGACCTATCTTGCCACAAATTTGGCAGGTGGGTCGATTGTTGTTAGTGAAGAATCGACCACCACCACGACCCCCTCCGCCTCTAGATCTGAAACCTCCTCGAAATGATTTTTGGTAATTGTTTGGTGAAGACTTATTATGATATCCATTGGTCTTTTGTTGAGCAATGTTGGCAGCAGGGGTGGTGGGAGTGAGACTAGGCGGGTGGTTGTTGCTCACCGACATAGTGGCTAGGGCTTGCAGGTTTTGTAATTGCAACAATTTGGATTCAAAGCTGAGGAGAGAAGCATTGACAGACGGCCAGGTCAGATCTGATTTCTCTTGAAGAATAGTGACAATGGGAAGGTATTCCCCATCCAATCCAGCAAGAACACAAGAAATCAAATCACAAGTGGGGTATGGTGTGCCAGTGGCAGAGAGTTTATCAGCAAACTTCTTCATAGTGTTTAGATAAGATGTCATGGTTTGAGTACCTTTCCTTGTGGTCTGCAGACTTGCTCTACAGATCTGTATGTTTGCTCTGTTGTGAGCACCACTAAGTTCTTCAATGGCTACCCAAACTGAGTGAGAAGATGTGATGGAGTCGATGATCTCGTTTGCTATATCTCCTGTGAGAGAGTTGAGCAGCCAACACATCAGCATATGATCTTTGTTGCTCCATTCTTCAAAAGCTGGATTAACATCACCAGTTGCAGTAAGTTTGGGGGGGCACGGTGTCGTGCCAGAAGAGGTAACGCTCAAACTTGATACCCTTGACAAATGTAACAACAATTGATTTCCATAGGAGATAATTTTCTCGATCTAATTTGATGTTGATTCCCTGTGAGAAAGAATTCCCAAATGGGAGGTTGGTGTTGCTCGTTGGAGTAACAACCGTTGAAGGAGAGGATTCCGAGCCATGACTCAGAGATGGCGTCGAATCGGCCATGGCACAAGCCTAAGAGGCTCTGATACCATGTAAATGAAGAAGAAACAATGCGTTTTGTGTGTGTGCCTGCTCAACGACGTGTGAGCAGAGCAGCTTTTGATTTATAGACTTGTTCAGGCAATTACAACCATAGATGGTAAATACACGTGTATCCATCTTGACACATGATATTTTGTACAAGGAATCACCTAACAACTTTGCCTAATGACTTGTCACAAGGTACAGTGACACACAACAACGTGACCAATGTAGATTAATGTGTATTCCTAACAGTTCCAAAAGGATAGTGGAGACAATTAATTGTTGACTTATGAAGTGAAGTAAAAATCGATTGAACTCAATAAAGTTGTTAGCATGATACGTTTGTAAATAATTATGTAAATGTGTATGGTAGTATAGTCAATGCTTTTCCAAGTTTACAGAGACTATTTGAAATTTTCTTTCCCGTGTAGTTTTGTAAGAGTAAATCTTCTAAATATTAAAGAGGGTCAATTTATGAGTTAATTTATTTAACTATAAATGTATGTTTGTTAGATGAAGTAACATTTTCATTTACTTTTTTTGTTTCCAAAACGGTATTCTACCTCAATCAAGCTAACTATTTCAAACTGAGACAATCATGAGCATTTTGTAAGGGTAATCCTTTCAATCTAGACTCTAACATACACTTATTGCGCAAGCTCAATGTCCCGACTTTATGCATATATATATATATATATATGCATACATTTCTCAATTGGTTCTTGAATGCATACATTTTGTGACGACCTTCACTTGAACTAGGGTCGGGTTCCCCGACCCTAACCATTACCCAAGTTCGATACCTGAATCAGGCACAAGTTGTCTGACACGCCTATTTCATCTTGAGAAATAACATCATAACAATATTGAATACTAGATGCAGAAATAAAACAAAACTAAATTCATAAGTCGTATAATCCATAAGATAAGTGTTTCAAAGTCTAAATTGTTCAATCCTTTCAAAAGCTTCCAACAAATATAAACTAAGATAAAAGGAGGTTCAACTACCCAATAGCCTGTTTTAAATTACAGCCCAAATCTATTGTTCTTGAAAATAAATTATTAAGTAATATTAGTTTGCAACGCTCACAATGCAAAGGAAGACTTTAAGCATGCACATTTCCCTTGTTCCGAACTAACGCGGATGGGACAATGGAGCTCAATAAGAGGAAAACCTCAATTAAACATTAAATACGCGAGTACAACTTAATACTTATGCAAGATCTAACATGAAGTTGAAAACAAATCAATAAGCATTGAGTTTAAACAAGGAATCAAGTCTCATATTAATCAACTAGTAAGGAAACATTAACATGTGGCATTAAAGCAAGGTTCACGGGTTATCAAACAATAGCATACCTGTAAGACTTGCAAAATCATAGATGAACATAAAATCATAATTGAAACATGTTCATCGCACAAAAGGGTTCACAAAAGAATAGCATAGAAGATAGTAATATATAAAGTCAGTGTTACATTCAATGCACACTAATATTGACAAGCATCCGATGACTGGTTCCCTTACCCTCAAGGTGATGCAAACTATTAGTGAGCACATTGGCCGATGTGCCCCATAATTGGTCCCATCAAGTCAACAGTAAGTTCATCCAAAACCGTCACTAATATGTGACCACATTGTGAGCTTGATAATGGATGTGTAATTAGTATGGCACAAACCATAACAATAATTAATGTACACATCATGAGTTTATTGTGGCACAAACCACTTAATCTTTGGGTTTAAGGTTTAGGGTAGGATTAGGGTTTAGGGTCCTCCTATTGCAACCCTCATCTATTTTCCAAGAATGAAAAATAGGCTTGAAGCCTCCCTCAATCCCCCATTTTCCATATCGAAAAATGGGCTTTAAAGTCTTCCTTTATTCGGAATTGGGACCGACTATATAGCGCACATAGTGTTCTACATGAGAGGAGTTAAAGCAACCAATATATAACATATCATTAGAAAATGGAAATGCTAGGGTGACCCAAAATAAACATCCACAAGTGCGTGTTCGAATTAGAATAACTTACTTGAATTGGTAAAAATCAAGACGCTTTAGGAACGATACATAGTCGAAGTACATACATAACTGAAAAAGAACACTTTGTACTCTGAGAATCAATTGGAACATTTCTTCCCGTTGATAGCGGAGGATCTTAATTTGGCAAATAGTTAATATGCATTAAAGGACCCTCGCATGAAACATTAAGATATATGTATAGAATAATAGAGTTTGTACAATAATAACGTAAGGTTCTAAAAGGATAGGAGAGACAATTAATTGTTGACTACTGAAGTGAAGTCAGAATCATGATTAGTATAGCAATATAGTCAATACTCTTCCAAGTTTTGTAAGAGGACAACATAGCCTTACTCCCAAATTAATTAGGGTCGGCTGCATGGATCAAACTTTTCCATTGTGCTAGATCAAGTGCAATATTAGTTTTGTAAATCTTCTAAATATTAAGGAGGGTCAGTTCAATATTTCACATGCCTATTAAATGTGAGCCTTCAGAATCATCACTTTCAGCTGTTGTTTGATCACAGTTCTGAGTGAGGCAACTTGGGAATGAAGGTTACCATGTTATAGAGTTCAGCTTCTGCAGCTTATCATGTGATCTCTGAATGACAAAAAAAGAAGAAGAAGTACAACTCCATCAAAATCCAAGTAGATTACTGCTGATTAAACTTGCAACAAAAAAAAAAGGTAGAAGAAAGCCTTCGGAATACTAAAAAAGAAAAGATCCAGATTCAAAAATCAATTCAGATATGACAAGCAAATAAGATATGTACCTGCGAATGAATGTAGCTCAACACGTGAGGAAGGAAAATTTGGACATATCAAACATAATCTGCGTCGGATCGAGATCTTGAATCAAGATTCTACATAGAGGATGCAAGAGAATATACAGAGATGTAGTATTAGGAAGGATTATATACAAAACATTCAAGTCACAGGGTTGAAATCTTGAATCACTAGGATGAACTGAAAGGATTTGGATAGTAACCAAGTAAATAGTTAGGGTCGTAATCTACACGGGTTGCGAGTAACTTTGATCAGTTCCTGGCATCTTGCCAATAAAAAAATAATTGGCAGGTCATATTAAAGCTATTCGGATCAAACCTTGTGAATAAAAAAAAAGAACGGAAGAACCATCACCACAACAGAAACTTGTGAATTAAAAGCTAGCCTTAGTTCAAGGAATTTCAATCTCACTCTCAATTCTTATTCACTGATTTCATAAAACAGAAGCATATGAAATTTGATGCATTCATGTTGAAATTCAAAAAGAATACAACTCTCAATTAATCTAGCTAGACAAAAATTATGATGATAAGATGGATTATCAAACAAAATGAATAGCAGTCTTGGGTATCAAAACTTCTTTGGTTCTTCGAACATAGGCTCCTCCTAGCTGTAGTAGGTGTTTCCACATGCACGGTTCTTCCAAGTAATTAATCTAGTCATTCATAATAAGAAAATTTTCAGGATATGCCCTAGGAAATCCTGTCAAGTACAAGCCTTACTTGGAATTTTGGATATTGATCATCGTTTTTTCATATGGTTTTTGATCCATCAAAAACTTTGTTTAATTGTTTTCATTGAAAATAGATGACCAGGACATGTGATCCAAAGCAGAAGAATATTAGTATGGAATTCTTTTGACCCATATATAGGTCCCAACAAAACACGTATATACCAAGCGACAAATCTAGAATCAGTAGAATTAAGTCATAGGATCAAATCTTGATTTGTAGAATAGATGAATAGGAAGGACTGGAATTGCAGCGAAGACCATAGCTCATGACATGATCCATACAGGTGGTAAATGTGATCCACTATTGCCAATAAAAAATGGGATGAAGAAATTTAATAAAGCTGTTGCAATGAACAGAAACTAAAAAAGAGCTGAAGCAATAGAAAACAACATGAAGATGATCTCGACTTAGAAATTTGACTCATTCATGCTCGTGTTTGTCGAAATTCCAATAGAATACAACTCTCAAATTTAACTAGTTAATATTAAAACTGACAATGTTGAAAAGATTACCAATTGAGAATATATTTGATAGAAACCTTTGAGTTTCCTAAATGATAGGTCCATAACATTGTTCGGTGCTTCCTCAAGCAGGGTCTGCCATTCGGCATGCCTTTCAATAAAAAGGTTAAGTACGTCCATTGTTCGTCCTGCCCAGAAAATCCAGTCATTAAAAAGAACAACTCTTGCAAGAGCTATGTTTTAACTTCTAGGAAATCTAGTTAGGTGCCAGCTACACACTGCAGTCACACTTATTTTCTTTTTTTTTTTGGTTTCTCCAAATTGGACAAATGAAACCTTTGTAGGTTCTATTACTAGAATAATCTAACCAATTGTTATTACCACACAATCAAATGAGAAAGAAATTATATTTTACATATGATGTGGCCTGTTACTTCTCTTCATACTTAAAAAAGAGTTTGTCAAGCGCTTATACATTTTGAGTTCGAAAGGGAATCGATTCATTTTTTTTTTTTTTCCGATAGGACGACTTAATTCATTTATTATAGAAAAGAAAAAAAACACAAAGAAAACCAGAACTCATACTTGGAGCAGAGATATAAATAGCAAATGGATTGTTGACTTGCCATACAACTTTTCATTTCTCTCGTGAAAGCAAACAAACTGAACCTGGAACCATAAAGCAAATTAGTATGGAATTCTTTTTATCCAAGTTTAACTTAATCACTTGCTAAGTGCCATTGGAACGCCAAAGCACCTCTAGTCCTTTTATTTGCAGAGGTTAAGTTAGAGTTCGGCTACATACTAATTTGGAATTGCGGCTATATCGTAGTCCAACAACCATATCAAAGGGAAATTTAAGGGTACCAATATACTTAAGTTCCCTTTTATTTTCTCATTTTGGATTTTTATATTGGCTTCAATCTAAGAGTAAAAGAGATAGATTGGGTAGAATTATATTATCTTTCTCATCACCTTTTGGATTTGCCGTCTCCCTGATGCTAATATACCACACTTTCTACTCAAAAAAAAAAAAGAGAGAACTGGGGTAAACAAACATTGATATCTTATTTTAATGAAGAAAGGCTAATGAATATTATATTTAATTTACCTCATGTTTTAGGTTTCTTGTTGGTACTTTCTGAAAATTTTAAGCCTTCTCTTCTATAAACATATTCCCTGCCAAAGGTTTATGCACTAATTTCAAACAATCTATAAATTATACTTTGTTATCCATGCAGATTCGCAGTGTTATTGAATGGAAGGACAGATAAAAACTGCACGGCAATGCAGGTCTTACACATCCTCTTTCAAAGTCTATTTATAACCAAATACCAGAATTCAGGGACAAATCATAATGCTAAATTTACTTCTTAATTAGAAAGCATCATGCATGAAGAATTAAAATGTTAAGCTAAACAGACAGATTGATAAAGCACAAATGAGACAGGAAGGGGCGTACCTTGCATTCATTGCCTTCCTTGCAATGTAGAGCCCCCTTGGAACTAAAACACCTAACCTGACGTGACCTGTTCACCACGATATACATGAACCTGTTGATCAACGAAGTCACAGAGCCTGATCATGGTTGAATTAGAACACAAAGTCAAAAAATAAAAGGGTTCAAGAAATTGAGTATAGCTTCAATTCCAAATTAGTTGGCATCGGCAATCACTTAGCTTACAAAACGAATAATTACAGTAAAGTGTATTATATTAGAAGGCCCATTAAACAGTAATATGTAATGCAAACAATTCTCCAGCAAGACGAACACTCATGCCTTTCGCCACATATTAGAAGAATGAGAGAAATCATTATGGAACCATCAAAATGTCAAATTCAGTTTAACTTGGTTTGCATAAAAATCACCAACAAAAACCATTTCCTGAATAACATTTCTTCTTACAGAAAGAGCAATTTGAGCAATAAAAAATTAACAATGAACTATGCCTTAGGATAATAAAGGAAATATAAGTATTATATCCAATATCCAACAAACAGAAAAAGAACCTTGTGTTTCTGCTTTTCCTTTCATTCATGGTTGTTTTTTGCCGTTAGGAGTTGCGGTGGAGTTGGACATATTCACTCATTATAGTCCTCACATTCTCCACATCCTCCCACCTTCCTGCAGCAGCATAAATTTTAGACAATAAAACATAATTTCCAGTATTATTCGGCTCTAACTCAAAGAGTTCATTCGCAAGAAACTCCCCTAGTTCAACATCCCCGTGTATCACACATCCACCTAACAATGCACCCCACACTGCACATGACTGGGTTGAAAAAGCATTGTCACAATACACTTATACGCTTCTTTGAGTCTACCTGCAAACCAAGAATATCAATGCTGCAAGTAAAGTGATGATCTCCATATGATGTCCTTAGGCCACCTTGTGATAACAGAGTTTCGAACAGGCAAAGACCCTCATCAACAAGTGGCGTGCTTGGGATGCGCCACAGCATGTTTTGATGGCAGATAGGAATGAACGGAAGCTCATCAATCCAACAATCACAAACTCTAACTAGGATTCTGAATAATGATATGTTCAACCATCTGCAAAGGTCATAACAACATAACACATTTAAATGTGTTCTTCGTCCATTTTATACAGAGCAAAACAAAAACATTTTTAGTCTCAACAAAATGTACACCCACAATTGTATATATAATAGTATAAGTGATCAATGATTTATCTAAGATGAATAAATAAATAATTCATAAGCATTAAACAGTTTAAAATATTTCTCAATCATCTCCTATTTTGTATGCCATAGCTACAACTTTTACATTGAGTATGGTATTTGAGCTATTATTCTAGAGCTCAAGTGTTCCAACTTACTCTAAGCAAAAGCACATGTACAACTTCATAAAAATTATATAGCTACATCTTTTACATCTTTTCTTTTTAATCTCTACATCTAGATTCACTATTAATTTGACCAAAACATCCTAACAAAGGAAAATGTATAAATGATTGATAAATGACTACCTTGATGCACTAGCAAACATGTTGAACGTCTGGTTGAAACATGAGCTGTTTTCAATATAGCTTTCTTGAATTCCTTGTTCTTCCTTTGAATATGTTAGGGTAATCTGTTTCATTCCATTCAGTTCACACAACAATACTAAATGAGAAAAGTGCCAGAAGTTCAGAATCTAAACTGAATCAACATCAAGTTACAATAGTTAAATAAACAATAAAAAGTAAAAAATGTAACACACGTCTTCATCTGTTTACCTTTGTATCAACTATCATCAGGGACTGAGGCACCGCAAAGTGCGATCGATTTTCTTATTAAGATCAGACCTATGTTGGATATTATCCTTCCATATTGTAGAACTCGTTTCGATGCCCTGGCAAGTTCCTAGTCTTTGATGAACAGAACCTGGTCGGGTTCATCAGTGCCCTCCATACAGCCACTTGTAATGCACCTGTGTTGTGAACTTGATAGTATGCCAACAAGATAGATTTCAAATCAAGCACCAATGAAGTCAAACCTCAAAAACTGATCATGTTGAGAAAAAGTTTTGGTTAAGAATTTAAAAAGAGTAAATTGTCAAAAGCAACTAGTATAGGTATCAAACATTGATAAAAATTTGAGAATTTACATATGTAAATGACACGAGCGATTGTAACATTTAGCAACCATGAGTTATGGCACCAGAAGGAAAAATAAGGGCTTCTTTGGACAACCACCACCAGCAGAAACTTGGTAGGAAATGGCCAGGAAGGAATTTCTACTAAGTGTATATCTTTATTTGTGTTAGTTAAATTATGATGACATTTTGGTATGTAACATAACATGGCAATAAAATATGCTGATGGAGTAGTAAAAGGCTACCTACCTCCAATTCTTGTAGGCTTGAAAACATGTGACGTCGTTAAACATTTAATGAAGCAGATAAAATAGAGTATCCACGACGTGCTGCACAAAGTTTAAGTGAAAAGACATGAGGATTGAACATAGAAAAATAAAACATTTGATTAATAAAGAGCAAGTCAAGTAAATGAAATCTTGAATAACCATTACCACCAAAAAATTTATTTATTAATGAGAGTGTGATCATACATAAACCAGCTTGTTGGTCTGAAACAGAGAGATTCAATGAATAAAGTGCCATTGAAACACAATCCACAAAATTTACCGACCAAATAACATGACAAGCTTGGCATGGGTGCAGAAGAGAGTCGCATTAGAGCGATTAAGGCACTATCAAAATGATTAAAGAAGATCATGAAGAGATGGTGCTGAGAGTTGAATAAACAGATTTTCTGCCACATAAGAACCAGCAAGCACACGAATGGCCATGAAGAACAAATTGGTGATACCTGCAGCAGCAAATGCAGATGATTACGTACATGATTGTTAATTCAAAGAAATGAAACTGATAAAAAAAAGGAAGATTGGGAATGAAACGAACCTCCAAATCACATGGAAATCATTCAAGCACAAGGTTTAGACCACCCATAGACAGTAGTCCCAAATTCTTGATATTTCAAATGAAGTAAGCTTTCCAGGCCAGTTGGGCAACACCATCATGCCAGTGAAAGTGTGATCTCAAAGGATTTCAATTTGCAAAGGTGCTAAGAGTTGCAGGAGCCAAGAGTTAAGGCAAGACCACCCATAAATGAGGCGGACCTTCCCCATAGCAGATACATTAGCAAGATCTATTGCTCCAAGAGAAGCCAATTGTCAAAATTTTCCAACATGATAAGCACACATGAGCTTCATTAATATATATAGAAACCTTTAAAGTACCTTGAGCATAGGCTTATAGCTTCAATTGGTGCTTTCACACGCAAGGTCCTTCATTTGTGACCCCAGGAAGGAACTTCCAACAAAATTCTGTCATTCATAATAAGAAACTTTTGAAAGAAATCCAGTCCAGCACTAGCAAACTTTTGAGCGCATTTTATTGACAAGTCTTGAGAGAGGAGAGCTGTCATCGATGTCCCACACAAAATGCAACAAGAAACAATTAGCTCTCTTAAAGAGTATAATTAAAGCATAATCTACGCATGGCTAAACCCAATTCATCAGTGCCCTCCGTTGCATCTCGAGATAAACTTTTGTTGTAAATTAGATGTGCGGATAAAGCATAAAAAGCAATATAACATGCCCATCATGTACAGTTCTAGTCAAATCTTGATAGGATTTTGTTGCAGCATATTAGCATTTAGATCATATAATAATATCTCATATTTAACAAAGAAGAAAAAAATAATTATTCCGTCACAAATGGCTACCAAGCTCTGATACTGATTTTGATAAGCCATTGCCCTACAAGTCGAAAACTATAATAAAATAGAATCTCTAAAAAACTATCTTAATTTTTACATACAAATATACAATGACTTGCTGCATGAAATTCACAAAACAAAAATATGACATTGTGTCAGAGAATTAAAAATAGGGCCAAATAGTCACAATGATCACAAACTTTCACATTTGTGTCTAAATAATCCCAAAAAATAATTGTGTTTAAATAATCCCAAACTTTGAATTTTGAGTCAACTTTGACCCAATTACTTCTTTTTTGATGTTGACGTGACATTAAATAAGTAAAGTTGTTTTTAATTGGGTGGTTTAAATTTTAAGAAATAAAGGGGTAGATTGTAAAGGGGTAGATTGTAAAGTTGTTTTTTTGGGACTGAGGCTATGTTGTTGTTGTTGTTGTTGTTGTTGTAAAGGGGTAGATTGTAAATTTAAAAAGTTACAACCCACACAAAGACACAAACAATTAGTTTATGTGGATAAAACCCAAAGTTTGAGATTATTTTGATGTAAAAGTTTAAACCACCTCATTTAGCTAGCAACTTAATTACCAATTTCTTATGTCACACTTCAATTTGTCTAAAAAAAGTAATTGGGTCAAAATTGACTTAAAAAAAAGTAATTGTGTCATATGTCCTTTATTGTCATTTTGCATTTATCAGCTAATCAATCAGCTATCATTCCAAACCGTTTTTACTTGATCAGCTAGATTATCAGTTTTCCGCTACCAGCTAGTAGATTATCAGTTATCAGCAAGATTATTAGCTATCAGCTAGTTTATCAGCTATCAGCTAGATTATCAGCTAGCCTTGCCAAACAAAGCCTTGATCAGCTAGATTATCAGTTTTCCGCTACCAGCTAGTAGATTATCAGCTATCAGCTAGATTATCAGCTAGCCTTGCCAAACAGAGCTAATAAGTAGTTTGAAATTATTTAAACACAAAAGTAAAAGTTAGGGATTATTGTGACTATTTGCCCTTGAAAATACTAAGAAGAACAAGGAACTAATTCAAAATTAGATATGGTAGACAATAGACAGGAATAAATAAGATTTTGAACAGGCAATACATCCCTTAAATTGCTTTGAGAGATGTCGCAGTGTTTGTGGTTAATCTTAAACAGAAACATAGACCAAACATAGAACGAACAAAGTGCAATCGGAACACATTCTAAGAAGTGAAGTACCAACTCAAACAAAACACAATTAGAAAAAGCCTAACATGGGTTTAGAGGAGAATGCATACTAAAGTGATTTTGGCACTCCCAAATAATTGACGAGGAGACTGTGGTAAGAGTTGAAAGCAGATTCCCCTCGATCGACATCAGAGCCGACAATCTATGAGAAGCCAAATGTTGGCATTGAAGAAGAAATTTATAAATTTTAGCTACAAAAACAATTGCAAAAAACTGTAATTTGAAGAAATGAATAGAATTAGTCAAAGCTAATATAAAGAAAAGGAGGGAACGAACCTTAAATCACATGGAATAGAATTGAACTTGTGGAATGTGGGAGATCTTATGCCACTCTGAACTAGCTGAACCTAAACCGCATACCTTCTTGGGGGGTTTGCATCTTTTTTTGAGGAGGGGGCAACACTTAATCTCCAATGTCCTCAATAAGGTGAGCTTTTGCATTTCATTTGCAGAGGGCAGGTGCATTAGGTTTTTGCAATGCATAATCGCCAAAGTCTCAAGTGATGTAAGTTTCCCAAGCCACTCAGGCAAGTCTGTCATGCCATCAAATTGATATATCCCAAGGGCTTCCAACCTACGAAGGTATTGAATTTGTTCAGGTAAAGACTTGAGGCGAGACCACCCATAAATATACAAGCGACGAAGTGAAGAGATAAGATGGTCGCCCATTTCTATAGCATCTAAGAATGGAAAGTCATTCAGCTCTTCTGAATATTGGCCAATCGACAAGCTTTGAATGTTGCGGAGGAATTGCAGACCTTCCAATGACTGGAGCCCCATGCAATCCACGACTGTCAAATCTCGAAGTTGAGTAAACCCCTGTAATTGCAAACCCAAAATGCTCGGGCAATTTTCCAACCATAAACTCTCAACATACCATGATGATGATGGTGGTGGTGGTAACCCGATTTGTTCTTCGTTAGATGAAAGAAAACCTCGAAATTGTGGGCAACTTCGAATACTTATGGTACGAAGATGCACACTATTTTGAAGAAAGTCCACGGGCAGTTGCGCAAGCTCTGGAACGCCATAAATAGAGAAAACGGACAACTTGTTGGAAAATGGCGGAGTTTCGTCAACAACCAAAGCCTTGATTTCACCAATCCACAATGATTCAACACAAGGAAGTCGAGCTACTTCTATTTTAAGCGCACAACAATTTTCAAATTCCAGATTCTTCAGAGGTGGAGAGAGAGGTGGACACGTCTCCAAGCCTTCACAATCAGAAATATTTAGCTCTTGAAGAAACTGCAAGCCACTCAAATCTGGCATGCTCCTCATCAAAGACAACCTACTCACTTTCACGCTCTCAAGAAGCTTATTCTTACCAAGCATCTGCCCCACTACTTCTTCCTCAATTTCAGAAAATAATGATAATGATGATGATGATGATGATGATTCAAAGTCCAAAGGTCCTTCAAAGAACAAAGAGGTCAGAGAAGTGATGTTCTCTGTTATTGACCTTAATGTGTCTGCATTGTTCACCTTTTCAATAGTCAACTTTTGAAGAGAAGGAAAATGATTTGGCATACTTCTCAACTTCGGACACCGACACAACTCCAATTCTTGTAGTTTAGGAAAAATATTAGAACTATTCTCAAACCACTCTTCTAAATTTGACACATAACCAACCGATAATTTTTCTAAACAAGGGTATAGGATTGCAGCTGCTTTAGGGCCTTCTACTTCTGTTGCAGTTGTTGTCAATGATTCAACTACTTGGTGGTTATGATGATCTTCTCCTATACGACTCAAACTATACAGACTCCAAATTACAAGTTCCTTCAAAGATGACAACTGTCCCAAGCTCTTCATTTCTTTACATTCATAACAATCTTCGAGTTGAAGCTTGACCAAATTAGGAAGTGCAAAACCATTTGTCATCCACCCTGGAAGTTTCAATCCTAGAAAGTTATGAATTGTCAACTCTTTCAAATTAGAATTTGGTTGAAGTGCTTCCAACAATTCGGCATGATCAGAAACATTGTCATTGTCTCCTTGTTCAACACCTTCCCAATCCATATCTAATGTGTGCAAATTTTTCTTCCCCAAGAAATTAGCTTTCTTCACAGCATCTACATCATTCATGACTCCAAGGTTTTGGAGTCTAAGAGTACCCCCAAGGTAGTTCAAGTGTTCCAGCTCTGCGATATGTTCTGAAGCGCTCTCAGCACGCAACTTTAAAATATCGAGCGTTTGAAGGAAAGTTAGTTCATTCAACCCCCTTGGACTTTCACAATTCATAATGGGGTAATTGCGGTGAGCATAAAAATGTCTTAGCTGGGTAAATGTTACCACACTTTTAGGAAGCTCAAAAAGCATTTCACAATTTGAAAGATTGAAGGTCTGTAAATTGTAAAGATTAGATATAGTAGATGGTAGCCTTTCAATCTCTGACCATGAAAGATCGAGATATTTTAGAAGCTTCAACCCACCAATTGAAGAAGGCAATTCTTTAAGAGGAAGTCTACTCAAATTCAGCACTCGTAGAAACCTCAACCGAAGTAGCTTGGGAAGGCTAGTCATCACCTTTAAACGATCATAAGAATCACCATATGAAGAAAACGAATAAAACGAGCGCAACTTCTTCACTTTATTTATGCCTTTTGGAATCTCAAGTGTTCTGTTACTAGAAATCAAAGAAAGATGACGAATATTTTCATTCTCATCTTTAGTGTCCACCAAATCTTTGCACTCAAATCTAGAAAGATGTTGGGCAACATCATGTACCAAGTCATGCATCTTGTAGAATAATTCTTTTCCTTCGTCTGTTTCCCTTTCAGCTGCAAATTGGAAGAAAGATATCGTACACAATATCCTAATAAACTCTTCACCTATATCCTCCATCAAATCACCTTCTTTAGATATTTGAAGATATCCTTGTGCCATCCATAGCCGGATGACTTCATTTTTTTGGATTTCATAATCTTTCGGAAATATGGAACAATACGAAAAACATTGCCTAACTTTTGGTGGCAAGTTGTTGTAGCTCAACTTTAGGATCTCGATCACTTGTTTTTGCACATCACCCCCCAATTCCCAAAACTCACCGTCCCGAATAACTAACCACTCTTGTTCTGTTCTTTTGGATCTCATTAACCCCCCTAAAACTTTTACAGCCAAAGGTACACCCCTGCACTTTTTCACAATTTCTTCTCCAATTTTTACTAAATTAGAATTCTTTGTCTCTCCGTGCACGAATGCTTTACTTTCAAATAGCCTCAAGCATTGATCATCCGATAACAACTGCAAATAATGCGTATAACTTGATCCTATAGTTGATGCAACAATATCTTCACGCGTGGTGACGACAACTTTGCTTCCCGCAGCACCATATACTTTTAATGGAAGGATTAGATCCTCCCATTTATCAAGATCTTTGTGCCAACAGTCATCCAATACAACCAAGAACTTCTTTCCACCCAATTCTTTCTCAAGCTTCTTTTGCAACTCCTGCTTACTCAATGATTCAGATTGAGTACAACTTGAATCGATCTCTTTCACGATCTTAAACCAGATTTTCTTAACTGCAAAATCCTCAGAGACGCATACCCATATCATCATGGAACCAAAGTGTTCCTTGACAGTAGCATCATTGAATACTAGCTGCGCAAGTGTCGTCTTCCCAAGGCCACCAAGACCAAGTATGGTGACAATGGAAAGAGTAGTAGTAGTAGCATCAGTACTGCTACTCCCTAGATCACTAATGAGCATATCTACTATCTTTACTTTGTCAGTCTCCCTCCCAAACACATCCGACTCATTCACCAAAGAGGAGGTTTCTCGAGCAGCATCAACATTAGGAATAACATTTTCAGGAGTGTTGTCAATATTGAAGCGAAAACTGTCCTTTTTCTCATCAATGTCTTTCAGCCTCTTAGTAATGTTTTGAATGGAATGGGCAGTTTTGAATTTCAATGGAAGACTGGCGAAGCAAGAGAAGAAATTGAGTACCTTGGTCTTGGCAAGGACTTGGCGGCGCAGGCCATCGAATGCAAACTCAGCCAGTATGTCCTCAGCATCATATGCAGCTTCTTTGAGCTTGTGCAGCCAAAGCTTGACTCTTTCATCCCCAACTTGCCTTTTGTCAGCATCTTGAAGCACAAGTTGAATATGGGTGAAGATGGTTTGAAGCTTCTCCACCTCTTCTTTCACTCCTCCAAGAAGCCCGATCTCATCAATCCCAAGGGAAACCAGCCTCTTCACGATCTCCTCCACGCCACCAACAAGAATTTCTTCAGCCATATCTTCTTTGTGTGTGTTTCAGCAAATGAAAGCAGAGCAAAACAAACAAGGTCTTCTCTGTTTGTGAAAGCACAAAACAAACTGGACCAAAAGTCAATGCAGGGTTGTTGGGTTGTTGCTTCAATGAAGATGGCCAGATGGCTATGGGGCTGACCAGGGGGCAATTTGGTAAACATGTACCCAGGGGGCAATTTGGTATCAGATGAGTTTTACCATTTCCACGAGGGCCTGTTGCAATAGGCCTGAGCTTACCCAGTGCCCTGAACAATCTTGACACAGCGAAGAATCAAACATGGGACCATGTGCCTTACCCACCACCAACAGGGATGGGACGCGACGAGACGGGGATGGAAAATTTAAATGGGGATGGGGAAAATTGTTCATCAGACCAGTTCTGGTTGAATTTTGATGAAGACATGCTGAACCTGCAAGCAACATCAATGCATTATTAGGCACTCAAACACAAACCAACAGAAACATAGTACCATTAACAATATGATCATTGAGCACTCGTGTTCAAAAAATTCAGATGAATCCACTAGAAGCAGCTAAGAATCTATAAAAAAAAAAAAAAAATCAAGCCCAAAAAAATAAGATAAGATAAATCCAGTAGAGACTTTCAAACTTCAGCATTGTTAATCTTGATAACAATACATCTTTGAATCAAATGTATATTTCATACATATAGAGTAAAATTATGGAAGATTTAGTACAAATATCAAGAAAATAAAAATTAACAAGTCAGTGCAGGGCTTTAAAGCCAATTTCAGAACCACTATGCAATAAACATCATCAACCACCAAGAATTCAGCTCCTTAAGCTGAACGACCATTGCAACCACCAGCAAATAGACAGAGTGAAGTCCTCCTGGTTATGAATCACTCCTCCATAGCGACTCTTGCCATAGCAAATCCCCAAGAATTGAACCGTGTTGAGAACAACATTGGAGCTTTTCTTCCATCCAATAGCAAAGTCTCTTTGACAAGAAGTATTTGATATTGTAACTAGCGATTAAATGCCATGTATTTCCAACTCTTGTTCAACTTCTGCAGACAATCACCCGGTCATAATAGTCTGATAGAGTTTAACTTCTGCAAATGGCCAATACCATGGTTACATGTATAGAGGACGCAGGAAATAAGATCGCAGAATAGCAGATTATTAAAAAAATTTGAATCTAACCTTGCGAAGAACAAGAGAGCTGATGCAATAGAAGCAACCAGAAAATGCTCTAATCAATTCAAGTGCTTGTCGAAGTTCCATGAAAATACAACTCTCAAGTTTAGATAGTTGAAACTTATGCTATTGATAGGATTGACAACCTTGTATGAACATGATTACCAATCAGGAGTATATGACAGCAGCTTCTTAAGATCATAGCTAGCTCGATTGGTGCTTCCACATAGAGGGTCTGCCATTTGACAAACCAAAATGGTAGATCACAGAAATTTAGCAGGACACGTAATAGGAAATCCAGCTAAATAGTAAGAACCAACTTCACACTGACCACTTTTGCTCGCCTGTTTTTAGTATTTCTAAATTGCGAATGTCGTGAAGAAAACAGAAACAATGGTATTACAAGAATTTACTACCACAATAGTTATCGCCAAAATCAAATCACACAAAGACTATATGTGTATTATACAAAAAAAAAAAAGGAATGCTAGTATATTTTAGAAAATCGATTAAATTAATCATACAAACAGAAACAGTGTGCAAAGAGAACAAGGCGACACCTGAAATCCACTGCCAATGAAAATATAACAACGTAAATGTTGTTTCTGCATACCGTTTGTTGGTTCTAGTTATAACAACAACAAGCTAAAGCCTCGATCCAAATTTATTAGTTTTAAAGCTCCACTTTAAAAACATTACCTAATTTCTTCAGCGAAGGTTAACAAAGGTAAACAACTAGAAACTGCAACGATATCCTAGAATATCCTACCATGGCACATGAATCTCTATGCGCATTCAGACTTTGAGATGAATTTGATTATATTTCATCAACTGGCCATATAGAAAGAGAGAGAGGAGTCATCATTCTTACCCACGAAAATTCACAGATCCCGTAGTTTCATCAGCTGGAACAACACGTGCCATTAGCCCTCTAATTGAGAGTAGCAAGCAGGATCCATACATAGGAAGACTTGATTTATCAGCTCGCGACAAACCTTGAGAAAAGATTGGATCTTTGGATGGTTGGAGCAACAAATTAAAAACAACTTTAGGATGTACTTCAACCTTTGGTCCTGATCAATCACATGTTGAAACAAATTCTAGTTAAGAATCTAAAAGACCAGTACTAACTGGTGAAGGCTTCAAATATTAACAAAAACTGAGTAACCGTACCATGAGTAACGATGCTTGAAGATGGGCTTCTTTGAGGAAAGGCTTGTAGCAACAATTACTGTTTCCATGTGCCAAACCAACCGTATGATGGTCTCCAAGAAAATCTAGCAGATTATCGTGATCAATGCAAAGACAACATTTTAGGTTCTATAATAAAAGGCGAAAGAATAGTTCACTCACATTTGTAGGTTCTATTACTACAATATTCTAACCAACTAGAAAATACTCTAGCTAGCCTTTGTTCTTTTTCATATAAAAGAAGACAATAGAGAATTTTAACCATTCACGTTCTTGTTGAAATTCCAAGAGTATGCAACTCCTAAATTTAATTAGATGAATATTCAACATGTTGAGAAAGATTACAGCTGATTCAAGATCAGATTCAAGGACATGGTTGAGATCTTGAATCACTAGGATGATATGAAGGGATTTGAATTGTAGCAAAGTAAATAGTTTGTGTCATGATTCCTACGGGTCATATCAAAGCTATTGGAACTAAACCTTGTGAATAAAAAGAAAAAATGGCGGTGATGGAACAGAAAACAAATTTAAGGAATCTGAATCGCTTTCTCAGTTCTTATTCACTGATTTTATAAAGCAGAAAACATCAGGATATTTGATGCATTCATGTTCTTTTTGGATTTCAAAGAAAAAAAAAAAAAACTTCATATTAATCTGGCTAGTTGAGAATTTTGATGTTGAGAAGTAATAACACCGTACCGAAATGATTAGCAGTCCAGTGTAATGTGTATGACAGATAAACTTCTGAGCTGGTTTGAGCATAAACTTCTGCATGCCGGGTGCACCATTTGACATCTCAGAAAAGTCTTTTTCGGTGCGTCGAAGAGAGAGAGAGAGAGAGAGAGAGAGAGAGAGAGAGAGAGAGAGAGAGAGCTAATTAGTTTTAAGGAAACAAATTGCCAAGCGAACAAGAACTTTAAATTGAAGCCAAGAAAATGAAAACAGAAGAAAAAGAACGAAAGTTAGAAAACAAACAATTTTAAATACTCAACAAGCCCACACCTGAAAATAATCAGATTCCAAATCCAATTGTACTTTTCCTGTTCAGTTGTCAGTCGATCAGAATTTCAGTCATGAAGAATTACATCTAGTTTCACCGTTCATTCGACTAAAACGTCCTAACAAAAAAAAAATATCTAAATTATTGAAAAATGGCTACCTTGATGCACTGGCAAACATGTTGAACATCTTCAAGAAACCTTTCTCGAATTCTTTGTTCTTCCTTTGAATGTGTTTGGGCTGGGTAAGAAATCTGTTTCATTCCATTCAGTTTAAATGCTATATAGCAGTGCCAGAAGTTGAGAATCTAAACTAAATCCGCATCAAGTTACCTTCGTAGACTACCCGCAAAGTGCAAATAGTTTTCTTAACGAGGTCAGTCCTATGTACGATCATCTTTCCATGTTGCAGAACTCCTCGCACGCTCCTATGCCAAAAAATACAGATTTCAGATCAAGCACTGATCAAGTCAAACCTTGAGGTGGATAAGAAGTTAAGAACCTAAAAAGAGTAAAATGTCAAAAGTAACTAGTATAAGTAACCATGACTTACGGCACTTGAAGGAAGTATAAAAGCTTCTTTGAACCACAACCACCAGCAATAACTTTGTAGGATATGAGCCAGTATGGAATTTCTGCGAAATGTATATCTTTCTTAGCATTGTTAAAGTACAATAACTTTGTAGGATATGAGCCAGTATGCTAATGGATTATAAAAGGCTACCTACCTCTAGTTCTTGTAGGCTTTATTACATGTGATGTCAATAAACATTTAATGAAGCAGATAAAATAGAGCACCCACGACGTGCTGCACAAAGTTCAAGTGAAGAAACATGCAGAGAATATTAGAGGATTAAACATAGAAAAATAAGAATATTTGATTAATTAAGAGCAGAGTCAAGTAAATAAAATCTAGAACAGCCATGCACAAAACCAGCTTGGTGGTCTGAAACAAAAAGATGCAATGAATGAAGTGCCATTGAAACACAATCCACAAAATGAACTGACCAAATATAACATGACAAGCAATGAGATGGCGCTGAACGTTGAAAAACCGATTCCCTTCCACGCACACACTCGAATGGCCCAATACAACCAATGAGAAGCCGAAATCAAAGTGGACTTGGTGATACCTGCAGCAGCAATTGCAGATAATTACATACATGATTATTAGTTCACAGAAATGAAACTGATAAAAAAAAAAAGGAAGATTGGCAATAAAAGGAACCTCTAAATCACGTGGTAATTATTCCAACGAAGTCCAGTCATTCATAATAAGAAACTTTTGAAAGAAATCCAGTTAGCAAACTTTTGAGCACATCTTATTCACAAATCTTGAGAGAGAGTAGCTGTCACTCATCCTCATCCTACACATACATACAACGAGAAACAATTAGCTCTTTAGAAGAGTATAATTAAAGCATAATCTACACATAGCTCAACCTGATTCATTAGTGCCCTCCAATGCATCTCAAGACAAACTTATGTTGTAAATTGGATGTGTCGATTAAGCATAAAAAAAAAAACAATATAACATGCTCATCGTGTACAGTTCAAGTCAAATCTTGATAGGATTTTGTTGAAGCATATTAGCATATAGATCATACAATAATGCATCATATATAATACAGTAGAAAGCATATTATGCCGTAACAAATGGCTACCAAACGCACCCACTGATATTGACAAGTCCTTGCCCTACAAGTCGAAAATTGTAATAAAATAGAATCTCTAAAAAATTATGTTAATTTAGTACATTCAAATATACAACATGCTAGTATGTCTTAAAAATGTAAAACAAGTGTTAGAGTTGTAATCTAAATTACATTAGTGTTTGAGTTTAATTAGGATTATGAGTTATTAGTGTTTGAGTTTGATTAGGACTTCGAGTTAGAGTATGAGTCTATTTAGGGTCTCCTAGTTGGATTAGGAGTATGTTTATGTGAGTCTATAAATTAGAGTTAACCCCGCATTGTAATTAACGAGTTTATTAGAGATTAATAAAGTGTGTCATTGCGGTGTCTCTAAACCTAACATGGTATCAGAGCAATAGTGAGATCCTGAGATCTGTGAGAGAGAGATCGAGATTTTTAATCTTGGTTGTGTGAGAGTTCTTGAAGATTCAAGAACAGAATTTGGGCTTTCGATCTATCGAGAGATCGAAGTGTGCGCGTTTCTTGTTTTGGAAACAAAGAGTTTGAGTAGCGTGTTCACAGAGAAGAACAACGCAGAGGCGTGCAGTGTAGAAACATTGGGCTAAAGAAAATCGATTTGCAGAGGTGTAGAAAATCGATTTGCAGAGGCGCGCAGTTGAGGAACGAACACGCGTGCAGTTGAAGAACGAACACGCTGATCTTGTTGAAAAAGAAGATTGAAAGTTGTTTTGTTATACAACACCCACATACATTAAAGCAATTTTTGTCCTCATTGGAAAGATTGTGGGACCCGCATAGCAATTGCATCTTTTTAGTTCAAAATAGTGCACGAGTGCAATTTGAACAGTAATGTGCAATAGTGGCGATATGGCAACAATTGGAAACGGCCAAGTTCAACCGACACTACCAGTGTTCGATGGAAAGAAGTTTGATAGATGGAGCACTCAGATGAGAGTCTTGTTCAGTTTTCAAGACTTGCTCACAGTCGTTGAAGATGGGTTCGAAGACCCAGGGGCCACCGCTACCTCGACACAAAAGGAGCTTCGCAAAAAGATCAGAAGGCACTTTATTTTATTTTGCAAACGCTTGATGATGTGGCGTTTGAGAAAGTGCAACTGGCGAAGACATCAAAGGAAGCGTGGGACACTTTAGAGACGTCCTACAAGGGTGTACAGAAAGCCAAGAAAGTTCGGTTGCAAACTTTGAGGCGACAATTCGAGTTGATCGAGATGGATGACTCAGAAGATATAGAGAAGTACACCAATCGTGTTCAGACAATCGTCAATCAGTTAAAGATGAATGGCGGAGAAGTCGCCGATCTCGATGTGAACGAGAAGATTTTGCGCACCTTGACCACGAAGTTCGACCATGTAGTAGCTGCTATTATGGAGTCCGGGACTGATTATGAGACCAAGTCAGTTGAAGAAATCATTGGTTCATTACGAGCACATGAGCAACGAATCAATGAAAAAAGTGAAAAAGTCAAGCCTCGAAGAGGCATTGAAGACTACGGTTGTCTCGAAGCAAAAGAAGAATTATGGATTCAAAGGCCGTGATAACGTCAACAATAATGGCAGAGGTCAGAACAATAATCAGCAGTGGTGGGATAGAAATAAAGGTCGTAGACGAGACGAAGGTCGTGATCAACAGAGAAATCGGATTCAGTGTTACAACTGTCGCAAATTTGGGCATATAGCTAGACAATGCAGGATAAAGCAATCATCAGAGTCGGAGTCGGAGTCTGAGGAGCAGACAAAGCAAGATGAGGAGTGTCATCAGACACTAATGATGGTTTCATCAGTCCAGGAGAATGCTCAGGGTAACATGTGGTATCTCGACTGTGCATGCTCTAATCACATGTGTGGCAATAAAGAATTTTTTGACGAGTTGGATGAGTCAGTATTAACGGAGGTCAAGTTTGCCGATGATAGGAAACTTCCAGTTAAGGGAAAAGGAAGAATTTTGATTCAGTTAGAGAATGGTGATCATCAGTATATTTCAGATGTGTTATATGTACCGACATTGACATGCAATTTGCTAAGTTTGGGGCAGTTGCTAGAGAAGGGGTGCAAAGTGAATTTCAAAGATTGTCATCTCACTGTATTTGACTCTAAAGGTATGATCATTCTCAAGTCTCCTTTGAAAAATAGGTTATTTCAGATTGAGATTAAGACTAGATCTTATCAGTGTTTTAAATCCATTGTTACTGATGAGTCATGGTTATGGCATCTAAGATATGGTCATCTAAACTTCAAAAGTCTAAAGTTGTTGACTCATAAGAATTTAGTGAAAGGATTGCCTGTGATTCAACATCCAGAGCAATTTTGTGAGGGGTGTATTTTGGGGGAGCAACATAGACGAACGTTTGCTTCTAACACTCCAAGGCGTGCCAAATCTCTATTACAGTTGGTTCACTCAGATGTTTATGGTCCTCTGCAGACTGCTTCACTGGGAGGAAGCAAATATTTTATGACTTTTATTGATGACTGCAGCAGGATGATTTGGGTGTATACTTTAAAGAATAAATCTGATGCCTTTAGTTGCTTTCAGAAGTTCAAGGCAACTGTGGAGAAACAAAGTGGACGCTACATCAAGACTTTGAGGACAGATGGTGGTGGTGAGTACACGTCCTCGACATTTTCAAAGTTTTGTGATCGTCATGGGATTAAACATGAGATCATGCCACCACAGACAATGCAACATAATGGTGTTGCAGAGAGAAAGAATAAGACGATTATAGACATGGCTCATAGTATGTTGAAAGCCAAAGGTCTACCTGATTCTTTTTGGGCTGAAGCGGTTGCATGTTCAGTTTATTTTGAATAGGTCTCCCACAAAAGGTGTGTCCCATATAACCCCAGAAGAGGCTTGGAGTGGTTACAAGCCAAGTGTCAAACACTTGAAGGTGTTTGGATCCACTGCATATGTACATGTTCTTGATGCTAACAGGAAGAAGTTAGATGACAAATGCATGAAGGTCATATTTATTGGCTATATTCCAGGGAGGATCGGAACATACAAATTGTACAATCCAATTACCAATGCAGTCATTGTTAGCAGAGATGTCAAGTTTGATGAGAAGAGCGCGTGGATTTGGGACATAAAAGGAAAGAGTATTGCTCAACCATCAACAATTAGATGTGAGGATGAAACTTCCACTTCAGTTGGTATTGACGCTAGACCCCAGCGTACCAGTTGCAGAGCACAAAGAAATGTGAGACAACCAGCTCGACTTCAGATTGTAAGATCACCCATGATAACGTCGTTGATGACGAAGGTAATCGAGTGCATTGTGCACTGTTCAACATTGAGGAAGTCGTGCGAGATAGATGGCGGGTGAACGATAAAAGACGTCGTCGATGGAGGTCGAGATCTGCGTTTCGAGAGAAGATCAAGTAGAAGATCATGACAATCTGAATTATGGGGGGATGATGTTTTGTTTTTTAATTCAGATAGGTAATTTAGATTATGGGGGGATGTTAGAGTTGTAATCTAAATTACATTAGTGTTTGAGTTTAATTAGGATTATGAGTTATTAGTGTTTGAGTTTGATTAGGATTTCGAGTTAGAGTACGAGTCTATTTAGGGTCTCCTAGTTGGATTAGGAGTATGTTTATGTGAGTCTATAAATTAGAGTTAAGCCCCCGCATTGTAATTAACGAGTTTATTAGAGAGATTAATAAAGTGTGTCATTGCGGTGTCTCTAAACCTAACAAAAGGGGAGAGAAGTAGACACCTCTCGAGGGCCTCACAATCAGAGATCTCAAGAGAGCGAAGAAACTGCAAGCCACTGAAATTTGGGAAACACTTCATCAAAGACAACCCAATCACTGTCAAGCTCTCGAGAAGCTCATTCTTACCCAGCATCCGCGCCACTTCTTCTTCCTCCTTTTCAGAAGATGATGATGATGATGATGATGATCTCATAAGAGACAAAGAGGTGAGAGAAGTGATGTTCTTTGTTATTGACATTACTGTGTCTGCATTGTTCACCTTTCCAATAGTCAACTTATGAAGAGAAGGAAAATGATTTGGCATAGTTGTCAACTCGGGACACCCACGCAACTCCAATTCTTGTAATTTAGGAAAAATATTCGCACTATCCTCAAACCACTCTACTAAGTTTGGCACATCACGAACCAATAGTTTTTCTAAGCAAGGGTAGAGGACGAGAGCTGCTGCTTCAGAGCATGTTGATGTTGTTGTCATTGATTCAACTACTTCTTCTCCAATACGACTCAAACCATCCATCCTCTCTATTACAAGTTCCTTCAAAGAAGACAACTTTCCCAAGCTCTTAATTTCTTTACATTTACAACAACCATCGAGTAGAAGCTTTACCAAATTAGGAAGTGCACAACCATTTGTTATCCACCTTGGAAGTTCCAATCCTTGAAAATTTTGAATCGTCAAATCTTTCAAACTGTAATGTGGCTCAAGTGCTTCCAACAATTCAACGTGATGAGAAACATTGTCCCCCTGCGTGCCACTTTCCCAATCCATATCTAGTGCTTGCAAATTTTTCTTTCCCATCAAATTAGCTTTCTTCATTGCCTCTACATCATTCACGTACCCAAGATTTTGGAGTCTAAGGGTCCCCTCTAGGTAGTTCAAGTGCTCCAATTCTGAGATATGTTTTGAAGCGCTCCCAACACGCAACTTTAAAATATCCAGCGTTTGAAGGAAAGTAAGTTCATTCAACCCCCTTGGACTTTCACAATTTGTAAGAAAATTATCACGGTAAGCATAAAAATACCTTAGCTGTGTAAATGTTACCACACTTTTAGGAAGTTCAGAAAGATATCTACAATTTGAAAGATTGAAGGTCTGTAAATTGTAAAGATTGGATATAGTAGATGGCAGCCTTTTAATCTTTGACCATGAAAGATCTAAATATTTTAGAAGCTTCAACCCGCCGATTGAAGAAGGCAACTCCTTAAGAGGAAGTTTACTTAAATCCAGCACACGTAAAAATCTCAACTGAAGTAGCTTGGAAAGGCTAGTCGTCACCTTTAAACGATCATAAGAATCACCATATGTAGAAAATGAATAAAAAGTGCGCAACTTGTTCAATTTATTTATGCCTTTTGGAATCTCGGGTGTTCTGTCAACGTATATCAAGGAAAGATGACGGAGATTTTCATTTAATTTGTCATGTTCAACATCAAATAGACCTTTACATTCAAATCGAGAAAGATATTGGGCAAGATCATGAACCAAGTCATGCATCTTGTAGGTTAATTGTGCGCCATTGGATGTTTTCGTTTCAGCTGCAATTTCAAAGAAAGATATTGTACGCAATATCCTGATAAATTCTTCTCCTATATCCTCCATCAAGTCACCTTCTTTAGATGTTTGAAGGAATCCTTGTGCCATCCATAGTTGAATGAGTTGGTGCTTTTGGATCGCATAATCTTTTGGAAATATCGAACAATATGAAAAACATCGCCTCACGCTTGGTGGCAAGTTGTTGTAGCTCAACTTTAGGATTTCCATAACTTGCTTTTGCACATCAATACTGGACTCCCAAACCTCACCATCGCGAATGGCTAACCACTCGTTTTCTGTTCTTTTGGAGAACATCAAACCTCCAAGCACTTTCAATGCCAAAGGTAAGCCCCCACACTTTTCAACAATTTCTCTTCCAATTTTCACTAAATTATCAGTTTTTTCAGGTCCTCCCGGCATAAATGCTCGACTTTCAAATAGACTCCAACATTGATCATTCGGTAAGAACCCCAAATCATATATATGTTGTGCTCCTACAGTTGATGCAACAACTTGTTGGCGTGTAGTGACAATAATTTTGCTTCCCTTGCCACCATATCGCTTTAAGGGGAGGATTAATTCCTCCCACTTTGTCACATCTTTTTGCCAAAAATCATCCAACACGAGTAAAAATTTCTTCTCATTCATTTCTTTCTCAAGATTCTTCTGCAACTCTTGGTTACTAGAAGATTGATCAGAATGAGTACTACCACTCGAGCCCATCTCTTTCAAAATCTTCAACCAGATTGTGGAGATTGCAAAATCCTCGGAGACGCAGACCCATATCATCATCGAACCAAAGTGCTCCTTGACAGTAGCATCATTGAATACTAGCTGCGCAAGAGTTGTTTTCCCAAGACCACCAATACCAACAATGGCTATGATTGAAAGAGTAGCATGAGTGCTGTCTGAGTCTGACCCATGAATTAGCATGTCGACTATCTTTAATTTGTCAACCTCCCTTCCAATCACACCAGACTCATCCACCAAAGAGGTGGAATCTCGAGCACACGTAATGGAAGATGGGACGTTCTCTTTGAACTGAAAACTGTCCTTTTCTCTGTCGATGCCATGCAGGGTCTTACAAATGTTTTGGACGGAATGGGCAGTCTTGGAATGCGATGCAATTGTAGTTAAGCATGAGAAAAAGTTGTGTACCTTGACTTCACGTCGCAAGCCGTCGTAGGCAAACTCTTCCAGTACGTCTTCAGCATCAAGTGCAGCTTCTTTGAGTTTCTCCAGCCACAGCCTCACGCGTTCTTCCTCCACTTGTCTTTTCTCTGCATCTTGGAGCACCAGTTGAATGTGGGCGAGGCTGCTCTGAAGCTTCTCCACCTCTTTTCTCACTCCATGAATCAGACCAATCTCATCAATGCCAAGAGATATAAGTCTCTTGACGATCTCCTCCGCACCAGCAACAAGAAGGTCTTCGGCCATCTCTCTACAACAACTTCTCTCTCTCTCTTGCAACTAAGAAATTAAGACTTGCTTGTGGAGATATGTATTTCAACGATTATTCATTTTATCAGGCAATTGTTTACGGAAGAAAAAGCAACAGCTGTGCTGCTAGGTAGCATCAATTGTTAAAATATTGGTGTAGTCTGGCAATGAACAGATTGATTCAGGAGTCAACCAACTACGATCCTTCTTACAATTTTATATTTGGCGAGGAGTATAGATGACTATGCATGTACATCAATACAATATTGTATTGTCATGTAACTTGTATTTTTTACTTAATAGTATTTTCGATATGTATTGTCATGTTACTTGTAACTATTTCTAATGTACATCAAGTCGAGTGAAAAACTTCTCATTCCAACTATCTCATTTCTTCTCTTCTCCTTTGTAGTAGTAGTTTGTAGTAGTAGAAGTTCTTAGTCTTCTATTTTCTGCTATAGTTCCTAGCAACTTCCAACTCAATTTACAGCACGTTATCAGCACGAGCTTGCTATAGCATTAAGGAGATCTTGAAGTTCAAGAAGACTTGTTAAAGAGACAAAGCTAAGAAGGTATAACTTTTGTTATTTAAATAAATTCAATTTATTTCTATATTATCATGGTTGCTTCCTTTTATTAATTACATGCATCACTTATATATGCATACTTTATTCATATACTATGCAACTAAGAAATTGATTATGGAGATATATATTTGAACGATTATTCATTGAGGCCCGCTATGGGCACCCCACCATTTCATGAAGGCACCCTGTTGTTGAGAGCACTAAGTGTTTTACCAAGGGCACCCAAAATTTAGACCCGAAATCCTCAAAATACCCCTCGTTGAAAAAAGAGGCACCCCACCACCCCCACCACCGACCTCTTGAAGGAGCAACCACGCTGCTCTGAACCCGGTACCAGCGAGCAATCACGAAAATCATTTGTCTTCGTTCGTCTCCGTGTTTCTCCTCTGTTGTAAGACGTTTTTCGAATTTAAAGGGTCGGGGTGTTGGGCGAATTCGTTTCCACATTAGGGCTCGGTTGAAGTTCGTTGTACACACAGTCAAGGCGTGAAATCGATCGTTTGAATGTATGTTTTATACTCTAATTAAGTTCCATTTGGTAGAGTAGTTGTAATGTTTGTGTGGCGGTGCATTGAATGGTTCCATTATTGAAAATTCGTGGTTCTCGGCCACACAGGCCAGAGATGTTATTTACAGTCTCGGCTAAGCATGGCCGAGACCTGGCCGAGACAGAGGGTAAATAGTTGGGAAGTCGTAGTTCTCGGTCAGGAAGGTCGGAATAGTTCATATAGTCTCGGTGCCGAATGGCCGAGCGTAATTGTGTTATCTCGGTCACGACATCACGAGAGTAACCTTTTGTCGGTGGTGTGCAACCGAGAATGCACACTTTCTCTCAGTTGTACATTGTCGAGACTTATAGAGTCGACGCGGTCTGCACATAACGAGAGTAAGGCGAATTGAATGGTTAATGCTATGTCGGTGATGTACAACCGAGAACATAGCATTTCTCTCGGTTGTCCATTGTCAAGACTTTTGTTCCATTCTCAGTTAGGAGTGAACAAAAGTATATCGGATTTCTCTAACCTGTTTGACTGAGACAACATAAATGGATGATTTTGTACTTTTTTTAGAATTGTACTTTTGGTTCTGTTCCAGGCGCTTAAATTTTGTAGTGTTTTCAGGTATGGCTTGTTCGAAAACACCGGTGACAAGGGAGGAGGTTGGTGTTGAGGTGTCGAGGGGTAACCCAGGGCGAGGCGGCCAGAGACCCCCGACAGCATCTTACCGGAAAGAGAAAGAGAAGGAGAATGTAGATGTTAAGGGAAAGGCTAAGGTTGATGGAAATCGTGCAAGGAATTTACAATTGGACGATGAGGGTTCCAACATCGACACGCGGCGATGAAAAGATCTTGTTGTTGCCCGAGGGGATGAGGAGGGTCATGCATCGGAGTCTAGTAGCAGTGACTCATTAGTGGCGACGAACACCACGGAAACTGATCGTAATGTGGGCAGGAGTAGTAGTGGTGGAGGTGGCCATAATGAAGGAGAGCCACAAGGGCCTGTAGAAATGTCCATTCCCCGGTGGTCCTTTAAACGGTGCGTTATTGAAGAGCTTTAAGGATCATGTCGCATTAGCGATTTGGAGCAATGTTGTATTTAAAATTTCATTGAACGGAGTAATTAAAAACTTAGGGTTTTCACAAAGATGATAAGATGTTTTTGTTGTTGCAGGAGCATCCGGTACTCAAGTGTATCAATCACGGAGCTCAGATCCAAGAATGGGATTTACGGTCGTGCCACCCTGACACCGAGGGCCTTCAAAAGATTATACAGCATTCCGGGTTGAATCCGCTGATAGACTGTTCATACCGTAAGGCCAACAAGGAGGTTATCTATGCATTCCGAGTTGAATCCGCTGATAGACTGTCTAATCCGCGAAGGTGCTGAAGTTGTTCAGGCAAAGACTTGAGGCTAGGCCAGCCATGAATAGATAAGCGACGAAGAGAAGAGATAAGATAGTCCATCTCTGTAGCATCTAAGAATGGAAAGTAATTCACTTCTTCTGAAAATGGACCAATGGACAAGTCTTCACCTCTTTTTCGACGCCGCGGATAAGGCCGATCTCGTCGATGCCCAGAGAAATGAGGCGCTTCACCATGTCATGGGCACTGGCAACAAGAATATCTTCACCCATCTGGCCCATCTCTCTCTCACTCTGTCTATGAAAGTGAAAGTAAAAAAGGCAATGCAAAGTTTGAGAGAATAGAATTGATGGATTGCAATTAAGCCATATATATATATATATATATAGTCAATGTACTTAGATTAATTAAATATGGTATGGCATCTTTGACATTTTTGATGAATAGATAGATTCATGCACTAACCCACCGGGAATGTGATGCTTGCATTTTTATTTTTATTTTTTACAAGAAGTTGAATTCAAACTGTTTGATTATGGTTGGAATTGAAATTGATGCAAGCAAAATACCCTAAAAATTCCTAATTTTCTTTTCACTCCCATCTCATTTTAGTCTTTTTGTTAAGTTTGGAGGACAAAGATTTGATAAAGCAATTCTCGAGCAATTCACACGCGTAGGGCTAGTTGTACGTTACTTTTTATTTTGTCTTTCACCTTATGTCTTATGAACTATTACCATCTTATCTTTAGCTTGATAAAGCATATTCTCTGGGTTTGTACATTGTAGATAGTGCGTCTTTATTTGTTAGCCACTCATTTCTACGCTTGGATCACTATAAATATGGAGGGTTAGGAAGGAGTTAGGCATTCGAAGTCTAAGGCTCTGTTTGGTAAGGCTAGTTGATAATCTAGTTGATAGCTGATAATTTACTAGCTAGTAGCAGAAAGCTGATAATCTAGCTGATCAACTAAAAATTGTTTGGAATGATAGCTGATTGATTAGCTGATAAATGCAAAATGACAATAAAGGACATATGACATAATTAAGTATATTAATTATATAATTATATAATTAATTGTTATAAATAACTCTGTATTTTATTTACAAAATACAAATTAATACCATAAAATGATTTATATTATTTAGAAAACTAAATTATATGTGTCCATAAATGCTTACATGAAAATAACTCTATATTAATTTATAAGAATTCGCAAAAAATAAACACATGTAAATAAAATACAATAAACGACTTGGATAACTATACACGCATCATTCATAATTGAGAAGCAATGTTATTGCGAATATTCTTCATTTCTAGAGAAGTCTCTCTATAACTTAAAAAAATAGTAGATTAGTAAAAAAAAAAAAAAAAAAAAAAAAAATATGTAGGATAGCTCACCACTCGAACACTACATTAAAAAATATTTTTATAACATCTAAAAACATTTTTACACTCGACGTTGTTAAAACTTATTTAATATGTAATAAATATCTAACTGTTGTAAACTAAGTTGTAAGCCAACTAGAACTTAAGTTGGACTTGCTAGAGACTTAAGTATAGAAGACAGAAACTAAGAACTACTATAACAAGTAGAGAAGAGGAGACAGGAGAGAAGAGAGCTAGAGTTGAGAAATGTAGAGATTTCCATTCCAACATTGGTGTGTGAATTACAATGGAGTTGACACCCTTTATATAGGCCATTTGGTGATGATGATAATTGTACTTATTCAATGTGTACAAGTTATACATACACCACAAGTCATACCACACATCACAAGCAACATAGACAATACATGGAAGAGTTGGTGTACATTGGAGAGGATTACAAGTTACATGACAATACATGGATAAGTGATTATACATTGGAGTTGAATACAAGTTATGTAGAGTGTACAAGTTACATTCAATGTAGAAGTCATGCTTGATGTTACAATTCAATGTGAGAGTCATGCTTGACAATGTGATCATTCATGAGCTTGGTTAAAGGATCATCCAATTTACAACATTATTATCTATAATTAAGAAATTAATGTGTAATGATTTTTAATTTTAGTGAAATTCTTTGTTATCGTTTCAGTTTAAATAATATATTATCTACCCTTCTGTCGTATATATCGGTGTCTCAAATATATGATGCTTACTTTGCTTTTTTTTTTTTTTACAACAAGTTGCATTCAAACTGTTTGATTATGGTTGGAATTGAAATTGATGCAAGCAAAATACCCTAAAAATCCCTAATTTTCTTTTCACTCACATCTCATTTGATATTATTTGCATTTTTTTAACCTTCACCTTAGTCGAACTCACAACCTTTAAGTTGTCGTGTGACCTTATCCACCTCACCAAAGATAATTCGGCAAGATTTTTAGTACCTCTATCAAGAAAATTCTAATAATAATAATAAAACACTAGGTGACCAATGGTTTGGTATGAGATTTAGAAGTAGAAGGTTATTGGTTCAAATCTTGATGGGTGCAAAAAGGAGTATTTACTCCAATTTATCGAAAAAAAAAAAAAAAAAAAACACCTTAACTTAGAGAAGACAAAGTTACAATTGTAACCTGTTAAATTGGTTTTGTATGGCTGGATCAAGTTGTATGGTATTCTTTTGGATCTGTCTATGTTTTTTTCTTCTCCGTTTATAAGCATGCAGGGTGGAACATGTGATTGCTTGCTCTTGAAATCAATCTGTGAGCCACCAAGTTAATTACATTCTCTTGTTTAATAAATGAACTGAATTAAATTACTAATTAGGTGACCCAGCGATTTGATATGAAATTTAAGACCAAGGGTTTGAACCTCGGTGGAGGCAAGTTTTTTTTTAAATCAAAGTAAAAAATGAACTGAACTGATGAACTACCGTTAGCCATTAAGTAATCAACATCATGGACAACTATCCATCAAATGTTGTGATGCATTGAGCATAATATTCAACTAATATTCGAAATCTTATTAACAAACAAATAAGTACGCCTCGTCAAAAGACAAGATTTTGAGAGGTAGTAGTGGGTTCAACTCCCGCCAAAAAAAAAAAAAAAAAAAAAAAAAAGCACACCTCGTCCTTACTAATTGAAGTCACAATTGTCATTTGTTAACTTGCAATCCAGCTTTGATAAATATTTGTAGGAAACATGATCTAAAATTTCTTCTTTCCAACATTTTCGAAGCCTTCTATTTTATAAAGACTTTGAAAAATCTTAAACCTTAGACCCTGTTTTTATTTTTTTTTATTTTTTTTGAGAATTCAAAATTTGTATTTTCAAAATTTTTGTTGAAGATGTGTGGGCTGAAAGGTTTAGACTCAAATCGACTAAATATGACTTCATAAAGAAATACATAAGTATTGGAGCATATATAAAATGCTACTGCAGATAGAAATTCGAAATTATGAGAAAGAGTTGAAGATAATTTGGAATTAGAATTTCTTGTGAAAAAACATCTAAAGAGATCCAGAGAACAAAAATGAGGAAAAGAATAAGAATGAGTTTGAATCTGACCCCAGTTTACATCAAGTTGCCTAAAGTAAAGCAACCAAAAATAACACCAATAAAAATCACAAAAAAGAGAAGCAAAATCATCGAAAGTCGGCAAAGGGAGGAATTCATCACTGGCGAAACGAGGGGGATGCTTTTACAATCAAAGCATTGGCGAACGATGCATGGGAGTCAAGTTATATATACAATTGCAAAACAACACTTTGTCCCCGGCTGATGAGAAAAGTATTGGAGTTTGTCTGCTATTTGACAGCAAAATCTCTTCCAAAAATGTTTCTTATTGTACTTGGTGATTCAATGCGACACGTTCCAACTCTGTTCAACTTCTGCAGAAGATCACCATGTCATAGAGTCCAACTTAATTCTGCAAATGAACGATGCCATGGTACAAGGAAAATGTAGCATGAAGATCACCAGATTAACCATGTCGTAGAGTTCAGCTTTGGTGTGCAGCTTATCATGTGGTCACTGAAGAAAAATGAGCATAAATTCATCAAAACCCACGTGGTACTATGGATTCAACTCGCAAATACGCCTCCAGGATTCTTAAGAATCAAAGATCCAACTCAAAAATTAATTAGGATACAACGAGTACATGGGATTTACCTAGGAATGAACATAGTCAAACATATAAAGAAGGAGAGCTCATGTACAGGCACACAAAACATGACCTGCACATGTAATTGACAATGATTAGCTCCTCTCTTTAGCTAGAGTACTGTCAAGCAAAGTTGTTACGTTCGGGGTACCACATGGTGGTCACAAGAAATATGATTGCGGGATCAAGAAGGGCTATAGTAAAATCAATTAATGGGATCAAATCAAAATCATAGAATGATTGGTAGGATTGGCATTGTACGTAGACTAGTACGTACATACATAGCATTAGAGATGATCCGCAAAGGTGGTGAATACGATCCTTTGATTCCAATAAGAAACGGAATGAAGGAATCTAATTAACTGGCTGATCATAAATGTTTTAGAATCAAACCTTGCAAAGAACAAAAGAGGTGATGAAGTAGAAAGCATCCAGAAAATGCTCTAGCCGGTCTTTGTTCCTGATTTCATAAAAATAGAAAACAACAGAAAATTTGATCCATTCATGTGCTTGTCAAAGTTCCATGAGAATAAACTCTCAAATTTAGATAGTTAAAACTTATGCAGTTGAGAAGATTAACGACACATTGACACGAGATTACCAACCATGAGTATCAATGACAACTGCAACTTCTTAGGCTCTTAGCTTTAATTGGTGCTTCCACATAGAGCATCTGCCATTTGATATTCTAAAAAGGTCCATAAAAGAAATTCAGTCACTGATAATTAAAAATTTAGCAAGATAAGTTCTAAAAAATCCTGCCAAGTACCATCTTCCCACTGAACACTTACGTTTCCCTAATTTTTTAGTTCTAAATATATAGTGAATGTCGTAAAGAAAGCAGAAGCAAATTGTATAACAAGAACTTTCTAACACAGTTATCATCACAATCCCAAGAAAAAAAACTGTAATTGTACAAACACAAAAACTGTGACATGAGAACAAAACCACACCTGTAAATCCGTTTCCAAGGAGAAAATAGCCAACGGATCGTTGTTTCTCCGTTCTGTTTGTTGATTCTATTATAACAACAATAAAAATAATTTCTCAATCCCAGTGTTTTTGGGTTTTTAATGCTGAAGTTTAAAATATAACTTAATTTCAGTAGTGCAAGGCAAACAACCAGAAACAGCAATGTCACTAGAATATCCTACCATGGTGCAGGCACGTTTGCACATTCAGACTTTGAGAGAATATATAGGATACTGGTATTAAGAAGGTTAATAAATACAAAACAGATTCAAGTCACAAGGCCGAGATCTTGAATCACTAGGATGACTGAAGAGATTGGAATTGAAGCCAAGCAAATAGTTTACAACATGAAACAACTTGAAGAAATTTGAATCAATCACTTTCTTGGTTCTTATTCTTTGATTTTCTAAAGCAGAAAACATCTGATTAAATTTGATGCATTCATGTTCCTGTTGGAATTTAAAGAGAATACCACTCTCCATTAATCTTGCTAGTTGAAAATTATGATGTTGAAAAGGAATAACAATGTACCGAAATGATTCGCAGTCCTGTGTATCACTGATATAAACCTCTGAGCTACTTCGAGCAGACTCAAAGCACTAGTTGGTGCTTCCGCATGCAGGGCCCGCCGTTTGATATCTTAGGAAGGTCCTTTTTGGTGTGTTGAAAAGAGAAAGATAGCACTTAATTAGTTTAAAGAAAAATAAAATGCCAAACTCCTAATTGAAGCGGAGAGAATGAAAACAAAAGAAAAAGAAGGGTTAGAAACAAAAAAATTTCAATACTCAATAAGCCCAAACCTGAAAATTAGACGCCAAAAGCGAAAACTGCAAAGCAGTTGTTGTTTCTGTTCAGTTGTTAATCTATCAGAATTTCTGTTGAACTTAATCTACCTTGCCAAATTACATCTAGATTCACTTTTTTTTTAATCTCTACATCTAGATTCACTATTAATTTGACCAAAACATCCTAACTAAGGAAAATGTATAAATGATTGATTAATGGCTACCTTGATCACTTGATGCACTAGTAAACACGTTGAACGCCTGGTTGAAACATGAGTTGTTTGCAATATAGCTATCTTGAAATTCCTTGATCTTCCTTTTAATTCATTAGGGTAATCTGTTTCATTCCATTCAGTATATATGATATACATATCAGTACCACACAACAATACTAAATGGGAAAATAAAGTGCCAGAAGCTCAAAAATCTAAACTAAATCAACATCAAGTTACAATAGTTAAATAGACAATAAAAAGTACAACATATATCTTCATCCGTTTACCTTTGTATCATCTCTCATCAAGGAGGAGGCATCGCAAAGTGCAAACTCCTAGTCTCTGATGAACTTGGTTGGATTCATTAGTGTCCTCCATAAAGAAGTTTGTACAGCACTGATCAAGTCAAACCTCGAGAACTGATCACATGTTGAAAGAAAGTTCTGGTTAAGAATATAAAAAGCATAAAATGTCAAAACTAACTAGTATAGGAATCAATTATCAAACATTGACAAAAATTTTAGAAGTTATAAATATAAATATACAAGTGAATGTAACATGTAACAACCATGAGTTATGACACTTGAAGGAAGTATATGAGCTTCTATGAACCACCACCACCTCCACCACCACCTCCACCAGGAAAAGCTTTTTAGGTAGGAAATGAGCCAGCAAGGAATTTCCGCGAGATGTATATCTTTATTTGCATTAGTTTAAGTGCAAATGACATTTAGACATGTAACATAACTTGGTATTAATATATGCTAATGGAGTATAAAAGGCTACCAACCTCTAGTTCTTGAAGGCTTTATAATATGTGATGCCGTTAAACATTTAATGAAGCAGATAAAATAGAATCTCCACGACGTGCCGCATAAAGTTCAAGAGAAGAAACATGCATAGTCTATTAGAGGATTAAACACAGAAAAATAAGAACATTTGATTAATTAAGAGCAAAGTCAAGTAAAAAAAATCTAGAATAGCCATACAAAGCCAGCTTGGTGGTCTGAAACCAAAAAATGCAATGAATAAGGTGCCATTGAAACACAATCCACAAAATGAACTGACCAAATATAACATGACAAGCTTGGCATGGGTGCAGTAGAGAGTCGCATTAGAGATATTCAGGCTCTATCGAAATGATTAAAGAAGATCATGAAGAGAAGGTGCTGAAAGTTGAAAAAACTGATTTCCTTCCGCACACAAGAATGGCCCAATACAACCAATGAGAAGCCGAAATCAAAGTGGACAATGAAGATGAATAAATCGGTGATACCTGCAGCAGCAATTGCAAATAATTACATACATGATTATTAGTTCGCATAAATGAAACTGATAAAAAAAAGAGGAAGATTGGGAATGAAATGAACCTCTAAATCACAAGGTAATCATTCGAGCTTACGGTTTATACCACCCATAAATTAACAGCAGTACCAAATTCTCAATATTTAAAGCGAAATAAGCTTCCCAAGCCCATAAAATGTGATCTCAAAAGGATTTTAATTTCCATTTGTTACCCCATGAAGAAACTTCCAACGAAATCCAGTTATTCATAATAAGAAACTTTTGTAAGAAATCCAGTTAGCCAACTTTTGAGCGCATCTTATTGACAAATCTTGAGAGACATGAGCTGTCATCGACGTCCTACACAAAATGTAACAAGAAACAATTAGCTCTCTTAAAGATTATAATTAAAGCATAAAGTACACATAGCTCAACGTGATTCATCAGTGGCCACCGATTCATCTCGAGACAAATTAACTTATGTTGTAAATTAGATGTGTGGATTAAGCATAAAAAAGTAATATAACATGCTCATCATGTACAGTTCAAGAAGCATATTAGCATTTAGATCATACAATAATATATGATATAGAACGCAACAAAAAACATAATTATGTTAATTTAGTACATATAAATATACAATGACTTTCTGCATCGAACTCACAAGAAAACAACAAGTTAGTATGAGAGAGAATTCAAAATGTACAACAAAAGCAGGGAATTAATTTAGAATCAGATATGGTAGACACTAGACAGGATATAAATAAGATTCGTGGTTAATCTTATGAGAAACATACATCAAACATAGAATAAACATACATGCAATTGCAGAGAATTACATGTATGATTATTATTCATCAATTTGAAGAAATGAATTGAATAAGTCAAATCTAATATAAAGCACTAAAGCACTAAGATTGGGAATGGAACAAACCTCTTCATCAACGACAACGTCTGAAATGTGGGAGATCTTATGCCACTCGGAACTACCAGAGCCTAAACCACATCTCTTCTTGGGAGGTTTGCATCTCTCTTTGAGGAGGGGGCAGCTTATAATCTCCAATTTCCTCAATGAGGTGAGCTTTTGCATTTCATTTGCAGAGGGCAGGTGCATTAGGTTTTTGCAACCCCAATCGTCAAATCCTCAAGCGAAGTAAGTTTCCCAAACCACTCGGGCAAGTCTGCCATTCCATTAAAAGCACCTATATAAAGGGATTCTAATCGGCTGAGATACTGAATCTGCTCAGGTAAAGACTTGAGGCGAGACCACCCATGAATTAACAAGTAACGGAGTGAAGAGAAAAGATTTCCCATCTCCATCCCTGTAATAGCATCTAAGAATGGGAAGTGATCCAGCTCTTCTGAAAATGGGCCAATCGACAAGTTTCGAATGTTGCGGAGGGATTGCAGACCTTCCAATGACTGGAGCCCCGTGCAGTGCAGGACTGTCAATTCTTGAAGTTGAGTAAACCCATGTAATTGCAAACGCAATATGCTCGGGCAATCTTCCAAAGATAAACTCTCGACACACCATGATGATGATGATGATGATGATAATGGTGGTGGTGGTGACCCAATTTGTTCTTCGTTAGATGAAAGAAAACCTTGAAATTGTGGGCAACTGCTAATATTCATTTCCTTTAGAGAAGAAGAGGGATGTGGGCACATCTCAAGGGCTTCACAATCTGAGATATCTAGAGAAGTAAGAAACTGCAGGCCACTGAAATCAGGAAAATACCTCATCAAAGACAACCCACTCACTGCCAAGCGCTCAAGAAGCTCATTCTTACCCAGCATCCGTGCCACTTCTTCTTCCTCTTTTTTCTGAAGATGATGATGATGATGATGATCCCCCAAGAAAGAAAGAGGTTAGAGAAGTGATGTTCTCTGTTAGTGACCTTACCATGTCTGTATTGTTCACCTCTTCAATATTCAAGTCTTGAAGAGAAGGAAAATGATTTGGCATACTTCTCGACTTGGGACAGCCTTTCAACTGTAACACTCGAAGTTTAGGAAAAATACTAGCACTATTCTCAAACCACTCTTCTAAATTTGGCACATCCCAAATCGATAGTTCTTCTAAACTAGGGTATAGGATGGCTGCTGCTTCAGAGCCTGTTGTAGTTGTTGTCGATGATTTAGCTACTTGGTGGTTATGATGATCTTCTCCGATACGACGCAAACTATCCATACTCTTTATTACAAGTTTCTTCAAAGAAGACAAATTTCCCAAGCTCTTAATTTCTTTCCATTTACGACAATCATAGATTTGAAGGTTGACCAAATTAGGAAGTGCAAAACCATTTGTCATCCACCTTGGAAGTTCCAATCCTTGAAAATTTCGAATCGTCAAATCTTTCAAATTGTAATGTGGCTGAAGTGCTTCCAACAATTCAACACGATGAGAAACGTTGTCCCCCTGTGTGCCACTTTCCCAATCCATATATAGCCTGTGCAAATTTTTCTTCCCCATCAAATTAGCTTTCCTCAGAGCATCCACATCATTCACATACCCAAGGTTTTGGAGTCTAAGAGTACCCTTAAGGTAGTTCAAGTGTTCCAACTCTGCGATATGTTCTGAAGCGCTCTCCACACACAACTTTAAAAAATCGAGCGTTTGAAGGAAAGTAAGTTCATTAAACCCCCTTGGACTTTCACATTTCATAATAGGGTAATTGCGGTATGTATAAAAATGTCTTAGCTGGGTAAATGTTACCACACTTTTAGGAAGCTCATAAAGCTTTTCACAAAATGAAAGGTCGAAGGTCTGCAGATTATAAAGATTACAGATAGTAGATGGTAGCCTTTCAATCTTTGACCACGAAAGATCTAGATATTTTAGAAGCTCCAACCCACCAATTGAAGAAGGCAATTCTTTAAGAGGAAGTTCACTCAAATTCAGCACCCGTAGAAACCTCAACTGAAATAGCTTGGGAAGGCTAGTCGTCACCTTTAAACGATCATAAGAATCACCATATGAAGAAAACGAATAAAAGGAGCGCAACTTCTTCACTTTATTTATGCCATTTGGAATCTCAAGTGTTTTGTTATTAGAAATCAAAGAAATATGACGAATATTTTCATTTATTTTTTCATCTTTAGCGTCCACCTGATCTTTGCACTCAAATCTAGAAAGATGTTGGGCAACATCATGTACCAAGTCATGCATCTTGTAGAATAATTCTGTTCCTTTGTTCGTTTCCCTTTCAGTTGCAAATTGGAAGAAAGATATCGTACACAATATCCTAATAAACTCTTCGCCTATATCCTCCATCAGTTCACCTTCTTTAGATATTTGAAGAAATCCTTGTGCCATCCATAGCCAGATGACTTCGTTCTTCCCGATTTCATAATCTTTTGGAAATATGGAACAATACGAAAAACATTGCCTAACTTTTGGTGGCAAGTTGTTGTAGCTCAACTTTAGGATCTCGATCACCTGTTTTTGCACATCAGCCCCCAATTCCCAAAACTCACCGTCCCGAATAACTAACCACTCTTGTTCTGTTCTTTTCAATCTCATTACCCCCCTAAACTTTTACAGCCAAAGGAACACCCCTGCACTTTTTCACAATTTCTTCTCCAATTTTTACTAAATTAGAATTCTTCGTCTCTCCCTCCACGAATGCTTTGCTCTCAAATAACATCAAGCATTTATCATCTGATAACAATTCCAAATCATGTGTATAACTTGATCCTATAGTTGATGCAACATTTTCTTCACGCGTGGTGACGACAAGTTTGCTTCCCGCAGCACCGTATACTTTTAATGGAAGGATTAGTTCCTCCCATTTATGAAGATCTTTGTGCCAACAGTCATCCAATACAACCAACAACTTCTTTCCTCTCAACTCTTTCTCAAGTTTCTTCTGCAACTCCTGCTTGCTCGAAGATTCAGATTGAGCACTACTTGATTCGATCTCTTTCAAGATCTTAAACCAGATTGTGGTAACTGCAAAATCCTCAGAGACGCATACCCATATCATCATGGAACCAAAGTGTTTCTTGACAGTAGCATCATTGAATACTAGCTGCGCAAGGGTCGTCTTCCCAAGGCCACCAAGACCAAGTATGGTCACGATGGAAAGTTTAGGAGCATCAGTACTGATGAGCATATCTACTATCTTTACTTTGTCAGTCTCCCTCCCAAACACATCCGACTCGTTCACCAAAGAGGTGGTTTCTCGAGCAGCATCAACAACATTAGGAACAACATTTTCAGCAGTGTTGAATGGAATGAAGCGAAAACTGACCTTTTCCTCGTCAATGTCTTTCAGCCTCTTAGTAATGTTTTGAATGGAATGGGCAGTTTTGAATTTCAATGGAAGAGTAGCGAAGCAAGAGAAGAAGTTGAGCACCTTGGTCTTGGTCTTGGTCTTGGTGTTGGCAAGGACTTGGCGTCGCAGGCCATGGAATGCAAAGTCGGCCAGTATGTCCTCAGCATCATATGCAGCTTCTTTGAGCTTCCGCAGCCAACGCCCCACGCGTTGATCCCCAACTTGCTTTTTTTCAGCATCTTGAAGCACATATTGAATGTCAGTGAAAATGGTTTGAAGCTTCTCCACCTCTTCCTCCACTCCTCGAAGAAGCCCGATCTCATCAATGCCCAGAGAGATGAGCCTCTTCACGATCTCCTCCACACCACCAACAACAATTTCTTCAGCCATGTCTTACCAACGAAACAGGATCTCTCAGTTTCTCGCAATGTGTGTTTCAGCAAGTGAAAGCAGAGCAAACAATGTCTCTCTATCATATTTCCTAAAGCGAAAAAGTAAAGGTTTATTTTTATATAATATATGTAGTTACTCATTCGAAGCAAAGCATATTCTTCCATGGCAAAAGCTTGGCAGTTACAATTTCAATTAACATAGCCAAATTTAAGATTACAAGATTACGAAGGAATTAAACTAAGAAAAGTTTGATTGATCAAATCTTATTCATTTTTATATAATATACTAGTTTCAGGACGTGCTACGCACGATTGACCCGCTCGCTTCGCTTGCGAGAATTAATTTCTAAGAATTTATTAATTTGAAGAGGAATGAGGGTGGTTGATCAGTGAATTGTTAATCAATTTGAAGAGGTAGTGTTCAAGACATTGAAGATGTAGCGTTCTCTCAAGTCGTTGAGTTGTCGATATTTAATTTAAGTGAGACTCCTCTATCATCTTCCAATTTGGATTAGGTTGAATTAATTTATTAATTTTAAGGGAAGACACGAGAAGTATGGGCAAATAGGTAAATTTTATTAGCACTCAAATAAAGTATAAGCAAAAAGGTAAATTTCATTACCACTCAAAAATTTGTGATTCGTGCTTTTATATATATATATATGATAGATATGATATATATATAAAATTCAAAATTCAAAATTGTAATTAAAATTTAAAAATTAGAAATATAAGTACATTTTTAGTTTATCAATATTCTCTACTGTGATTGAGATAAGATGTGAATGAAAAAACAAGTTAATCATGTTAGGACATTACTTCCTAAAAAAAAGTGTATTGGATTGATGAGAATGAGTTCATGATTGATTTGAAGATAAAGAAAAAAAAAACGTGTAGTGGATTGATAAGGAGTTAGAGTTTGATTTGGATACAAAAAAAAATGTTGATTTGAAGATTAAAAAAAAGTATGAGCAAATAGGTAAATTTCATTACCACTCAAAAATTTGTGATTCGTGCTTTTATATATATGATAGATATATATATATATATATATATATATATATATATATATATATATATATATATATATATATATATGTAGTTATTAGTTAAAACTTAAAAGGAAAGGTTTTTTTTTTTTTTTTGTTGCCAAGGAGAAAAAATGAAAGGTTAAAACAAAAGAAGAGTGCACAATGGAAGGATATAATCCCAAGTTAACAAAATGTTGAAGTTGAACAACCAAAAGACCTCTTCTTTTTTTTTTTTTTTTTTTTTTTGGAACTTGAAAGACCACAATATATAAGTGAAAATTCATCACTCATAAATAGACTTGTTCATGGCCATGCTCGAGCCTAAAAAACTTAGTCTAAACTCAACTCATGTAAAAAATACAAAAGATTCAGTCCGACCCATCAAGACAATATATAAAATATTCTAATATTAATAAATATAAAAAAATAAAATATTTATGTAATGGTCTGCTTTAATTAATCTCAATTAATTGGTTAATTAAAAATTAAGACTTTAAGCTCATACTCACGTGAACACCGCGAAAAAGTCTATGGCATGCCTAACGAGATAAATTGTGGTTATTTTTATGTGACGCAAGTTAAATTATTGTATTATTATTAAATATTTGCATCACACTATTGTTAGGATTTTCACTAGTCGCGTTGTGCAAGTATAGTTACGAGAGCGTAGGACTCTGCGAGGTGCAGGTAACGCAGGTGTATGGGTAGTCGAGGTTTAGAAGTCACATCACATCACCTATCACATAACCATCCCTCACTTTCTCACTTTTTTTTTATCTACAAATACAAAAAAGGGAAATCTCCCCCACATTCTCTTTACACCGACTACCCTCTACGATGCTTCACCGCATGATCCATCATCGCTCATCTCAAGGAGATACGACTTGAGGAACCAGCGACTACCAATAGACATGTCGTGTCTCAGTCGAACCATCGGCTATAATACCACTTATCGAACCCGTTCGCGCCTTTATCCCCAGATCCGTGAATTTCACTAATACCGATATTATCCCCAACTTAACCACCTTTGAGTCACATGTGTGGAGTTTTACTTCAAAAGGCTTCGGTAATATTTTGAGAAATATAACCACTTAAATACTTATTTATTAAGTCACACTCAACAAATGTGAGACTATATTTCGATCTACACATCTCAATATATACATATATATATATATATATATATATATATATATATATATATATATATTATAGATTCATTTAATGTGTAAAAAGGAGAAGTAGCTTAAATGGTAAGCACCATATTATGGGAGCATTAGGTCCTAGAATCAATAACCATATAAAATTAGTTCAAATACATAGTACTCCCTGTGATAGACAGCCTTAATTACAAGTGCAATTTACATATATACCCTTTGACCTTAAATGAATTGAAGAATCATAAATATTTGAATTATATAAATGTATAATTGCTAAAAAAAATAATAAATAAACTATTGAATTCCGAAACAACTTATAATTTTGACTAAAAAGTTTTGACTAGAAAGACTTATATTTTTTATTGGATGAATTTTTTTACCAGATGGAGTATATAATATATTTACTTGCACATGAAATCAACAATGATCATCGTTTTCTCTAGAAAATCATCATTTTCTTCAGAAAATTAATTTACAAAAATGACATCTACAGTGGCATCATCACTATGTATGTAACTTAATTTACTACAAAATGTTCGCTAGTGTTAGTAATTTCAAAAAAGTCAATTACAGTTGTTTAACAGGAATTATCCAAAAAAATACATACAAAAAAGATTTACATAACGTCTTCACAAAAATACCTAACAGTTGTTTCAATCATTTAATCTTCTCATGTTCCTTCGCGTCTTTACAATTCAAACATGTTGACGTCAATGTTCCCCACGGAAAAAAAATTAACAGACTTTTTTTCTTTTTTCTTTTTTTCTGAATTCCGTAATTTTTGATTGAGTCAACAAATTTGGATCTTTCCCAAACACCAAGTACTCTAAATGCATGAGAGTGAACATTCCGCAGTCTCCCATGCCAAACAAGGAACATGAGAAAATGATTTGAAAACAAAATTATTATATTAATAGAATAATGATTGGTATCAATTACCTCATTTGTTGTGGTATTCTTGAAATAATGATATTTCATTCCTTATTAAGCTCCTCCCTCCCACACATATTGAACATCTTGTCTATTGAGCTAGGGAGATATTTTGTTTCTTTTTCCCAATTACTTCCATTACTCATCGTAGAATCAAGAACATAAATAACACGATCATTAACGTCACAATCGAGTGCAACCCAATAATTGTTTCTAACATTGAGTGCGAAGGCAATCTGCACTGAAACATGATATTAACATTATATGTATAAGGTTGTAAGTAGGCATACGAACATATAACTTAATTACCTCGTTTCATTAAAAAAAAAAATTACATTGTCTGCTTCCTTGAATGAAATTGATGAGTTTTGACTGCAGAAACTTACATCCATATAACTCAATAATGTGTCATTAATTGCTATCTTGCTCCCTTGTTTATGAAACATTGACTGTAAATCATTCAATATAAAATTAACACATTTCTATTGCATAGATGTAGACAAAAAGAAAACGATATGAAGTTCAAGTGCATACGAAAAACATCGTGTCAATAGCCACACGTGGTTTGTGATTAGGTGACTTGGACATTTTCTTTTGCAATCACTAAGTCCTCGCATCAAGAAGCTACTCATATTATTGGAAACAAAAATAAAAAATAAAAAATAGTAGCATTCATATTTGATCATTCACAACGAAAATAATATAAAAAGAAGGAATTAATATAAGGATGTGAACATTTTTGTGTAGATATACTAAGAAAATATACTTTGTTGTCTAACCAATTATCTTTTGTCCACAATATCCTAAACCGTGGGTGGTCTCCAATGCAATAATTCAAATCAACTATCACATCATTTTAGATGAAAACCAACATTTGAACTTCATTAAATCATCATGGGGGCGCTCTTCATCAGGATCATAAAAATCTTCCTTTTCTCTTAGCTTTTTCTTTTTTGCGGTTGGCTCTACACATGGTTCAAGGCAAGATGCAGCCTTCTTCCTTTTCTTTTTTCCTTTCACAATGTCAAACCAATGAGGTATACAGTCTAACAAATTTTCTACAGATTTACCCTCAATTTCATTTTCCTGTGCGAACTTCATTACATGAGGTGTAATCTTGACTGACAGGTTGCGTAACTTCATCAAGAACATCTTTTGTAGGGTCAACTTCCTCATTTGAAGTGGATGTGTACTTTGTCGTACGACTTCTATTTTCATTTGTATCACATGAAATTTGCTTCAACAACATATCTAGCTTCTCATGCATTGTCTTTATTTCTTTTCCAATATCACACTTGAATGCATTAAAATCACATTTCATTGCCTTAAAATCCACTTGAATACAATTTACTTTACACTCTAAATTCTCCAACAAACTTTCATTTTCTTGATGCTTTTTCTTGGGCATATCTTCAAATCCATTTTCACTATTAGACTCTATTCCAACATCTTTGTTGCTCTCGAAGATTGCGTTTACTACATTGTAATTAGGAATTCCATGAGCAATCCATTTGAAAATTGTAGGAGCTCATTCAACATATTTTTCTCTAATTGAAGCTTATAGCTCACTCAATCCAATCATTACCTCATAAGCCCAAACCTACAAAAAAAAAAAAAACAGAAACGTGAATCAAACTCAATCTTTTAACCCAAAAAAATATGAAATTGCATATGTTAATATGTGGTTGAACTACCTGAAATGTATAGGGAAATCCAGCAATACTATAGCCCGTTTGTTTAGGTTTTTTCATCGCTATCCACGCCTTCATTGGTTTCTTAAGTGACTCAATAGTCATCTTGTAGACATATGAGCCCCATGAAAACTTATTAAATTTTTTCAAGTTATCCATTATAACTAGGATATTTGTATCAACATTAGTTTTTTCATATTTTCCCATCAAACCAAGTTCTAAAAAGTAGATCAAAGTAAGGCTCAAGAATAACTTGTCATTTGTCGTGTTCAACCCCTTATAGACTTCATCAAGCTCCGTCCTCTTGATCATGTGGTTGCCTAAAAAAAGGAACTTTTATTGATGTCTTGCTTATTTTCAGGAAAGCTCGTGGACCCAATAGTCAACTCAGTTATCTTATGAAACTGGTCTGCATAAAAAATATTGACATTGTCACCTATTACCACTGCCATTGCATCTGACTTTGATGCAACTCCTTCTTTTAACAACAAATTATGAATAATGTGGTCGAATAGATATATTTCAGGAAGCTTGAAAATTAAGTCTCCAAAACAAGATTTATCTATCATCGTACGAGGTGTTGAAGACTCATTTGTTTTCTTTCTTATCTCCAACAAAGTCTCTTGTAGTTTTGAACGTTGTCAAACACGTGCGGAAGTTCTTTTGTATCGATATAAGAACCTTTCATCCCATTTATCAGAAGGAACAACTGTGCTCAATTAGGATAAAACAAAAATATAAGTTCAAATTGAAAATCAACATGGACTAAATATGACAATACAAAGAACATAGACAACATAAACAATATAGACAATAGCAATATAAAATCTCGCATTTCATAGTTCCTTAGAAAAAATAATGCTTTTAAACACATACTATACAAGAAAACTAATTAAATTTCCTATTACATAAAAAAAATTATGCTCTTATTTCTCAGGTTTCCCAATAATTATTTTCTTCATTTTTTTATATTTTTTAGTAGAAACAAAAACTAAATTGAGATAAAAGCCAAAACTGTATTAAGTTTGGAAGTGAGTGACTACTCCAAAATGCCAAGCCAAACATATACTTCTTTTCATTTGTACTAAAAAGAAAATTAATGAGATACCAAAAACAAAAAAAAAAGTTTGAGCATACCTCACTTAATTGCCAATTCGAATGATGTAAGCTCGTTGGGAAGTATATCATATGCACTTTCGACATTTGAGATCGCAAATTTCACTGGATCATCATTGCCATAATTTTCCAACAAAACCTTCTTGCTGGTCATATCAATCTCCCCACCTTCCCAAAGAAGCTTTGCCAATTGCCTTTTTCCTGAATCATCACTTTCCACATTCATTTTCTTATCAATAAAGTACACAATCTCGAAAGCTTCGCAAAGAGCATCTGTCATAGATTTGGCAAGAACTGATGATGATGGAAGAAGAGGAGGCACAACTTTTGCAAGCACAACCATTGAGAGGCTTGTCACTCTGTAGCTTTCCGTCCTATTACCAACTTCTAGGAATCTGTTTAAGAGTGGCGGCGCCGTAGAGAGATGATATATTGATAGCAATTGTAGCGTGTGTTGATAGGCTGGAGGATCTCTTTTAACATTCATCCACTTACTAATGTTGTCTACACAAACACTCATCTTTCTTTGAGACAATCTGTCCTGCAACCCAAACTCATTTCTCCATGAATCCAAGGTCGACGCGGTATCTTCCCTTGCTTTGTGCGCGCAACATCTAACTTCTCCAACAATTCCCTCTAGCATCCGCATCCGTGGCACAATGAAGGCAATGGCAAATATAGGGGCATTGACGAAGATTAGGAAGACTATCAACACTGACTTAATCGCAAACCAGGACAAAACCATTATTGAGGTTCTTAAGGTTCTCCTCTTCATGAAAGAAAATTGAAGCTTCAAAGCTTCTATCTCCAGTTCTATGCTAAATGTAAGATGCTCGTCCATATTGAAGTTTTGCCATACAAATGCTCCCACTAAAAAAACTCGACTCAATAGAAACTGAAGAAACTCGACGAGGTAGGGATAGACCAAAGCTCTAAATCGAGCACAATGGAAGATTTTGATCCATGTACCCGACCACAACTAATTTGGGATCAAGGCAATATATGTTGTTGTTAAATGGTTCCTTCCAATCAATGGCTACTATTTTAGTAATTAAGGAAAAAGAGAAGAGAAAAAGCAAAGCAAAGCAAGAATCAATAACAGATGAGTTTTGTTGATATAGAGTTGTGTCAGGGATCCTCATTCCTCAAGGCACTACTTCAAATGTATATATTACATATAGCGATGAGCATATCAAGTGACAAAAGGGAAATTCAATGGAAAGAGAAAAAGAAATGAAAGCATACAAACACAAGCAATAAAATAATACTTGAGAGTTCAACGAAAGTAACTAGACCAAGTTCTGCGTCGTGATTCCCATGACTAAGATCAGCGAAGCTGGTTTGTGCTTAGTCTAGAACTGTAAGTAACAGTGACTAGTTAAGCTTTTTATGGTAGAACATTATGAGAGGTTGCAGTTACATGGTCTTGAGGGGAGTCAAAGAAGTGAGGAGTATTAGGAAAACCAACAGGAACCTCAGGAAAAAGAGTTGCTCAACATAATCGTACAACTCTTGGATTGTTGCATACTCTCGATCCCTGACAAAGTTACTTACTCTTATTGATTCCAGTATTGTCGGACCATCAGGAAGTATTCGGTATGCGCTTCTGAATTTTGAGATGGCAGATCTCACTGGATCATCGTCAGCATTTTCCAACAAACTCTTCTTGCTCATCAAATCAATATCCCCTCCTTGTAAAAGAAGTTTTGCCAAATGCCGGTTTCTCGAATCAGCACTTTCGACATTCATTTTCTTATCAACATAGTAAACAATTTCAAAAGCTTCACCGAGAGCGTCTGTCATAGACTTGGTTAGATTTGATGGAACGCTTGCAGCTACAAGTTTCACGAGCAAAACCATTGAGAAGCATGTCACTTTGTTCCTCGTCTGTTCATTGTTACCAAAGTGTAGGAACCTGTTTAAAAGTTGTCGTGGCACTGTGGAGTGATGGCATCTTGATAGCAGTTGATCCATGTGATGATAGGGAGGGGGATCTCTTTCCACATTCATCCAGTACTTATTCATGTTGCTTACGCAAATCATGATCGCCCGTTGCGACATTCTGTCCAGGTTTTCAAACTTGAAATCTTCTCTCCATAAACCCAATAAGGACACTACACTATTTTCTCTAGCTCTATCCAAGAGTATTGAACCATAAACATGCAGCATATGATTATGATGTGCTCAGCAACAAATGAGAAGATCACTCCTGTACCCAACTGTATGCATATGTTAACTGCAACTGTGACTACAAATATGCTTAATGAGGCCATGTTCGAAACACTTTCCGACTCTTTACTACTGGCAATGGACGGAGCCATGAAACCGATGCACACGCAAGTCATCGCCGTGCCCGAGAGCTTAGATAGTTGGTCTTGAGCACTAGGCATGTTAGTAGTAAGATCTACAGGGAGCTTTGCAACTATTGCTAATAGAGTTAATGTGACAGAGTTAAGTGAAAAGCGTCGACAAGGAATGTGACGAGACTTGCGCCGAATTGCAAAGCAAATATCGCAAAGCATGAGTAGAAGACATACCAACGAGGCGCCTTCGATGTACAAACCAATAATAGGCAATGGAGAGGAGTAGCCATTAGTGATGCTACAGTTATGTTTTGCCATACTACTGTTGTGTTTCCAAAGACAAGGAAGGTAAAGAAGCAAAGATATATGAGGTTCAGAGACTAGACATCCAAAGCTTAAAGAGAGAACAAATAACTGAAAAAAGAGAGTAGAACAATTTCTAAAAAGCAAAGCAAAGCAAAGCTGCAAAAGTAAGACTATCAGAATAACCATACTAACTCGAACTTAACCACACTTATATTCTTCCTTCTTTTTTCTTTTTTTTCTTTTGAGTAACCGTGGATATCCAAACATTTTGTCCGATGAGCCGAGCATGATAATATACTCAAGGAGGCAGTGCAAAAGAAATTAGCTGTCCAAAACTGATGTTGAATTAAGTCTTCAATTCCTCACATCAGAGAAGTTGCTGGCCATTACAACTTCATCTAAATTAATTAGAGACACCAGCAGTTGACTTCTTGCATGGGAAGCTGAATTCAATTTCATATATTACTCATCTCGGCCAGTTTGGGAGTCCTATGAATAAGCAATCCCTACACATTACCATATGTACATTCCTAATTAGCTATTTACAGCTGTAACAAGAAGCAAAAACACAAGTAGCTAGCTACATCTCTCTCACTCAAGGCAGTGCAGAGAAGAAATCCAAAACTTATGAAACTCTTCCTCCTTCAGACTTCAGAGAGATAGAGTACAACTTAATTCACACGTGAACCACTTGACTTCTTAAGGCAAGAGAAAGAAATTATAGTTCACCATAGAGTTATGGAAGTGAAAAAACATCAAAAAATTATGAGCAATTTAGTAGCAGAAACAACTCGAGAGACGTATGGCTAATTAAGGCTCATACAGATTTCGCTCAAGGCACTTGCCAGAGCCGAACCAACCAACTACTATGATGTTCGATTGGCAATATTTTATTGTGTGAACTATTGATGAATAAATGTCTTAGTCCATGGTTTCCTAATCATAATTTTTAAGTGTATTGCACATGCACCCAATTGGCTATGAGTTTGATAATTGATCAAAAACAATATTTCTTTTCTTCTGTCAGGAGGCCAAGATTTGATTGATTTTCGTTAGCTACAATTATGAATGTCAATTCCCTATTTTCATTAATCAAATATACTACTTCTACAATAGAACAGTGAAGTAAAAAATTGATTTATTAGACATACCTGACAAACTACCATGTCAATCGTTGGAGGATCTTTGCTTGCTTTGGCTTCACAAGGAAATACAATGGCCAAGGTTGATTCCATAGTCTTGAGGTCAATGACAGTAAGCTGCCTGCCTAACTGTGGATCCATAAAACCTGCTACTGCTCTTTTGCCTGCAAAAACTAGATCATAAATACCAGATCAACAAGTCCTATACTCCTGTTAGAACTTGCAACGCGGTCACTAGCAATAGTAGGCGTAGAGAATGTAATAACTGTGCCTTAGCATAAACACACCACGGAAAAAAAAATCCCTTTCGATTATTAATTCACCACGAACAGCGCGATCATGCATCTTGATAACTACATAGAAATTTCAATCTAAGTGCACAGTCTCTAAAACCAGACAGTGGTTCCTGTACTTGTAGGACGAATAGCGCCTTGTCCTATAAAAGGAACCTAATCAGAATTGTGAATGTATATAATAGGTGAAGAAGGAATGCAACAAGGATGTTCAGCAGCTCACTTTGGAGATGAACCCTGTCATTTCATTCATTTCATAAAACATAAAGTGGTTCACAGTAGACCAAGAGGCGAACTAAGTTGCCATGTCGAACTCTTGACATATGAATTCCACTTCTCTGATATATCAGGGAGCAAATTCTGCAGTTCTTGTGACATGAATTGGGAAAATTACTAATAGTTGTTTGAAATTAAAAAAAAAAAAAACCTTGTAAAACAATAGCAAGCACTTAAGGATATCATGTTTAATTGTGATGTATAAGTAAATCTACACACAAAAGAACATTTAACTCTCAGTATTGAAATATTTTGAAAATTTACATTCATAAATTGCATAAAAGTAGTTCCATTGATCAATATGGTGTAAAGAAAATCGTAATCATGCACGTAAGAACTTGATTCCACAATGCCTACAAGTGGTATATATAGGAAGCAGAAGAATAATTTGAAGACATTGTAGCAACTAGCTAGAGTTGAACCTTGCGAAACTAATTCGTAAACCTGCAGGCCTTGCAAGGAGAGGATTCCTTTGCATCGCTGGATCACCAATTCGCGGACGGAAACAAAGCTAAGCTGCGTAAATCAATGAATAAACCTCATAGCATCACAATCCCATATCTCCAAGGTCTCACAACATGCAATCCATTGAGTAAATTGAACCCCTCCAAATTCTCAATTAACAGCCATTGCAGATTTGGGTGCGGTCGCAGCTCCTCCAACATGCTTAAATCATCACCAATCTCAAAACACTATGAATTGGAAACTTCGGCAGGGTTGAGTTCCCGCGGGGTGACAAGTAGTTCAGCCCTGCCCCGCACTCTAAGAATCAGCATAGGTAGTTGTGATCACTGCGAACATATACCAAGCTTCAGTGAGCTTCAATAAATGTTTGTCACCTCATCAATACATGAAACAATTCACAGTTGCTTAATTGGAGACAATTTTTCGCCTTGCTTTCTTATTCCTTTTTCCCCTTTACTTGATTTGTATGCCATACATTAGCAAATGAAAATGTTGTCGAAAAATTTGGCTATGTGACAACTAATCATCTATTTTTTTTCTTACTAATCTAATTTTCAATTGACTTGGCCAACACTGAAGTGATTATGAGTCACTGATATACTAATGAAGTTGATTTCCTAGAAAACTAAATGGCTTTCCACACTTTGGTTATCTATGTGATGAACTAATCAATTTTCACTAAAGAAAAGCGTAAGTTTTTTTACTCCAAACTTCATAGTAATAGGCAATGCTAAGCAAACAGATTAAATTTTATTTTATTTTCCATTTGAACTTGAAAGACATTCAATGAGATAGTAGAAAAGAAACTTGAGCATATATACCTCATATATACGTGAATCAATTTGCTACGAGACTTTAGAAAACTCTTGAATTCATGTTGAATGTCAAATTCATGCCTTTTGGCTCACCATTTCTATCTCCTGGTTGATTCGGTTTCAAGCGGCACGATGTGAACACCAACGCAAAAAGGAAAACAAACATACACACCATCGCAACTCCATATCCGCAATTCCTGTAGACAAGTGTCACACCACGGGAGAAATGGTTGTTTGATTGATTGAAAATTAGGGCACCAACCAATATATAACTTCCTGAGGAAGGTGAGTCCTTGTATTTGTTCATTGGAGGGTAAGTGTGTCAGATTCAAACAATTGTCGATCTTCAATTCTTAAAGGGATGCAAGGTTTCCGATCCACTCCGGCAATTCCGTCAAACAATCGAATGTAACTATTGAGAGAGAGAGTTGAGCGTGGTAAGGTATTGAAGGTGGTGAGGCAGAAATTGGAGCGCTGGCCACCCCTTAATCTCTAACTCACGAAGGGAGGGGAGGAGATTTTTGAACTCTACTGCATCATCACCATCATCCTCACTGATTAATGGCGGGAAGTAATGCAACGCAAGAGAGAAGCCGCCAATGCTCAGTTTCTCAAGGGCAGTCAGGAACGGTAAGCCTTGCAATGGATGGAGTCCACTGCATTCAGTGATCTTCAATTCACGAAGAGAAGCAAAGCTTCGCACGTCAACAGATGAGATAGCAGCGAAATCCCATATCTCTAAGGTGTGACAGCACGGGAAGAGGACTAGTTGTTGTTGTTGTTGTTCACTATTGCAAATATCGAACCTTTCTAAATTAGGGCAAGACAAGATTTGAACTTGTCGAAGATGCTTCAAGCTCGGCGGAAAGCTCGATGGTACCTTTCAGTCTCTCACAGTTAATGTTGTACAAGCTCTCAAGAGCGACGAGGGCACTCCAAAATCCTTTCGGTATCGTCTCTAGTTCTTGACACCACCGAATCTCCAACTTTTGAAGAGATGTTAAGCCCCTCGCGTCTCGAATGGATTAAAAAAAACCAACTGGTCATTGTTCGTCAGTAACCATTTTGGGAGGAATTCAAAATCTTCACAACGTGTTATGGTAAGAGAAGTGAGAGAGGTGAGAGAGCTTGTTATTGACACCACTCCCATCCCACCCACATCTTCTAATTTCATTGATTTAAGTGAAGGGAATGAATGAGGCGTCATCCTCAAATTGGGGCAAAGCTCTATGGACATCTTCTCTAAGCGAGGGAACGTTATAACTTCATTTCCTTCCGACCATTCTTCCAAATTACGCATTCTACGCAGCTTCATCACTTTTAAGCAACTATATGAAGATGATTGTGGAGTTGTGGAGGTGTCCAACTCATCTTCTTTTGAACCGCCGATATTTTTCACATTACTCATAATCATTATCTCCAACATCTCCAAACAAGGTAACTCGCCAAAGCTCGGGATGTGCTCACAAAGACGGCAATCACTTATCATCATGGACTTCAAGTTAGGAAGTAGTGAACCATTTGACATCCATCTAGGAAATTCAACTCCTCCGAAACCTTCAATTAATAGCTCGTGCAGATTTGAGTGAGGTTGTAGCTCATCCAACACTCGTAAATCAACCCCCTCGTCACCAATAAAAGAATGTCTATCCCAATGAAGCTTTAATTTCCTTAACTTGTTCTTCTTGCTTACTACATTAGCTCTCTTGGATGAACTTGCTTCTCTCACAAGACTCAAACGACGAATCTCCAATATACCTCGAAGATTGTTCAAGTTTTCCAACACTTAAATTTCATTCTCTTGGCATACCACAAAAATCGACAGCGTTTGAAGCTCAACAAGTTTGCCCATTGCTTGTGGCATTTTTTTCCATTTCTTGCTATCATCTATGAACAAATGTCTCAGCTTCTTCAAATTCATCAAATCTTCAGGGAGCTCAACAAGCTCGTGACACTTAATTAATTTCAAAGTTTGCAAATGGTAAAGCCGAGTAACCCACTTTGGCAATGACTTGATGCTCGTCTCAGAAAGGTCGAGGTATCTCAAATGTTTCAACTTACCAAATGAAGAAGAAAAATCAGAACCTCTAAAACTGCTCAAATCTAGAACCCGTAGGAACTTGAAATTAAAGAATGAGCTAATTTTAGTCGCCCCCACTGGACCTCCATCATCGAACTCCTCTCCATCAGAATCTGATTCCCAACCAAAAATTGTGCGCACCTTCTTAGCTTTAGTGAAGACTTTTAGTGTCTTTGGAGAAATAAAAGAAGCATGTCGACATTTGGAGAAATCTTCAGTATTGTTGCTCTCTCGAAGATTTTGGCATTCGAACTTGCAGATGGATTGAGCCAAATCATTTACAAGATCGTGCATCTTGCATCTTATTACCTCCCCGCATTCATTCGTTTCTGCTTCTTGAAAGAAATATTTTGAGTACAAGGAGTTGAAGTAAGTATTGCCTTTGTCCTCCATGATTTCCTTTTGAGAATTGTTAGATGCCCCAAGAAGTCCTTGTGCCATCCAAAGCTGGATCAATGACTCCCTCAAAATCCAATAATCCTTGGGGAATATTGCACGGTAAGAAAAACATGACTTCAATGCTGATGGGAAATTGTAGTAACGGAACTTTAAGACCTCCATAATTTGTTCTGTACCGTACGAAGGAAACTTCCAAAATTCAGCATCACGCACAGCCTCCCATTCATGATCTTCTCTTTTGGATTGCAACATACCGCCGAGTACTTTTGCGGCTAGAGGCACGCCCTTGCACTTGTCGGAAATTTGTTTTCCAATGTCCAACAAGGAGGGCTTTACTGGCTCACCATTCTTGAATGCTCGGCTTTTAATAATATCCCAACAGCTATACTCAGATAAGCCTTGTAATTGATGCACATGCACGGTTTGATCTCCTCTAACGGATGCAACATTAGAGTCGCGAGAGGTAACAATAATTCTCGCTTCTGTACCAACAATGTCTCTCAATGAAAATGCAAAATCTTCCCACATTTATTGATTCTCATTCCAATCGTCATCGAGCACAAGCAAAAACTTCTTCTTGGTCCCTTGTTGCACCGGTGACTTTCAAGTCCTTGTAGCAAGACTTGCTTACTTGATGATTCTCGTACAAAGCATTGTTTGGATTGATCTGTTGCAAGATTTGAAAGAAAAGATTTGTGGTTCTAAAGTTAGTAGAAACACAAATCCAAACTTTCAATTCAAAGTGTTTCTTCACTGCATCATTGTTGTACACAAACTGAGCGAGAGTGGTCTTGCCAAGTCCGCCAACAATAGCTATGATTTGGAAGAGCGATGTTGTTGCGGCGATCTTCGCTTCTTCTTTCGACCCGTGGTCATGATTGATGAGCATTTTGATTATATCTTCCTTGTTACTCTCCCTCCCGATCACATTGTCTTTCAAACGTGAAGTGGTTTCTCGGTCGATCATTTGACCCGACAAGCTAGAGGAAGCACCGGCCTGATCATTAGTCTTCAGTTGGAACGCACTATTTCTCTTGTCAATACCATCCAGCTCCAGATTGATGGCTTTGATTCGATGAGACATCTTAAAGCGAGCTACAAGTCGTGAAAGATTATTGAGCCATCCAGTACTGTATTTCAGTTCGTTATACGCGATCTCGTCGAGTACGTCCTCAGCGTCGTATGAAACTTGCTTGAGTTCTTGAAGCCAAAGTTTGTTGGGGATACTCAACAAGAAAGTAACCCCTTCAACTCGAGAGACGGATGAATAAAATCCACTAAGCCAAGAACAATGCACCAAATCAATCACACCACAAAGAACACAAGATTTAACGTGGAAAACCCTCCAAATCAGAGGAAAAACTACGGGCCAAATTCCGAATAAATCCACTATATGAATAAAGAGTACAAGAATCTCAATTGAGGAAAATACAATATAACTCCTTCAAAGAACTTGAATGGTCACACCAAGATCTTGAAGAATTCCACCCTCAAATTGTACCCTTTCTTGATCACCAAGAAACCACCAAAGACTTCGCCGCGAGTCTTCAGATTCAAGATCTTGATATATCTTCAATGTAGAGAAAATTGTTGTTGCATTCACCGCCTTGAACGCACAACGTAGAAGAGAGAAGAAGAAGTTTCCAAAACACACAAAATTGGCTAATTAAAAGAATCACCCAATTCCTTAATTCACTCCAATTTTCTTTCCTATTTTCTCTCTCCAAGATTCCTATTCCAACTCCAATTTTCTTTCCTATTTTCTCTCTCCAAGATTCCTATTCCACAACCAATTCGTTGCATGTGTTGGACTTTCTATTTTTTTGTGTGGGGCCCACACAAAAACCAACAATCTCCCCCTCCAACACATGGGGAGATCTCAATCATATTTGATGCTCAATAACAACTCAGCCCCACCAACTTGGTGCAGGACTGATGCTTCTGACGAGTCACCACCTTCGTTAACATATCAGCTCGATTCTTATCAATGTGAATCTTCTTCAGACTCATCTCATGATCATTCACAACTTCTCGAATCCAATGGTATCGGATATCAATGTGCTTAGTGCGGCAATGATAAGTAGCATTCTTGCTCAAATCTAGAGCACTCTGACTATCACAGTTCACTGCATACCCATCTTCTTGCTTCAACCCCAATTCTTGAAGGAATCTCTTCAACCAAAGCATTTCTTTGCTTGCTTCAATTATAGCAATATATTCTGCCTCTGTCGTAGGCAAAGCAACACACTTTTGCAATTTTAACTGCCAAGATACAGCTCCCCCTGCAAAAGTAATCACATACCCTGAAGTAGATTTTCTGCCATCAAGGTCACCTGCCATATATGAATCTGTATATCCCTCCAAAGTAGGTTTTGAGCCCCCAAAACATAAAGACATCTTCGAAGTACCTCTCAAATATCTCAAAATCCATTTCACTGCTTCTCAATGAACTTTTCCAGGATTTGAGAGAAATTTGCTGACCACACCAACTACGTGAGCAATATCTGGTCGGGTGCAAACCATCGCATACATCAAACTCCTAACTGCAGAGGAGTAAGGAATATCTGACATCTTCGCTATATCTATAAAAGTAGAGGGACATGATTTCTTGCTAAGTGTGAAGTGATTAGCAAGAGGTGTGCTAACTGGCTTAGCATTGTTCATATTGAATCTGCTCAAGACCTGCTCAACATACTTTTCCTGTGACACCCATAACTTTTTGGTTCTCCTGTCACGAATAATCTGCATGCCAAGAATTTGTTTTGTCGGCCTCAGGTCTTTGTGAATCTGAACTCCCTGGAAGCTCTCTGGCTCCCCCTCTTCTGTAATTGTAACATAATTAGAACTGGGGTACCTAGTAGAAGGAAGCAACCCTCTCTCAGACCTTCTAAGTGAAGGTTCAACTAAAGCTGTTGGTGGAGGAGTTTGCTCCCCCTGCTCAGCATCATCAACTATGATTTTCTTTGATGTCTTCAAATCTGCTATGGTCTCATATTCATGAAAGGCCACATCCCTGGACCTGACAATCTTTTTTTTCTCTGGATCCCATAACCTATAACTAAACTCTGCATCTCCAAATCCCAAGAGGATACACGAAACAGTTCTATCATCAAGTTTCTGTCTCTGCTCCTTAGGCACATGCATAAATGCCTTGCATCCAAACACCTTCAGGTGAGAGTAAGTAACATCTTTCCCAGACCAAACTCTCTCTGGAACATCAAACTCCAATGGTGCTGAAGGAGAGCGATTCATCAAGTAGCAAGCAGTACTGATGGCCTCACCCCAAAATGACTAGGGCAACTTAGCCATTTTTAACATACATCTGACTTTATCAAGGATGGTTCTGTTTGTTCTTTCAGCAACACCATTATGTTGAGGAGTACCCGGAACAGTCTTCTCATGTCTGATTCCATGTTCTGAGCAATAATTCACGAACTCCTTTGAAGTGTATTCTCCCCTGTTATCACTACGAAGGCACTTCAAAAATACGCCTTTTTCTCGTTCCACGATCATATGAAACTTCTGGAGGTACTCAAGAACCTGACATTTTGTTCTCAACACAAACACCCAAACCTTCCATGAAGCATCATCAATAAAAGTAACAAAGTATCTGCCACCTCCCATAGTTTCCACATCAATGGGACCACAAACATCAGAGTATACTAACTCAAGTAAATTTCTTTTTCTTTCAGATGATGAAGAAAAAGAAACTATATGTTGCTTACCGAATAAGCAATCATCATAAGGGTTCAAATATTTACCTTTGGCAAAGGGAATGTGAGACTTCTTTGCCAACACCTGCAACCCTTTCTCACTCAAGTGACCTAGCCGCCTATGCCACAGATCTGGTGAAGAATCATCTTCAACTGCGTTCAGGTCACCTCTGACGGTCTTCAATTGAGTCTTGTAAAGTGTATAGCTCAATTTTCCTCTAGCAACAACAATTGAACCTTTGGTGAGTTTCCACTCCTTGCCCCCAAAGATGTTGTAATAACCATCTAGGTCCAAAGCATGAGTAGAAAACAAATTCAAATGCAGATCCGGAACATGTCGCACATCTTTCATAATTACCGTGCAACCCATATTTGTCTGCACAAATACATCTCCAATGCCAACTATATCTGCAAAACTGTTGTTCCCCATCTTTGCCTTGCAAAAATTCCCTGCTCGATAAACAGAGAAGAAATCATTCCTTGGAGTAGCATGGAAGGATGTTGCAGAATCAACAACCCATTCACTATCTGTATTAGTGACATGACCTTGATCCTCAACTAAAGAAAGCACAACCAAGTCTTCAATTGCATCTGATATAGCAGCGTAGTAGTATTCGATCATTCGCTTTATTTTGATTTTTCTCATCATTCTGTTCTCTTTTCCACACTCTACAATTTTTCTTTATGTGTCCTTCCTTGCCACAATGATAACAAGAGAATTTTCCTTTTCCTCGAGACTTGCCTCTAGATTTACTCCGCCCCCTCGGACCTCTAAACTGACTTCTGCCTCTATGTTCTGCAGTAGTAACAAGAGCTTGTGAAGTTTCAATGCCTTTATCCTTTCTCCTAGTCTCCTCGTCAAAGAGACTATCCCGCACTATGGATGAAGACAAGACACTGCCTGGAGCAGAATTACTTAGAGACACCACCAAGGTTTCCCAGCTTTCTGGCAACGAGCTCAAGAGTAAAAGTGTTTGTAACTCATCCTCAAGCACAATCTTCATAGCACTTAATTGATTGATCAATGCTTCGAAATCATTCAAGTGCTCTATCATCGACCGCCCATCTTTGTACTTCGTATTAACAAGCCTTCTAATTAGAGAAGCCTTGTTTTGAGCCCCCTTCCTCTTACACATATTCTGCAATTTTCTCCACAACTCTTGTGCATCAACCTCTTTGCTGACATGGTGATAAATACTGAGATCGATCCATTTTCGAATAGTCCCAGTAGTTTTTCGGTGCAACTTCCTCCAATTAACATCAGATATTTTCACTGGCTTGTTTTGTCCAAATTCAATTGGATCAAATAAATCCTTGCAATAAAGATGATCTTCCATCATCGGTTGCCAAATTGAATAATTCGAAGCCGTCAACTCGACCATATTGCCTGATTTATCATCATCATCCACCATCTTGATTCCCACAAAGATTCTCGGAACACGAACTAACCGCGGCTCTGATACCACTTGTTGGGGATACTCAACAAGAAAGTAACCCCTTCAACTCGAGAGACAGATGAATAAAATCCATTAAGCCAAGAACAATGCACCAAATCAATCACACCACAAAGAACACAAGATTTAACGTGGAAAACCCTCCAAATCAGAGGAAAAACCACGGGCCAAATTTCGAATAAATCCACTACATGAATAAAGAGTACAAGAATCTCAATTGAGGAAAATACAATATAACTCCTTCAAAGAACTTGAATGGTCACACCAAGATCTTGAAGAACTCCACCCTCAAATTGTACCCTTTCTTGATCACCAAGAAACCACCAAAGACTTCGCCGCGAGTCTTCAGATTCAAGATCTTGATGTATCTTCAATGTAGAGAAAATTGTTGTTGCATTCACCGCCTTGAACGCACAATGTAGAAGAGAGAAGAAGAAGTTTCCAAAACACACAAAATTGGCTAATTAAAAGAATCACCCAATTCCTTAATTCACTCCAATTTTCTTTCCTATTTTCTCTCTCCAAGATTCCTATTCCAACTCCAATTTTCTTTCCTATTTTCTCTCTCCAAGATTCCTATTCCACAACCAATTCGTTGCATGTGTTGGACTTTCTATTTTTTTGTGTGGGGCCCACACAAAAACCAACAAGTTTCACCTTGTTATCCTTCACTTGCTTTTCCTCGGCATCCTGCAGGACGTCATGGATGTGGGTGAGGACTGCTTTGAGTTTTATCACCTCACCTTTCACACTAATCACTAGAACCAACTCATCAATAGCAAGAGAGAAGACCCTCTCCACGATCTCCCCTACCGCAGCCTCAACCACAACATTATCAGCCATCTTTGATACACAAAAACACTCTTAGATCAATGGAGAAGCAAATTCAAAACACGCAAGTATTAGCCAGCAAATTCAATAAAACTTTGAACAAGATGACTAACTCTCCCAACCAAGTCTCATCTACCCTCTTAAATGTTGTGCAGTGAGTACATACTGCAGTCTTCATTGCCTCTGCAATAGAAAAGTCTACCTCACTTACATGGTACAACTTCACATGTGAACCTCTTCATTGACCAATTTCACATGGCTACTAATGGCCTGTTCGCTTCACATTTTAGTGAATTCTAACACATGGGATTAATTTATGATGAGATTAACACATGGATTTAGATGGTTTAGTCTCATTTGTGTATCTTGTTTGGTTGAGAGTTTTAAGGTAGTGATTAAATGAAGTCGTACATGTACATTTACCAAAATACCCTTGCATAAATAACACATCCTCACCTCATTTTCACACATTTCTCATCGCCTCCACTGCTTGAACATCTCATCGCCTCCACTGCTTGAACATCTCATCGCCTCATAGCTCGCACCTCACCTGCGTCAATGAATCGGCTCCCCTGGTGAAGAAGATGCCTCCTCGCCTGGCCGATGGTACGCCTCCTTCTCACCTCTCCTCACCTGGTTCGTTCACACATTCTCACCTTGTTCATTCATGGGTTCATCCCAATCAAAAGCCACCAAATCTCCCTCCGAAACAATCAGATTCTCGCTTGAAACCACTCGATCAGCCACTTCGCCTCCGAATCCGGACCAGATTCAACCAAATCGCGCGCGAATCGAGCCGGAACTGTTCGATCTGGCTGAAATCGAGTCTGTAGCGTTCGACCGATCTCGAGATTCGCGATGTGCGAGATAGAGAGCAATAGAGAGAGATAGAGATGCGATTCTACGAAGAATACGCAGAGAAGAAAAGCTGAAGAAGAAGAAGAAGAAGAAGAGATGAAGCGCGCGCGATGTCTCTCGATCGAGATCGATCGGTCGACGAAGAGAAAAGTGTGATTCGATGAAGATGGTTGTAATGTGAGGGGTAAAGTGGTAATCTCCACTCACCACCCACTATGGATTAGCTAATCCCACCAAAAATAGTGGTAATGTTTAATCCCTTCCCATGCCCATTAACTGATCCCGTGGCCTAGTAAATCCTCCAAGCGAAAACCGGATTAACTAGTCCAGTGTGGCTAATCTGACCTAAGACGGTGAAGCGAACAGGCCATAAGAACAGTAACTAAGAGACAGTACAACTTCTCATGTCAACATCATATCGCATCACAAGAGTCAACACATATTGGCCCACACGAGCCATTCATATATATGCGCCTCGAGATGAAGTATACACAAATTTTAATGCACAACACGCAATTTGAAGTCACATGGAACTCTTGTGAATCAATGTGTTTTGTAGTGTAACGTTGTTGTTGTCATTCTAATATTATTCATAAATTAATTAGTGCCTACAAAAAAAAATACTTATGTACTTCAACATCCGACCAACCAAATCTTACAAGAAGCTCATTCATATCAACAATATATGCATTCCCTGGTCAGTTATGGGGTTGGGGCTCCCCCATCGACTAACTCTCATGTCATTAATTAATCTAAGCCAAACTGCAAAGTAAAGAGGGCCGAACACAAATGGTCATAAAAAATAATAATAATAATAATTAAAAAGCAATCCTGTGAAGGACTAATTAAGCTGGTGCAACATGTTTAGTGCAACTTCATTGCATGAGAAATGCATTTCATCAGTGCCCCAAAATGCAAAGCAACCTTGTAGCTGTACGTTGTGATTCATTATGGCAACTACTAACAATAATAATAGAAAAGTGGGCGTGTTTTCTTAGTCTTTTGTCTAACAAAGGGGGTTCATGTACTTGTAGGACGAATGGCGCCTTGTCCTATAACATGAAATTAATTAAAATTGTGACTGTAGATAATACGTGTAGAAGGAATGCAACAAGGAAGTTCAGCAGCTCGCTTAGGAGATGATCCATGTGATTTCATTTGTTAGAACAAAGGAACTTGCAATGACTTCAAAGCGTGTAACACTGCCGCTTTCCTAAATGAAATTTTGCTCTCTACATTGCAAGAGTCAGCAAATATCCTAAAGGATACGATGAAGTAACCCACCTTTGCAGTAGTGAAAGATGAAAACAAGAGCAATTGCTGGTGAATTTCGAGTTGATTTCTTCCTCCCCAAACCTCCCCGCTTATAGAGCACTGGTCACGACCAATTAGAGTGAAAATTGTGTAGTGGAGTAGTGGAACAGTCAAGCATTGATGCAATGGAGTAATGAAGCAGTCAAGCATTGATGCAATGGAGTAGTGGAGCAGTAATTCCTTAATGGAGAGCAGTTTCAACTGCAGTAGTTTCAACTGCACCCACTCAGCCACTCTACACACTACCCATTTAATCTCGAAAATGGTAAAAATTAATGGTAAGACATGGTTAGCTTACACACATATCCACGCACACGCATGTGCCTCGTGCTAAGTGCGCCTATAAAAGCGCCTAAAATGCACCATATGCGCCGCGCAGCGCGCGCGCGTGTGGCCCACCTTGAATAGCACTTGTATTTTATTTTACACACACTTTGGTGCAAGAGTACATATATACTCTTTAAACTTGAAGTTCCTAACCAATGTAGGACTAAACATTTATTTTGAAAATGTTCAACAATCCCCCGCCATTTTCAAAATAATCAGATCATTCAATCCACGAAATCTCAAACATTATACGCATAAATAATGGTATCTTGCGATTTGAACCACTAATTTGTGAAAAATTCATTACATCATATCAGAATTACATGGTAGATACACTTTGAACCAATGATTCTATTCGATATGTAGCATAAACATATCACGCATATAACTTACACCAGCAAATAGCCATAAATATCCTGACACATTCAACATTGGCCTTGTGTCCCGTATCTTCTCGTGAATGTCTTTGGAGCCAAGCCCTTGAACTCCTTGAAGCGGTCGTACTTCACATCCACATAGGTAGTCTACATTCTAGTACCCCCGCAATTTAAGTACCTTTAGAAGACTATTAAGAGATCATCTCAACCTCCTCTCTTCACATGCAGGTACTGAGCACTAACAACCTTGGGATGGTTATAAAAAATTAGTGCTCACAACCACTCTTATAATGAGATTGACTTAATTGAACTCAAGACTTAACGTAATGTTAGGCGTCGAGTTGAGTTTCCACTATTGGTGACCTGTAATTTATGGGCTTGAGACCCATCCCTCTTGATGTTTTATTCACCAAGTCTCTTGTCAATCCTTTAGTAAGGGGATCTACCAAGTTTTGACTAGATTTCACATAGTCAATCGTGATAACTCCTCTTGTTATCAATTCTCTGACACAACTATATCTCAGTCCAATATGTCTGAATTTACTGTTGTACATTTGGCTATAAGCCCTTGCCAATGTGGTCTGACTATCACAATGGATAGAGATTGGAGCTACCGGTTTAGGCCACAATGGTATCTCGTGTAATAATTCACGTAGCCATTCGGCTTCTTTTGAAGCTGAGGCCAATGCAATAAACTCTGATTCCATGGTAGAACCAGCCATTAAAGTTTGCTTCTTTGAAGCCCACGAGATTGCACCTCCAGCAAGTGTGAAAGTCCACCCACTTGTGGATGCATGATTTTGATCTTTAACAATCCAACTTGCATATGAAAATCCTTCTAAGACCGAAGGATATCCACTATAGCATAAACCATAGTTAATTGTTTTCTTAAGATATTTCAAAACTCTTCGAATTGCAAACCAATGCAACTCGCTTGGATTAATTGTAAATCTACTCAACTTGCCTACTGCCAAGGTAATATCCGGCCTAGTGCATATCATTGCATACATTAAGCATCCAATTAATCTAGAATACTCCAGTTGTGAAACTGGATTGCCTGTATTTTTCACTAACTCAATACTTGAATCTAGTGGGGTAGAAATAGGGGTACAATTCAAGTGATTGAGTCTATTGAGAACTTTCTCAATATAATGAGATTGAGTTAGAGTAATACTCCCCTCATCTCTTACAATCTGAATCCCGAGAATGACATCTGCTTGCCCCATATCTTTCATTTCAAACTGACTTGAAAGAAACCTTTTGGTCAACTGAACTTGTTCCAAGTCAGTTCCAAAAATTAGCATGTCATCTACGTAAAGACAGATAATGACACCATTGTCTTTTTCATCAAACTTGCTATATACACATTTATCATATTCATTTATTTTGAATCCAAAAGCAAGTACAACCTGGTCGAATTTTTGGTGCCACTGTTTTGGTGCTTGCTTTAAACCATACAATGATTTTCGCAATCTGCACACTTTATTCTCATGACCGGGCATAATAAACCCTTCAGGTTGTTCCATGTATATTTCCTCATCCAATTCTCCATTTAGGAACGTTGTTTTAACGTCCATTTGGTGGATGACCAGCTTGTTTATAGCTGCAATTGCAATAAGCAATCTGATAGAAGCAATTATAACTACTGGTGAATAGGTATCGAAATAGTCTATTCCATGCTTTTGGGTGAAACCCTTAGAAACCAGTCTCACTTTGTGTTTTTCAATGGATCCATCAACTCTTCTTTTCCTTTTGAACAGAAATTTGCATTTAATGGGTTTACACCCAGGAGGTAGATCAACTAGCTCCCAAGTGTTATTTCCCATTATTGAATCCATCTCATCATTTAATGCCTCTTTCCAGAAAGCTGCATCTCTTTCTTTCATTGCCTCCTCTACTGTTTGAGGATCAACATCCGTATTAAAACAATACGGAATTTGTCTAGTTATTATTTCTCTACTTCCTTCAACTAGGAATGTATAGAAATCAGAACCAAATGACTTAATTTTTCGAGGTCGTTTGCTCCTTCGAAGTTCAGAAACTTCAACTAATTCTTTGTCATTTTCAATTTCTATGACTTCCTTCCCTTTTTGGTTTTCTTCGTGAATACTTTTGGTTACCGATTTAAATCTTGTCTCGTCAAAGATTGCATCCCTTGATTCAATTACAGTGTTTACTGAAATCGAATTATTAGGCTCAATTACCATGAACCTATATGCCTTACTGTGTTGTGCATATCCAATAAATATGCACTCCACTCCCTTTCGCCAAATTTTCTTTTTTGGGTTCAGGTACTTTTACTACTGCTCTACAGCCCCAACCTCCTAAATAATTAAGATTTGGTTTTCGCTTATTCCAAAGCTCATATGGGGTAACTTTATTTCTTTTTTGTGGAATTATGTTCAAAATATGGCATGCTGTCAGCAATGCCTCTCCCCAAAATCCACTACTCAAACCAGAGTTTGATAGCAAAACATTAACCATTTCGGTTAAAACACGATTCTTACGTTCAGCCACACCATTTTGTTGTGGTGTGTAAGGGGCAGTAGTCTCATGGACTATTCCAGTGGATTCAAAGTACTTTGGATCATAGTACTCTCCTCCCCTATCAGACCTTAAACATTTTATAAAGGTCTCACATTGCAATTCAGTTTCTGCCTTATAGGCCCGAAACTTAACCATTGCCTCATCTTTGGAATGCAACAAATAAACATAACAGTACATACTATAATCATCAATAAATGTTATAAAATATTTATTGCCTACTATTGATGGTGTACTATGTATGTCACATACATCAGAATGTATTAAGTCTAGCAACTTTGAATTTCTTTCAACATTAGGAAACAGATTTCTAGTTATTTTTGTTTTCATGCATGTATTGCAATTTCTTTCATATTTATCAAAATAAGGCAGTAATTCCAGATTTACCATATTATATAATTTTCTGAAATGAACATGTCCTAATCTATGATGCCATAAAAATGAAGGAGACTCAACAAGATACGCAAAAACAACATTCTTATTAGATAAAACGATTACATTGAGCTTAAACATGCCCTCATAAGCATAACCCTTCCCTACATATACTCCTCCCTTGGAGAGTACAAATTTGTCCGTCTCAAAGACAAGCTTAAAACCAAACTTATTCAAAAGACCACCCGACACAAGATTCTTTCTCACTTCTGGCGCATAATACACGCTAGTGAGTGTTACAATTTTGCCATAAGTAAACTTCAGATCAACACTACCCATTCCTTTAACAGGGACAGTAGCATCATTTCCCATGTACATGACAGTATTTTCATCTACTGCCTCCATAGTCTTGAAGAACCTCTTGTTCTTGCAGACATGTCGAGTAGCACCAGAATCAACCCACCAAGCCAATCATTTTCAACGGCGTTGATTTCAGATATCATAGCAATGAGATCATCATTGTCATTACCTGCACCTTTGGCGGCGCTATAGGAAGCATGATTTTTTCCTTGCTTCCTCTTCCATTGATAACATTCGGACTTGAGATGACCATCTTTCCCGTAGAACCAACAAGTGACTTTCTGCTTCCTTTGATTCTGATTTTGGTTGTTCAATTTTCCCGAACTAGCAAGTTTTTTGAAGCCACCAGGCTTGTTAGGCATGTTCAGGAAAGGCTTTTTGAACTTAGCTACTTCCATCGCATGCACCTTTGAAATCTCCTGAGCATTCTGCTCTTTTTCATTTTCCTGCATGCGACAATCCTCTTCTACACGAAGATGGTTAGCTAGTTCATCAAGAGTTATGTCCTTTTTTTATGCTTAAGAGTTTGTTTGAACTCCTTCCAGGATGGGGGCAGTTTATCAATAATAGAAGACACAACAATTGTTTCATCCATGACAAGAATGTGTTGAGAGAAATTGTTTCTAATCCTTTCAATTTCACGAAATTGTTCCACGACAGACTTATCATCAACCATTTTAAAATTAATAAACTTTGATATGATGAATTTCTTACTTGTCGCATCCCTCCTTATGGTACCTTGCCTCCAGTTTCTCCCATAACTCCTTGGTAGAAGGAACATCATGGTATAGGTCGAACAGTGAGTCCTTCGTGGCGTTCAGAATATGACTTCTGCAGGTGTGGTCATCTGTCTCCCATTTATGCCTCTTCTTGATCTTCTTGATAGTTTCATCATCGGACTCCATAGGTTTCGGTGTATCCAGAACATACACCAGATGAAGCGCCACCAGCAGGAAATGCATTCGCTTCTGCCACCTCAAAAAATCGCCTCCATCAAAGCGATCCAACTTCACAATGTTAGCCGAAAGTTCTTTGATTGAAGCTATTGCAACGACACAAAAAATTTCCTTTAGATTGTTAAAACAAAGGGACTTGCAATGACTTCAAAGCGTGTAACACTGCCACTTTCCTAAAGGAAATTTTGCTCTCTACACTGCAAGAGTCAGCAAATATCCTAAAGGATACGATGAAGTAACCTACTTTACACTTTGCAGTAGTGAAAGATGAAAATAAGAGCAATTGCTGGTGAATTTCGAGATGATTTCTTCCTCCCCAAACCTCCCCTCTTATAGAGCACTGGTCACGACCAGTTAGAGTGAAAATGGGGTAGTGGAGTAGTGGAACAGTCAATCATTGATGCAATGGAGTAATGGAGTAGTCAAGCATTGATGCAATGGAGTAGTGGAGCAGTAATTCCTTAATGGAGAGCAGTTTCAACTGCACCCACTCAGCCACTCTACTAACTACCCATTTAATCTCGAAAATGGTAAAAATTAATGGTAAAAATTTTTACCCATGGTTAACTTACACACATATCCATGCACACGCACGTGCCAAGTGCTAAGTGCGCCTATAAAAGCGCCTAAAATGCGCCATATGCGCCGCGCCGCGCGCGCGCTCGTGTGACCCACCTTACATAGCACTTGTATTTTATTTTACAAACACTATGGTGCAAGAGTACATATATACTCTTTAAACTTGAAGTTCATAACCAATGTAGGACTAAACATTTATTTTGAAAATGTTCAACATCATTCATTTCATAAAACAGAAAGTGGTTCACAGTATATGTAAATCTAGACAATAGCAAGCACTTAAGCATATCATGTTTATTTGTGATTAGTGATGGAACCAGAAAATTTAATTGGGATGGAGGCAAATTTCACATAAACTTATATTATTTATATTACATTTATAGTCTATAGAAAGTGTACCGAACGTAAGGAGGGCGAGAGAGGAGTCGAGGGGCAAGAGAAGTGGTCGGGGGCGGGGTATTATAAGAGGCTCCCAAAGTCGAGGGGAGTGACCTCCCCTCTCCCCCAGTTCCGTCACTAATTATGATGCATATGTAAACCTTGGCGCAAAATAGCATTTAACTATTAGAATTGGAATGCTAAAAAAAAAAAACTGTCAGAATTTTAATGTTTTGAAGATTTACATTTATAAATTGCATAAGATTAGTTCCATACAATACAGTGTAAAGAAAATAATAATCAAGAGAATAAGAACCTGATTCCACAATGCCTACAAGGCTACAAGTGGTATACATAGGAAGAAGAAATTTATTATTTTTTAAACTGTTGTTATTATTATTATTATTTACTATAACCTCTTAACTTTATTTTCATTTTTTTCTTCACGGTCTTCAATTAAAGCATTTAACTTACAAGATTCTAGTTTAAGGTTTGGTATCAAAGTCTTTTTTTTATTTTTTTCAATATATTATTCTTCGTGTCTTTTTGTCATCACTTGCTTTAAATTTTTATTTTTGATATGAAAATAGAAAAGTCTCATCCTGAACCCTAACCATTTTGTTGTATTTGTTGTTATTGTATTAAACCAATTGTTTGTATTAAACCAATGACTCGTCAACATATATAAAAGTTGAAAGAGAGAGAGTTTGACATGCTCTTGTTGGAATTTTTTTAAGGAAAATGTTTGGTTCACAGAAAGGGGGCGCATAGCTATGTGGTGCACCCTTTATGTCACTTCTTTCAGACCCTTCACCTAAAAAGGGGCGCCACTTAAGCTGTCACTTCCCTTTTTGATCCCATTCCCATATACCACGAGGATCTTGACAATGCAAAAACACAAGTAGCTTCTTTGAACAAGAAGATTAACTCTCCCAGCCAAGTTTCACATACCCTCTTGAATGGTGTGCAGTAAGTACTAAGTACTGCACCCTTCATTTACTCTCCAACAAAGAAGTCTACCTCACTTCAGACATGGTACAACTTCACATGTGAGTTTCTAATGTCAATGTTGACGGCAACTTCGCATTTAAACACCATTCTAGTAGAGGCCCGCTATGGGCACCCCACCATTTCATGAAGGCACTCTTAATTTTTCTCATTTCCCAATCTAAAATATAAAAGACTATTTTACCCTTTCATATATACACACCCAAACCCCACAAACCATTTGCAACTCAAAACTGGGGCACCCCACCACCTTGAGGAAGAAGTGAACCATAAGTCACAATTGTGTTTGTCGAGCGTTTATTGATTCTTGCGGCTTGACATCATCCGACAGCGAGGTAACAATGTTTGACAACCATATGATGCTTCGATGGAACTGTGAATTTGATTAAAACTGTGAAATTGATGATTTGTTTGTCAACGTAGGGTTTGGTAAATTTGACCAATCCGAAGTTGTTTGCACTATAAAATGGAAGATTATACCGCTATGGTGCAAGAGGAGGTTGAACTTGAGGTAATTTTTGAAATTTAATGTGTTTTTTATGCGGTTCATCGAATTTTCTATCGATGTGCACAATTGATTCGGCCTCGCAGGACCGAGATGTAGAGAAACGTCTCGGTCAGCAAGCACTGAGAAGTCTACGTAGTTCACGTAATGGAGTGAACGATACATAGTGGCAGTCTCGGTATGGGACGACCGAGACTATGAAGGAGTTCTCGGTCTTACATGAACAAAACTCTGTTTATAGTGTCGGACCTGTACAATCGAAAACTTGTGTTGGATTTTTTTTGGTGATTGTGCTGTACATTTTAGTTGATTATAATGTTACAATGTTAAGTTTGTATTGCAGGTAATGCCGGTTTCTACTTTATTTTCAGACTACAAGGACAAGTTTACACCTTGTAGGTCATTCCCCTCTAGAGAAGCGGCTATTTCATGGCTTCAAATGATAGGCCGGGAGAACATGTTTGTGCTAGTGACGAAGCACTCTGATGCGGGGGGCATTAAGCGCAGGGGAAGGGTGAAACTTGCGTGTGAGAGGTCTGGAACATATAGGGGAATGTCTCAAAGAGTTGGGAAGGGGAAAGCGGCAAAAATTTCTTCGAAACCAAGAAGTGAAGAAGAAGAGGAAAATGGGAGGACTCAAACTGGTACGAAGAAATGTGGATGCCCTTTCCTTATCAACATCAAGGAAAATGCTGACTCTTTGTGGTATGTCACTGTCATATGTGGTAGGCAGAATCACGACCCTGCAAACAACTTGGACGACCACTCATTTACCAGAAGATTAGATAAGGGGGAGCAGGAGGTTGTGGTGCAGATGACAAAGGGTAATGTGAAACCAAGAGACATCCTCAATACGTGGAAGCAAAGATATGCTACAAACGTACCGACAATGCGGACAATATATAATTCAAGACAAAAAGTCCGAATTGAGGATGTGGGTGGGATGACTCAAATGCAACAAATGTTGCACATCTTGAAGAAGAATAAGTGGATGTCATAGGATAGGAAGCATCCCGATACGAATGTCGTCACCGATTTATTTTGGTCACATCCTGATTCAATAAAGTTGCTAAGGTGTTTCTCATCGGTAATTTTGATGGATTGCACGTATAAAACAAATAGGTACTGAATGCCTTTATTGGAGATTGTTGGCATCACTTCTACGCATTTGACGTTCTCCGTTGGGTTTGCATTCATATCATCAGAGAGTCATGCGAATTATGTTTGGGCACTTGAGAACTTGAGATCCTGTAACGGCCCGCTTTAATTAATCCCGATTAATCGGTTAATTACAAATTAATATCATAAGCTCAAACCCACGTGGACGTCGTGGGAAAAGTCTATGACACACCTAATCGGGAAATGTATTATTTTTGTGTGGCGAATATTTAATTATTTTACTATTATTTAATAGTTCGCGCCGCGTTAATTGAGATTTTCGCTTAGTCGCGTTGTGCGCGTGTAGTGACGAGAGTGTGCGACTTTGCGGAGTACGCGTAACGCGGGTGTACGGGGTAGTATGGGTTGAGTTGTCACATCACGTCACACATCACATCACAAATCAAATCAACCCATCCCTCATCATGCTATTTTGTCTTTTTCTCCAAAAAAAATTGTTTTTTTTGTTTTGTTGAAAACAGACAAAGAGATGGGAGAGAAAGAAAGAGAGGAAAGAAAGGAGAGGGGGGAGAAGGTGGCGGAGCTCCTTGGCGGCAGCGGCTGAGGTCCCGAGCGCGGACGACGGCTATGAGCAAGCAAGGCGCAGCGACAAATGCAAGGCGGACAATGGCCAAGCGGCAGCGCGAGCGAGCAACGAAAGCGAGCGAGAGCAAAAGTGGAGCACGCAGCGGCGGTAGCGGCGTCGGCTAGTAAGAGCGCGCGTGCGAGCAGCGACGACACGTGCAAAGCGAAGCTACGACGACAGAGTGCAAGCGCAATGGGCGCGCGCATGATGGTGACTCGACAAGGCGCGGTCCGTGCAACGGTGAGGTCCGGTGGTGGCAGCGGCGGCGAGAGGCGGCACTTGGCGATGACGCGAGGGTGGAGACGGCAGCGGCGGGTGGCGACTACGCGGAAGAAGCGACGAACGGCGCGGCTCGCAGCGACGCCGGCGAGCACACAGCAGCTGGCCGCGCGAGTGGCAGCGGCGGCGCGACGGTGGTGTCGGCAGCGGCGTGGTGGCGAGGCTTCGACGTCGACGCTGTGAACGACGCGATGGATTCAAATGGTTTTGAAGGCTATCGTGAGGTTTATTTCACCAAATTTTGTTGTGATTTGAATAATTTATGCAAATTAGGCCTAAATGATATAAATGGATACCAGGGACTTAGGCTATTATAGTCGGGTGTCGGTATGTATCTCGAGGCGAATGCGGGACGTTTCGAAAGCGTTTGAGGCAAGTAATCCCACGAGAAAATTAGTTAAAACTCAATTTATGCACTTGCTTTATTTTGCATTTCAATTATTCCATTGTGCTATTTATTGTTGTTCAACTATTGTTCATCCACTCCCTCGTGTGTATGTGTTTTGTCGACGGGGTCGGCATGGTACGGACTCACACCCCAGGGCTAGCTACCCTACGTTGTTCGAGTAATTGGCCATGATAGGGCTACGCGGTGACTATTCTCGCGAAATCCGTAGGTTGAGAGATGTTTGACGTAGTCTTAAGTCTACGTCAATGGTTCCTCTCGAGAGATGTTTGGATGGGGTTCTACCGGTCAATGGTTCCTCTCATTCGACCATGAGATGTTTGGCGAGGTTGTCGTCAATGGTTCCTCTCGGTTTAGCTACGAAGATTCCCGGATGTCGACCAGGGTTTTCTGTCATGCTACACTCGTGTCCAAATTTGACTTCTCAACGACTTATTTTCATGCGAATTTCCTTATTGTTGTCATTTATTTAAATTGTATGAATTGTAGCCGTTTCATTGGAATTCGTGAATATTAGCTAAAGTTCTCTGGGATTTACTCACCTGGGATTTGTGATTATTTTTGGTGACAAATCGCATATCTTGCGACAGCTGAAGCAAGGGCGTCTTAGGCGCCTACGACTGAGTTAGGAGAGCCCATCATTTGCGTAGGTGTTGTAAGTATTTATTTACTATTTTATGAATTTTTGGGAAAGACTTGTATACTTGATACATGTATATGCTCATCTTTAGTACCTTTGTTGCCCTCGATATACATGGTATCTGTTACTGGGATTCCACACTATAGGGTTAATTATACAAATGCAAACTTTTCTTTCATTCGGCGTTTGCATGTTTTTAATAGGCTTCCGCTTAATATTTAATAACTTAATAAATTTTGAATAACTTAACTTAGTCAATTTGATGAAAATATCCATAAAAAATTCCATAAATATTAAGTTAAGGCAAATAAGGTATGTATAAAGGTGTAGGTCGCAGGAAGTCAAAATAGAGTGTGCGGTGACGTGGCATGCTTGGTGACCTGTCTGGCGACGTGGCGATACTTGGTTTGCCTTGGAATTTGGGGCCGTCACAGTTGGTATCAGAGCTTAGGTTCAGGTGAACCTAGGGAAAAATGTGATACAACCGAATAAAACTTAACAACAAACATTAGATGTGGAAACTCGAAGATCCTAACTTAGAACTTTAGTTGGGAAGCGAACATGGGACGGGAAGTGTCAAAGCTTATACTTTATATATTTTGATGTGTAATAGTATATATACGTATACGAGGTTGATACGGACGTTCGCGATTTGCAAATTCGACATGGATGGACGACCAGTTTTTCATACGGACGATGGAGGCCAGCCGAACGTCTCGACACCTGCCGACTCGGATCAAGGCTTTCGCGACACGGTCACACTTCATAGTTTGCAGCTCGAGGAGATGTCTGATTGCTTCAAGCGTATGCAGCGGCAATACCGGCCCCTGCTACACTCGCCACCACCTATACTGTAGAGCAGACAGTTGTCGCATCCGACTATTCCGACGACCTTGCTCGCGACCACTACTACCGAAATACTACCAGCAACCACTACACAATTGACTATGACCGTGGAACCGACGCTAATTCCACCCTTGGAGATCACATTCGAGACCTTCTTATCGGCTGAAATGAAGTTGATCAAGGTGTTCGTTCGTGTCCAGTCATGCTACTATCATAGAAGTAGAGACCCAGAGGTGGCCGAGAAGTGGATCCGTTCACACGAGAAACGTCACGGACTTTTAAGGATTCACAACAACATGCGAGGTAGGATTTTCGGATTCATGCTCAAAGGAGATGCCGCAATATGATAAATCGCCCACACAGTCGGCCACGGATAGCCGAATACTTAAGCAAAGTTCAAGAAATTCTTATATGATTGATATGCCGATCGAGATTCAACTGAGATCGAGAGATAAATTCTTGACGCTGAGACATGATGGTCGGACGGTGGCGTAAAACATGGAGAGATTCACGCACTTGCGTACATTGCTTTGGACGTAGCTGGAACCGAGCGACTTCAGGTCTATTATTTTATTCGAGGACTCCGACTAGAGATTGAGGGTGCGCAGATTATACGTCAAGTCCAGCGAGTGCGAGTTTTGGCGTTCGGAGGTGAAGCCCTTGAGACACGTGATCAACGACAAGGTACTTCAGTGGACCCGACTAAGATTCACGATGTCATTGACTGACCTACACCAGAGTGCGCGTTAGACATCAGGAGCTGTTAGGATTGACATGATTATCATCGACGCTTTGTGCGGGACTTCTACAAAAATCGCAGCGCCGATGACTTGATTGACCAAGAAGGTTGTGATATCCCATTATCCAAGTGAATGTGAAGCTGCCTTCGCCAAGTCGAAGAAGAACTTGACTTCTGCACAGTTGTTAATGTTACTCGAGCCGGCCAAAGACTTGACTATTCTCACGATGCTTGTGGCACCAGATTAGGATGCGTACCGATGCAGGGAGACAAGTAATAGCTCATTTATCGCGTTAGTTGGGGATTCATGTGAGGAGCTGTCCAACGCACAACCTGGAGCTCGCAGCAGCCATGAGCCTGTCAGAGGTTCCAGATACTGCAAAGGCACACATTTGCGGGCAGATGCGATGACCGACAATATTCATTCCAAGCGTCTTGGAATATCAGAGAGTTTATGTGATGTATCTGAGGCTCAGGGACATGACACAAAGTCTAAGTTACCAGATTGGCGCGAGTCCGTTGATGAGTGGTTGATACACCCAGGTAGATTGTGGGTTCTGGCAGTGGCAGGGTAACACGTTGGGATTTTTTTTTCAGGTGGCTCACAACTCCAGGTACACAGTGCATCCCGGCAGGACCAAAATGTAGCTTGATATGCGACGGTTATTTTGGTGGTAAGGGATGGAGGCAGATGTCAGCCAGTATGTGAGGAGTTGTGAGGTGTGTCGGTCGGTTAAGGCTGAGCACAGGAAGCCTGGAGGACTATTGCGGCCACTGCCTATCCCACAGTGAAAATGGGTACACATCACTACGGACTTCGTCAGTGGGTTGCCGATGACTTTGCGCAAGCACGATGCCATTTGGATAGTCGTGGATCGACTGACAAAAATTGGTGCATTTTATCTAAATACTCCATGAAATGTAGTTTTCCATATCTGAGCATGCTCTTCGAGTGGGAAATCATCAGACTGCACGGAGTGCCGGTATCTATAGTGTCAGACAGAGACAGTCGACTTATTTTGCAACTTTTCCAGGCCATGCAGGAGCAGTATAGTACCGGATTGCGGTTCAGCGCAGCTTTTCATCAGCAGACTGACGGACAATCTGAGAGACTTATTCAAATCTTTGAGGACATGCTCAGAGCCTGTGTGCTACAGTTTGGAGAGTCATGCGAGGAGTTTTTGTTACTTGGTGAGTTGCCTAAAGCAATAGCCATCAGGCTAGTATTGGGATGTCATCATTCGAGGCGCTACACGGGAGACCATACAGATCACCAGCTTACTAGGCAGAGTCCGAGGACGTAGCTTCCATTGGGCCAGAGATTTTTGAAGATCTCACGGAGAAAATTTGGCTGATTCATCAGAGGTTAAAGGATGCTCAGGATAGATAAAAGGAGTACGCGAACAAATACCATGACGAGCTGAGTTATGAAGTGGATGATTTAGTCTACTTGAAGGTTTCTCCCTTGAAGGGCCTAATTGCGGAGATAGAGTCTACCGTGCGAAAGCGATACTCCACTTGTTCCAAAATTGAGATCGAATTAAATTTGAATTTCGGGACGAAATTCCCATTAGTTGGGAAGATTGTAACGGCCTGCTTTAATTAATCCCGATTAACCGGCTAATTACAAATTAATATCATAAGCTCAGACCCACGTGGACGTCGTGGGAAAAGTTTATGACACGCCTAATCGGGAAATGTGTTATTTTTGTGTGGCGAATATTTAATTATTTTACTAATATTTAATAGTTCGCGCCGCGTTAATTGAGATTTTTTATTAGTCGTGTTGTGCGCGTGTAGTGACGAGAGTGTGCGACGTTACGGAGTGCGCGTAATGCGGGTGTGCGGGGTAGTATGGGTTGAGTTGTCACATCACGTCACACATCGCATCACGAATCAAATCAACCCATCCCTCATCATGTTATTTTGTCTTTTTCTCAAAAAAAAAAATTTTTTTTTGTTTTGTTGAAAACGGACGGAGAGATGGGAGAGAAAGAAAGAGAGAAAGAGAGGAAAGAGAGGAGAGGGGGGAGAAGGTGGCGGAGCTCCCCGGCGGAAGCGGCGGAGCTCCCGAGCGCGGACGGCGGCTGCGAGCAGCGGCGCGGAGGCGGACAACAGCCGGCAGCGGCGACTCCAGCGGCGGCGGCGCGAGATAGCAAAAGGGAGCACGGCGGCGGTAGCGGCGTCGGCTAGTAGCAGCGCCGGCGAGCAGCGGCGGCACAGGAAGCAGCGAGCACTGGCAGTGGCGGTACGAGCGGCAGCGAGCTACGGCGGCGGCGCGGCGTGGAAGCGCGCGACAGCGGTGACGCCGACAAGGCGCGGTCCAGGCAGCGGTGAGGTCCGGTGGTGGCGAGGCGGTGGCAGCGGCGGCGAGAGGCGGCGCTTGGCGGTGACGCGGGGGTGGAGACGGCAGCGGCAGGTGGCGACTACGCGGAAGCTGCGGCGGATGGCGCGTCTCCGGCAGCGACGCCAGCGACAGCGGCAGCGCAGGCGAGTGGCAGCGGCGGCGCGACGGTGGTGTCGGCAGCGATGTGGTGGCAAGGCTTCAACGTCAGCGTAGTGAACGACGCGATGAATTCAAATGGTTTTGAAGGCTATCGTGAGGTTCATTTTACCAAATTTTGTTGTGATTTGAATAATTTATGTAAATTAGGCCTAAATGATATAAATGGACACCAGGGACTTAGGCTATCATAGTCGGGTGTCGGGTACGTATCTCGAGGCGAGTGCGGGACGTTTCGAAAGCGTTCGAGGTAAGTAATCCCACGAAAAAATTAGTTAAAATTCAATTTATGCACTTGCTTTATTTTGCATTTCAATTATTCCATTGTGCTATTTATTGTTGTTCAACTATTATTCATCCACTCCCACGTGTGTATGTGTGTTTGTCGACGGGGTCGGCATGACACGGACTCACACCCCGGGGCTAGCTACACCGCGTTGTTCGAGTAATTGGCCATGATAGGGCTACGCGGTGACTATTCTCGCGAAATCCATAGGTCGAGAGATGTTTGACGTAGTCTTAAGTCTACGTCAATGGTTCCTCTCGAGAGATGTTTGGACGGGGTTCTACCGTGCAATGGTTCCTCTCATTCGACCGTGAGATGTTTGGCGAGGTTGTCGTCAATGGTTCCTCTCGGTTTAGCTACGAAGATTCCCGGATGTCGACCAGGGTTTTCTGTCATGCTACACTCGTGTCCAAATTTGACTTCTCAACGACTTATTTTCACGCGAATTTCCTTATTATTGTCCTTTATTTAAATTGCATGAATTGTAGCCGTTTCATTGGAATTCGTGAATATTAGCTAAAGTTCTCTGGGATTTACTCGCCTAGGATGTCATTATTTTTTGTGACAAATCGCAGATCTTGCGATAGCTGAGGCAAGGGCGTCTCAGGCGTCTACGACTGAGTTATGATATCCCGTCATTTGCGTAGGTGTTGTACGTATTTATTTACTGTTTTATGAATTTTTGGGAAAGACTTTTATACCTGATACATGTATATGCTCATCTTTAGTACCTTTGTTGCCCTCGATATACATGGCATCTGTTACCGGGATTCCGCACTATAGGGTTAATTATACAAATGCAAACTTTTCTTTCATACGGCGTTTGCATGTTTTTAAAAGGCTTCCGCTTGATATTTAATAACTTAATAAATTGTGAATAACTTAACTTAGTCAATTTGATGAAAATATCCATAAAAATTTCCATAAATACTATGTTATGGCAAATAAGGTATGTATAAAGTTGTAGGTCGCGGGAAGTCCAAATAGAGTGTATGGTGACGTGGCATGCTTGGTGACGTGTCTGGCGACGTGGCGATACCCGGTTTGCCTTGAAATTTGGGGCCTTCACAGATCCATATTGGTTGGGCGGCCTAAACCTGACGTGTTTGTTACCGATAGGGACTTTGCCCTTATTAGTGCCATTGAAGAAGTATTTCCGTCATTGTCTCACCTCCTTTGTTCTTGACACATCAACAAAGTAGTATTGGCCAAGACTAAGAAAATGTTTGGGGATAACGATGGTTTTGCTCGTTTCATGGATAGGTGGACGAGCGTGATGTATGCCAACTCGGAGGCCTTATTCGAAGTTAGGATGAATGACTTGCGTTGTGAGTTTGAGAATGTCAAGGGTTTTACTGATTACTTGGACAACACATGGGTCAAGACCTACAAGGAGAAATTTGTACCCGCATGGACAAATAGAATTATGCATTTTGGGGAAACAACAACACCGAGGGTTGAGTTTGAGCATTCCACTCTGAAGCTACACCTTGGCAACAGTCAGGCAAATTTTGAGACTTTGTGGAATGTGGTTAATGACATCTTTAGGATCCAACACAACAACATCAAGGCATCGTTTGAGCTCTGTTTGAATGTGGTCCAACATGAATACATTGATGAGTTATATCGACGATTGCGTGGTTATGTCTCTCAACGGGCGCTTAATTTAATTAGAGGTGAATTAACACGTGGAGAGGATGTTGGTCACGACTCCACTCGTTGTGGTTGCGAGATACGTACGACACATGACCTTCCTTGTGCACACGAGCTAAACCATCATAAATTCGCTGGGTCGCACATCCCTCTTGAGGACATTTATGTTTACTGGAGAAAATTGAGTATGATACCTGAGAATTCTGTGGATCGGTTTGGGTACAATGTGCACGATGAGATTAAAAGGGTGTTGCAAAAGTTTCATGCTTGCACTGATAAGGACGATCGCATCAGGATTATTCAGCAGCTCAGGGAGATTAGTTGACATTCGTCTACACCGGGTGTTGTGCCAACGACGAAAATAAAGACAAAGGGAATGACGCCGGGATCTTCAACCGGAGGTAAGGCATGATCAAAGAGAAAACACGATAAAAATGATTCTTCCACGACTAGATTGCCGAGCGGATTTGAGTATGTGATTTCCACAAAAGAGGCCTCTAGTTCGACGAAGAAGAAAAGCAAAGTTGTTCCTAAAATGCGTCATGCCAGTTGACGCACGGAAAATGCATCTAACATGGCTTATGCTCATTGCATAGAACCGGATTGGTTGCCATATGTTGAGAGCACTATCGATTTGCTAGCCGATGAAAATTGTGGATACCGGTGTGTTGCCTCTAGGCTAGGACTTGCCGACGTAGACGGTTGGAGGCTTGGTCATAGAAGGATGTATGATGAGATAATCGGGTATGAAAATCTTTGGCGGGAAGTGCTTGGAACGAGTTACGAGACTGTCAAGATTGTTGTGCCTTGTCCACATAATCAAGTTGGTACATCTTTCAAAGAATGGTTGACACTTCCAGACATGGGATTGTTAATATCAACTGCCCTCAATGTCATTCTGGTAAACCTCTCGCATGGGAGTGCCTCGACATTTCTACCTCTACGTAGTGTTCCACCGTTGTCGTTACACAGCAGACTTATCATTGTCATGATAAATGAAAGGAATATCCATTGGGTAAGGGTAATTTCTATGATTTTTTGTGAATTGTTTTGTTTCCCCCTTAATTGGGTTTGTGACAATATCTTCTATGTTCTACTGTTCACTTTGACAGGTGAAGTTGCGTGTGAATGCACCGCTGCCATCCTTATATCCATCGTGGGACCAGTATGTTGAGGAATGCGCAATAGGTTGGCGAGATGGACTCGTAATTCGAGATATCGAGCCCCTTGCAACTGTTGAAGAAGGCACCGTATCCATGGTAGATTTAGGTACATCGTAGTATAAAACATGTATCTAGCTACGACGTTGTTGTACATTTTGTTTACTGTAAACTTTGTTTGAATGTTATATTGATATATTATGATTTAAGTATCGATGCAAATTATCGACTCGGCATACCAAGTCTGTGACCCACATCATAGTATCGGTCGTAGTCAACCGAGAACTAACGTGAATCATCGGCAACACATTACCGAAAGTGATGTTTGTCGACGTCGTCCCGTAACGACTCGTCGACCTGTGCGCGACCATACACCACCATTCTCTATCACGAGGAACCGAGAGTTAAGTTTTGATCTCTATACTTTCACACCGAGAGCATTTGGTCGCCATGTTCATACAACTGCATAGAAATAGCTCGTCGACTTGTGCCTGAACGCACTGGAATAATTGCGGTTGTAACTAACCAAGAGTCTCCCATTAGTTTCGTCCATAGATGACCGACACATTGGATAATATATGATTAATGGACGTTCTCGGCCGGACCACACCGAGAGTGATACGTATGGTTCGGTTGGTTGAAACCGAGAATTGCAATGAGGTGTCGGACCTGAATGACCGAGACACCACCTATTCCAAAAATTGCTATGTTAACTAAACTAGAAATAACAAATCCAATGACTAGGTTCATACAACAGCAAGATACTATCCAACATTATGCATATAAACTATAACAAATGTAAAACATCAAACAACAGCAAGATAATATCCAACATTCATCATATTATCCAAACTGTCATCCAACATTCATCAAGTTGTTCATGAATAAGTAAATGTGGGCATAGTTCCTCAAACAATAAAAATATCCAAGTTCCCTCAAACATTCATTGCTTTGGTTTTTTCAAATTCTTCCTTTGGTACTCCTTGCCAAGCATTCTCTTCGGAGCGCAAGCATCGACCGTGATGGGCAGAGCATTAGCCGGGGTGGAGTGTGTAGAAATGCTACCATGCTGGGACTGCCTAGGGCCTGCTTCGATAGGGGCGGATGTGGCGGTTGTGGCGGTTGTGCCGGTTGCGGTGACCGGAGTGGTAGTAGTGGTGGTGGTGGGACCTATACTCGTTCCCGACAGAAAATTGACAATATCACTCGCCATTTTCCTCGCGGACTCAAGCGTACACAACTCCGGCGGGAGGTCCATCAATTGTAATGCCACGTTCAATGTACGTCTATTACGCTGATGAAAATAATCGGGTTAGTGTTAATCTAAAACATATCGGGATGAAAACAAATGGCACGTGGGCATGCATAATACGTATAACACTTTCAATACCTCCAGTAGCTCATTGTCTGCGATGGTTGTAGCGACCATGTCTTCGTATTCATGGCTCGGATTGGTGATCACAGGATGAGACACTTTGAGGAACCAAGGTAGGTAGTCCGGTGTAGCCAAAAACTCGAACTCTGCTTTGTCACCACGAACTTCGGGAGCCAACAAATGGTTCCGCCAACGCTCCCAATTGTTTTGTTGGAACCCATACTTGACGGAGTATTTGTTTGCGGACGGGCCTCGATGTGCTTCCAAAGGGCTGTACGGAGGATCTGGTATAGATTGCACGTGGCCAAACTGTTTCAGAATCCTCTCCGAATGGTAGGGCTCCACCACATCCATGTACTTAAGCGTCCTACTGTAAAAGGCCATCGCGTGCACAACTCCATTCTCCCCGTAATTCACATATGGGTCTCAAGTGACCTAATCAAAATGCAACAACCATTGTTAGTAACCAAAAGAAAAAATGCATCATTCATCATAGGATTTGGATAACTATCGCACCTCACTTGGGCGCAACCTATCCAACATTCTCGTAATGGACCCGACCTTATCAACATTCATCACGGTCTCGTGCTTTTGAATCCATCTGCAGACACGAGGTTGCACGAAGTCCATGTATTTCGCATTGGGTGTGGCGAGACCAAGTTTGAAATGGTCGTACACCCATCCCAGTAAATACATACAACGTTAGTTAGTCCGCAAATGAAAATATTACTAATAATTATACCAAAAACAATGTGAGTCTATTCTATAATAAACCTCAAGTAATGTGAGGTAGCCAGCAATCCGAGACACTTGCACTCTGGTGGCAGACCCCGAATGTCGCTACAAGTAGGCCAACGCAGCTGCACCTGATAAGTACTTTCCTACGTCGTCCAAGTCTTCAAGAAGCTTCAACAACACGATAGACACCCGAGATCCACTTTTATCGGCAAATAGGGTGCAAGATAGAAGATACAACAGGTACGCTCGGGCTGTGCATTCCACGGGAGGATAATTTGTGTTCATCGAACCAGCTTTGGGCCACCATCGACTCTTCAACCAACATTTGCGCACTGTGAGCCCCTTGCTGATATTCACCTCATCTTCAGCCTCTTTGACGCTAACCCTAAGTAGTTTCGACACCATCTTAATAGCGTCCGAGCGAGATTCCTCCGTGTACCTCGCAAAGTTCTTAACTGCCACGACTTTGCCCGTCACAGGAATCTTCAGGAGGAAGCTCACATCCTCTAAGGAGATAAACATTTCACCAAATGGTAAGTGAAGTATGTTCGTCTCCGGCTGCCACCGCTCCACAAATGCAGAGATAACCTCTTTTTTGGCCTTGCGGTATGAATAGTCTATCAGCGTATTCATCCCAAAACGCTAAATAATCCTCTGAAGTCCCTCTGTGTCAGGGTGGCACGACTGTAAATCTCATTCTTGGATCTGAGCTCCATGATTGATACACTTGAGTACCGGACGCTCCTGCAACAAAAAAAAATCTCGTCATCTTTGTGAAAACCCTGAGTTTCGAATTACTCTGTTCAATGAAATTTTAAATACCTCATTGCTCCAAATCGCTAATGCAACATGATCCTTAAAGCTCTTCAACAACGCACCGTCTATAGGACCATCGGGGAAATGAGCACGCATTTCTACAGGCCCTTATGGCTCTCCTTTATTATGGCCACCTCCACCACTACTACTCCTGCCCATATTACGATCAGTTCCCGTAGTGTTCCCCGCCGCTGATGAGTCACTGCTACTAGACTCCGATGCATGACCCTCCTCTTCCCCTCGGGCAACAACATGATTTTTTCGTCGCCGAGTGTCGATGTTAGAACTATCATCGTGCAATTCTAACTTCCTTGCATGATTTCCATCTATCTTAGCATTTCCCTTAACATCTACGTTCTCTTTATCTTTCTCTTTCTGGTGAGATGTTGTAGGGGGTCTTCGGCCGTCTCGCCCCTGGTTACCCCTCGACACCTCAACACCAACCTCCTCCTTTGTCACCGGTGCTTTCGAACGAGCCATACCTGAAAACACTACAACATTTAAGCGCCTGGAACAGAACCAAAAGAACAATTCTAAAAAAAAAGTTCAAAATCATCCATTTCTGTTGTCTCGGTCAAGTAAGTTTGAGAAATACTACATACTTTCGTTCACTCCTAACAGAAAATGGAACAACAGTCTCGGCAATGTACAACCGAGAGCAATGCAACGTTCTCGGTTGTACATCACCGACATGGCATAACCTATTCAATTCGCCTTACTCTCGTGATGTGCAGACCGCGTTGACTCTAACCGTTTCGACAATGTACAACCGAGACATAGATCACATTCTCGGTTGTACACCACCGACACAACATTAACTAACACTAAATGTTACTCTCGTGATGTCTCGACCAAGATAACACAATTAAGCTCGGTCATTCGTAACCGAGACTGTGTGAACTCTTCTGGCCTGCCTGGCCGAGAATGACGAGTTCCCAAATATTTACCATCTGTCTCGGCCATGCTTGGCCGAGACATTAAAAAAACTCTCTGGCCTGTGTGGCCGAGAACCACAAATTTTCAATAATGGAACCATTCAATACACCGCCACACAAACATTACAACTACTCTACCAAATGTAACTTAATTAGACTATCTAGTACCTTCAAACGATCGATTTCGCGCCTTAAGTGTGTGTACGACGAACTTCAATCGACCTAATTTGGAGACGAAATCGCCTAACACCCCAAGCCTTCAAACTGGAAAAACGGCCTACAACGGAGGAGAAACACGGAGACGAACGAACACAAACGATTTTCGGGATTCCTCGCAATGGCCGGGTATCGACGATTTCGTGGTTGCTCAAGAATTCGGTGGTGGGGGTGGCGGGGTGCCTCTATTTTGAACGAGGGGTATTTTGGAAATTTCGAGCCTAAATTCTGGGTGCCCTTGGTAAAACGCTTAGTGCCCTCAACAACAGGGTGCCTTCATGAAATGGTGTGGTGCCCATAGCGGGCCTCTTCTAGTATGTTATTTGTTCCCAAATTTCATTAATTACTAAGACCATCTCGAATCATAACACTCTATTTTTCATTCTATTTTACAGTTTTACCATATCGAACTATATTTTTTCTCCAACCACAAACTCTATATCTACTCCAAAACTCTATTTTTTATTTAGTTTTTTGTTATTTATTTGTATTAATTTTAATAATCGTTTGGACAGCTCACCATCAATTGCACTTAATCGAGCACAATGGAAAAGTTTGATCTATGTAGCCGACCCCAACTAATTTGGGATTGAGGCTATGTTGTTGTTGTTGTTGTTGTTGTTGTTGTTGTTGTTGTTGTTGTATTTGTATTAATTTTAATAAATTATTTAACCAGTAAAAAATTAAGAAAAAAACACATTCATATTTAAAAAAAAAAACGATTATTGATAATTTTTTAAAAGAAAAAATAATAAAAAGTAAGGAACTTTATTAATTACTAAGCCATCACTTTATAATATTATAAGCATAGATATAGGGATTTAAAATCAAAATTCAAAACTAGTGCATTCCTTAAAAAATATAAATAAAAGAAAAAGAACATGAAATTAAGAATTGTTGCCATATGAATGGCTACTTAATCAAGCCAATGGATGATCACATTGTTAAACCTTCACTTGAAGCCCAGAAAATCTGGAAACTGGCCTAATTCCGGATATTGTTGTTGGGAATTCAAGAATGAATATATGAAACATCGTCAACAACGAGCGATTGAAGAGATCGAAATGGGGTTAAACCTCCACCCCCATTTTAGAAAAACCTCTGGCTAAGCCGAGTCGAAACGGGTTCGGCTGAACCAAGCCGAACTGAACCGATTCACCCGTCCCCTTTCTTCTTTACGAACGTTCGACAATTTTATTTTATTTTTTAAAATTTTCTAATGGAAATAGGGTTAGAGATCTAACTCCCGAGTCATTTCGTTCCTTAGAAGAACTACTTTTGCAGTTTGTCTGAGCTTTCCTCTACTTCCCGTAAGAACAACAACAAACCATCAACAACGACAACAACGATCAATAACCTTACCTTACTCTCCGTCTTAATCGCCTCAGGCTCTCTCTCTCTCTCTCTCTCTCAATCTAATTTTTTTTAGAGAGGAATTGGTTGAATAGAATATGTATATAAGATTTTCTTGAAATTCGTACCGCACGAATCTCGAGACAAATTTAATGTTTTCCTCTTTAGTTTTCATCCTTCTTGAGATATGTGTTTGCATATCTTGAGGCCGAACTTGGGGTTATCAACTAACCCATCTCCTTAACCAACTTAAGTTTTGATTAATACTAAACTTTTTCGAGATTTGTGCCGCACGAATCTTGAGGACAACTGTGACGGCCTCAATTTTCCACAAATTGATCCCCGCCCGGCCTAAGCCTACGTGGACCCCCGAGCCCGTCTCGCAAGGTCAACGCGGACCTAGTCAGCCTTCCAATCCATCATTTTTCACAAATTCAACATTTTACAGTTGAGTTATTAATATTTTTCGAGATTTACAATTTTAGCGGAAGCAATTACTACAAATAAAATAACTCAACCATAATTTCAAGGAGTTAGGCAACCTAAATGTGGAACCCGGCATAAATATTATCAGAGGAGAGTAAATACAAAATATACAAAAATCACCTAGCTATGAAGCCTTCCCTTCGCTACTCGTCCGATGCGCTGCACTCAGTCAAACATAAGAATGAAGAGCCCAGGTAAGTAAATCCAGTAGGACATATACACAACATTTCACAATATCCAAAACAACAGTTCACGATATCCAAAGTAGTCGAATTCATGCAAATAGAATGAAAGGAATCAAGAAACGCATGAATATACAAGACTGTAAACAATCCATCGATGAGTGGTGCCAAATAACAAGGAGTCCCGACCAAAAAGTCGTTGAGTCGCGGCAAAAGCCCAGCAGACTCGGGTTTAAGGCGAGCCCCATGCCTCCCAACCCTAACCCCTGTCGACTATGAGATATCTACGGACCCGGATAAGTGCCCCCAACGTACACTCAATTGGGAGATATCTACAGCGTCCGGATAAGAGCTCATATCGCAGATAAATAGTAACCATGACTCGTTTGCCAATGGACCCCCTCAATCGACAATAATTTAAACGATAGCTATCATCACAAAGTAGTGAACAACAATAAAACTATCTCATAATAGTAAACAACAACAGTCAATGGAGAGAAAGGAAATATTGTATAAATTCCTAACTGGTTTACTTACCTCGAGAAATCGCGAACCTCAAAACGTCTCGCTCGCGTCTCGATTTACGCACCCGACGCTTGACTCCTAGTCCTTGGTGTCCATTTAGACTTTTTAAGCCTATTTTACTGAAAATCATTCCGATCATAACTCAAATTAGGTGAATAAACCTCACCTTCATCGCGTCGTCGCGATTTCGACGAAATCGCGCAACCGACTAGTCGACACCGCGCCACCGCGCGGCTGCAGCGTCGGCACCACGCCGGCGCTGCGTGTCATCGCATGCTGCTGGCCGGCACCGCCCTGCTCGCTGGCGCGCGCGCGCTGCCGCTGTCCGTCTCGCCCGCCGCCTCGCCCGCTGCGCACTCGGCTGCGCTGCCGCCGACCATCCTCCGCTAGCCGCGCCAAGCCACTCCGAGGTGCTCGTTCGCCCACCTTGCGCCGCTGCGCACAACCACATATGCGCCGCCGTCCGATCGTCGTCTGCCGGCGCTACTCTCGCGCCGGTCGTCCATCGCCGGTCCGTCCGCCGCGGGTTCGTCCGTCCGCGCGTTCGCTTCACTTCGCTCGCGAGCTCGTCGCCTTGCCACTCCACCGCATGGCCGGTGTCCGTGCGCTGAAGCCGCGTTCGCGGCTGTCTCGCTGCCGGAGCTCAGCCAGCTCCCTCTTCCGCACTCGATCTCTCCCTCTCCGCCATTTTTTCTTCTCTCTGTCACGTTTTCTTCTTTCTCTCTCCTCTCTTTTATCCAAATCAATCTTATCCTTATCTCATCTTTTATATAATATATATATATATATATATATATCCATATATATATATATATATTATTTCTTTTCTCCTTAAATTTCAAATCTCGAGACAACTCAACAACCGAGCAGCGCGCATCTCGAGGCACCAACCCGCTTCATTTCAAAATCTCAAAAATCGCGCTACACTCATAACGAGACATATCCAATGTACATTTTACACCCTCTAGAGCCACTATTTCGGTCTCACGTCGACACGTGACTCGAGGCGTGTCCTTGTTCGTGTTTTGACTCAACGAATTTCCTCGCATAATTAGCATTTTCATCTCAAATTGGATTCAGACATACGTATTTCGACTAGTGGGTCCCACATACGACCTTGACTTGACACGTGCCACAAGTCAAATTTTCGGGCCGTTACAACAACCAACAAAAATTAACATCATATTAATTTTCTTGAAAATTGGATGGCACGCATCACGAGGCATCTCAAATACCAACCTCCACCACCAATCCAACAATTCACTTCCTCGACTTTCGCGTAACATGCATCTCGAGGTGAATCCTATGTATAATTTTTATTTAATTCAAACTATAAGATTCCTTTATATATATACTAGTTTCAAGACGTGCTACGCACGATTGACCCGCTCGCTTTGCTCACGGGAATTAATTTTAGTTAACTAACCAAAATTAAAAAGAACCACTACAATTAATAGAAAACATGATCAAAAACAATAAGTAGAAGACGACTAACACTTGAAACTAATCGAACAACACGATCTTCTAAATCTTCCTTATTTTGTAAAGTGCGAAAAAAACTTGCATATAGATTTTTCGTAAGCATACTAATTAACCTTGCCAAAATTGTCTTTTTCATCTCATTAGAGCAATGCATTCGATTTTACACTTCATAATCAGTATCATAAAAGTACAGTTGCAAAAAAGATGGATAGTCCTTGTCATGAAGTAAATTATTTATAAAATTGAACCATATAGACCAGATGAAAGAGGGCTTTTGGTGTTAAATTCAACATTGAATAAGGGTGGATTAGACCCAAATTTCTTTCAAAAACCATGAATCAAATTGCACCATATAGACCAAATGATTAACTCACTTTTGAGTCGAACCTCTCCGAAAAAAAAAAAAGAATTGGAGAAGAAAGGTGGATTAACTCACATTTGAATCGAAAAGCAAAAGAAAGCAACGAATGAGTCGATGAAGGAAAACAGAGAATAAATGATTTGAAGATGAATGAAAGTCGTTGATTAGTTGAGTTGTTGATCAATTTGAAGAGGTAGGAGAGTCGCTGAGTTGTTGATCGATTTGAAGAGGCAGTGTTCAAGATGTTGAAGAGGTAGCGTATATAGATAGATGCATATGATGGATATATAGTTGCTTTTATATATATCATAGATATATATGGGCAAAGAAGTAAATTTCATTACCACTCAAAAATTTGGTATTCGTGCTTTTATATATATGATAGATATACTAGTTTCATGAACGTGCTACACACAACTAAGCCCGCTCGGTTCGCTCGCGGTATTTTAATTAAAGAAATAAATAATGTAAATTTAATATGCAACTGAATATAAAATTAAAATTAAAATAATTTGTATGAGTTTGAACAAACTATGTAATATAAAATCCAAACATAAATATAGTTAAAAGTGGCATGCACAATTTCAGGAAAAAATTTACAAAAGTACATATAAAATTACTTTAAATGAGGGAAATGGGGTGGAAATGGATTTTTTTCCGAAAATAGGCAATAACGCCTTTTGAAAATGCGTTATCACAATGGGTTGGTGTCGTTGCTGACGTGGACACATGGATAACGCCTTTTCAAAAGGCGTTATCTGTGTAATCTGCACGTCCTAAGTGGACAGTGAGGTGGAAAAGGAACTATCTATACAAATTGCCTCGCCACCTCACTGCCACCTCACACCCATGAAGCCTACAAATAGTGATATAACGCGTACGCATATCGCCACCTCACACCCGCGCCACTCGCGTATGTCGAGGTAGACAACCAATGTAAACAACGCGCACGCATATCAACGCAGACAACCCGTGCAAATGTCACTCATGTATGCCGAGGTGGAGATTTCATGCAAATGTCAGGCACGTCTGTCGAGGTGGGTGACCCATGCAACCTCGTGCAACTCATGCAAACGTCACGCACGTGTCTCGAGGTGTTAAAATCAATGTAAACGTCGCGCATGTATCTCCTGGTTGACAACACATGGAAACGTCACTCACGTATGTCGAGGTGGGCCAGCCATGCATATCCACTACATACCATGAACCCATGCAAACGTCACGCACGTGTCTCGAGGTGGTAAAACCAATGTAAACGTCGCGCATGTATCTCCTGGTTGACAACACATGGAAACGCCACGCACGTATGTCGAGGTGGGTCAGCCATGCATATCCACTACATACCATGGACCCCATGCAAACGTCACGCACGTGTCTCGAGGTGGTAAAATGCGTTATTGGCTATTTTTGAAGTTTGTGAGGTGGCGTGGCAAATGTGTAGATAGCTCCTTCGCAAATATATATATATATATATATATATATATATATATATATTCAAAATTGGTTTCTTTTTTATACAAAAATAAACTCCTCCTATGCATATTCAAAATTGGTTGTCATTGTCGAGATCGCTCAACTACGACGACGACGACGGCGAGGGACAGAGCGACCGAGGACGACGCGGTCCAGCAGCTCGCAGTGACGGCTAGCGCAGCGGTGCAGCCAGCATCAACGCGTGCAGGGAGGTCGCGGACCAGCAGCGGCGGCGGTGGCGGATAGATCGGCGAGTCCAGTTGGTGAGGTGGCGGTGACGTGGCGGCGGAATTGTATAGATAGCGCCTTCTCAAAAGGCGCTATCTATATTTGGCCCGCCACGTCACCGCCACATCACCGCCACCTCAGAAACATCAAATTTAACCAATAACGCCTTTTGAAAAGGCGTTATTAGAAGTTGGTGAGGTGGCGGTGACGTGGCGGCGATTTGTGTAGATAGCGCCTTTACCTCACCAACTTCAAAACCAATAACGCATTTTCAAAAGGCGTTATTGCCTACTTTTGTTATTTCAAAGTACACCACCCTATTTTGTGAAATAAAATGTAAATCCTCCCTACTTTTGAAAAAACCCCCAATTTCAGACATAGTTGAAAGTGTCTTACATTGATCTGAACAAGATATAGAGAGGAATTAGTTGTAGCTATTTTTGAGAAAATTAAAAAATCTAAATGAGCACTTGTGGTAGGCACACTAAAAAATTGTTTTGATGAAGTGTTTGTTATTTTTTTACATATGAAGTATATCTATCATGTGCATCTTCAAGCTCTCATTTTTCCTTTACATTAGGATATTTTATACCTCTTGTCATCATTGCTACGAGTTTTTTTTTTAATTGATATAACCATCCTACACAGAAAATGTGTATAAAAATATATATTAGGAGTAAGAATAAGCGAAAACCCATGTCTAATTAAATTGTAGAGGTGATTATAATCTACCTTGTCTAAGATATCATTGATGATTCGTCAACAACTCCATATTTTGTCATGACCTATTTAATTTCTTCTCTTGTGATTAACCTAGTTCAAAACAAAAGCGAAAATGTATTGACAAATTCGTCTACTATGGTGCTTTCAAATATTTTTTAGTGTGAAGGCAAATGATCCATTTAAAAAAAAAAAAAAAAAAACATTAAGAGAGGCTTGAGAACAAGTACAAACTATTGCATGAACTAAATCAAGATAAAATAGAGCTCTAACATCAGCTACACATCTGAACGTTCTTCTGTAGCTGGTATAATAGGAAGACTAATTTCCTTTCCAGATTCAAATGGTTTGTTTCCAGCCAAATATTGAAATCCTTCCCGCTGTGTCTGATAAGTCGGTATTTATAGGTATTTAATAGTCTATTTTAGTATATTTAATTATTAAAAATATATAAAATATATATTTAATTATATTTTTGATCATTTTTAAGTGAAACAGAGTGCGTGGTTGAATTCGGAAAATACTCAAAATGGAGTATTTACTTGAAGTGATCGGATGCCGGACAGTTTGCCTTGAAATACGCGTTGCACGGTGGATCCAATTGCGGACAGGGTGTTCCAGCCAATTAGGTGATGCCACGTCAGCCATCTCCAGTTGTCGCGGCCAATCAGCGTACGCCGCGTCAGCAAGTATGCCGCGTCAGCACCGCAAGCCATTCATCACGCTTCAGTAGCCGTCGATCTGCCTCGAAATGGGTGAAATATGTTATTTTTGCGTGGCGAGTGTCTAATTATTTTATTATTACTTAATAGTTCGCGCCGCGTTAATCGAGAATTTCGCTTGGTCGTGTTGTGCGCGGGTAGTGACGAGAGTGTGTACGTCGCGGTGTACGCGTAACGCGGGTGTACGAGGTAGTATGGGGTTGAGTGTCACATCACATCACACATCATCTCACCCTCATCATGCTATTTTATCTTTCTTCCGAAAAAAAAAAAAAAAAAAAAAAAACTTGCTTTCTTTCCTTTGAAAACGAACAGAGAGAGAAAGAGAGGAAAGAAAGGAGAGAGAGACATCAAAAGAGGAGAAAGAGAGGTACGGTGGCGGTGGCGGTGGCGGAGAGAGCAGGAGGCTCCGGCGAGGAGCACTAGAGGCGCCGGCAGCGAGGTGACGGCCAGCAACGCGGCATCGGTGGTGGCTCGGAGAGCAGCGGCTCGCGAACGCGAGGAGCGGCGCGTCGCGGAGGGGACGGTGGCTCCAGCGAGGTGGAATGGACGGCCAGCGAGCAGGCGGCGCGGACAGACCAGCAAGGCGGTGAGTCGGCGAGGGGCAGCGGCGTGCCGGCAGTGGCGCTCCAACGGCTCCGATAGCGAACGGACGCGACGCTAGGCAGCGCGTCGCAGAGGCAGATGGCGGCGAACCGCAGCAGCGGGCAACGACTGGCACACCGGCAAGGCAGTGGCGGCGCCGGCAGCGGCGCACCGGCGGTGGCGCGGCAGCCGCTCCAGCGGCAGGCAGGACGGGCAAGGAGGCAGCGGCAACGCGAGAACCAGCTGGGCGGTGACGAGCGTCGCGCGGCGGCGACGAGCGTGGCAGTGGCGCGACGATGGCAGCGGCGGCGATGGCGACGTCGACATGGCAGCGGTGTCTGCTCGGCAGCGGCGTCGGCGCGATGATTCGTCGTCGGACCGATCGCCCCTCGACGTGGAGTGCGATTCGACGAATTTCGACGATGCGATGGAGGTGAGGTGTAGTTCACCTAATTTTAGTTGTGGTTGAAATGACTTAAGTAAATTAATTGTTATGAATGGACACCAGGGACTTAGGCTACCGTAGTCGGGTGTCGGACGCGTATCTCGAGGCCTGTGCGGGATATTTCGGAGAGGCAATTGCGATTGCTTGAGGTAAGTAAACCCACGAGAAAGTCAATTTAGAAAGTACTTATTTTCCTTGTAAATTACTTATTTCACATTTCTTTTTGCCAGTTCAGTTTGCATTGTTACTCTATTCCCGCGTGTGTCTGTGTATGGTCGAAGGGACGGTGTGACCATTTTTCGGCTCCCTCGTCGATGACGATCCGATTGTTGCTACGGTGTTGGTTATACCTTAGACTACGCGTGAGATTTCTCTCAGCGAGTCGATGATCTCGAGAGCGAGTTGACGCGAGGCCCACCTCCGTCACAGATTTCCTCTCTTTTGAGGCGTTGGGCAGAAGTCTACCTTCAGGCTCACAGAGTTCCTCATTTCGACCGTGAAGAGGGGGTGTTGATTTCCTCACCCCCAGGGCCTTCTCGGTTCAGTTTTTGTGGAAACCCGATATACTTACTCTAGAACTTTAGTTGGAAAGCGAACATGGGACGGGAAGTGTCAAGGCTTATACGTTATATATTTTGATGTGTAATAGTATATATGCGTATACGACGCTGATATAGACGTCTGCGATTTGCAAATTCGACATGGATGGACGATCAGTTTTTCATACGGATGATAGAGGCCAGTCGAGCGGCTCGACACCTGCCGACTCGGATCAGATATTGTGCGACACGGTCGCACTCCATAGTTTGTAGCTCGAGGATATGTTCGATTGCTTCGAGCGCATGCAGCGGCAATACCGGCCTCTGTCACACTCGCCGCCACCACTACCGTAGAGCAAACAGTTGTCGCACCGACTGCTCCGACGACCTTGCTTACGACCACTACTACCGAGATACTGTCGGCAGTCACTGCATCATTGACTACATCGATCGTGGCACCGACACTGATTCCACCGTTGGGGATCACATTCGAGTTATTCTTATCAGCTGAGGCGAAATTGATTAAGGAGTTCGTTCATTTTCTGCTAAGCTACTATCATGGAGGTGGAGACCCAAATGTAGCTGGAAAGTGAATCATTTCACACGAGAAACTTCACGGACTTTTGAGGATTCACGACGACATACGAGCTAGGATTTTCGAATTTATGCATAGGGGAGATGCTGCAGTATGGTGAATCGCCCACACAGTCGCTCACGGAGAGCCGAGTACTTGGGTAGAGTTCAAGAAAGTCTTTTATGATCAGTATATCCCGATCAAGATTCAGTGAGACTGAGGGATGAGTTCTTGACGCTGAGGCAGGGTGGCCCGAAGGTGTCGCAATACATGGAGAGATTCACATACCTGCATACTTTTGTGATGGACGTAGCTGGAACCAAGCGATTTCAGGTCCACAATTTTATTCGAGGACTCCGACCAGAGATTGGGGGCGGAATATCACGCGCATGGGGAGTGTGGATGGAGTGGATGGTCTTGACCCACTCTACCTGGGGGCTCCAGCGACCTGCGAGGTTGGAGGGAGACCTGCGAGGTGGGATTAGACCCACGAGGTAGGACTGGGCCTTCACAAAATTTAATTGTTAGTTCTAGGTGAGACCTGCGAGGTGGGATTATACCCACGAGGTAGGAGACCGGCGAGGTAGGAGTGAGCCTTCACAAAATTTAATTATTAGTTCAAATAATAAATGTTTGGAGAGGGTGACGTTATATCATTTTAAACCTAGCCACACGATAGGCGAGTTGGGCCAACACATACGTTATTCTCGGCATGGCAGCCGAAGGTAAGATGTTACCATAACCAAATTGGCATACGATACCTATTTTAGATTGACAAACGATAATTGCCGAGAATGTTTACGTAAGCCATGACTTTTTAGCTCAGTGCGCCATCAGTTTGAATGTTGCAACAAGTAAGGAAGGGCAGTCTAATACGAAGTTAAATTGTTAATAGAAACAAATATTATCACACCTTGGTGTCTTGTCGAGATTAAGATTTTGACGATTACTTCATGCATACCGCGGGTTGTGAGTCAAGACATCCTATAAGTTTGAACACTTTAGAGAAATGATATATGCAAGATATGAATGACCTCTTTCTGAGTTGACACGTATAAGGTGTGTAGTATGATAGTTGACATTGTGAGTAAGGTATAGCTTATAGAAAATCATTCAAGATAGCTATAAAAAAAATAATAATAAAAAAAAAAATGTCTAACTTACGTTACACAGTCCACTATAGTGATCGTCAGATCGACGATTAGGAACATGTGTAAGACGTGGGACAAATAGGTTTTTAGTAGAATCTATGGAAGCAGATAGTGTTGAGATGACTCAGAACTACATGAAAGCAAGTACGGACTCCTTTAGCTTCGGCCAGAGCGCTGGAGTAGTCTTGCAGAAATAGCAGTTCGAGTAACTCCACTATAGTGCCATGATTTGTTCTTGGTCCGTGAGGTCAGTGGGGCCACACTGCCACTTATTGGATTGGGAACAAGTCAGGAATATGAGCCGAAATAGAGTTTGCAAATATATTTAAGGTCGAAATGATCTCAAGCCAACCTAAGGAACGAGCTGTTCCGAAGTTCTCACGAATCTAGAATTGACTCAATCGTAATAGATTTTGCACTTGTGATTAGTCCGAACCAACCCGCAGAACGTTAGGGATAATGCCCTAAAGGGACATGGAAAGCCTTGAAAGCTCAGTGATTTAAATCGAACTAAGCGCGCGCGAGTCATTAGTTTCGAGGAAAAAAAATATAGTTGTGTGGCGAAGCAAGAAAGATTTAGGTGATGTATTATGACTAGATTCTTAAACAGGGAAACAAAAGATTCTAGGTACGCGTTAAAGATAGAGAGTTAAGTTTTAACTCTGGAAGTCCAAGAGACGAAGTTGGAGTTAGTAGATTCACTATTGTTGTAATTATTAGCTCTGACATCCTGGTAGGAAATAGAAGAAGCGGAGTGTCTACAAATCTAAAATCTATCCATGCACGACTCTTTAGAGAATCAAGAGAAGCAAAGGTCGACATTACCATTTGAGTTATTGCACTTTTTATACCCTTGTATATGAGAGGTAAGACCTAGCTAGGCATACGCTACAACTAAGGCATGAGGACGTACGTTTCAACTACATTCGAGAACCTAAAACACGGCTTTGTATGAAGTTAAATATATGAAGTTCGAGCGTAGTTCAATAGTAAATTGTGCTTGTTTAGCATCGCAGAAAAGCTTTGAACACCTTAAATATGATAATAAAGCAAAACGACGAAGAAGTGCCTAAAAATATTTTCACTACGATCGAGTGACTTGATACGTTTTTGGGTAGGACATAATCAGAGATGGTGGGTTGCAGGGCTGCCAACAGAAATGACAGAAGAGCGAAGGTATCGCCATGGAAGCTTTATTTTTGCGTCTGATTGGCAAGCACCATTATCTCGATGAAATACGATAACCTCCAGATCTGGATACAAAGGTTAGCGTATATGTCTAGGGCGCCCAATTGTAGTCAAGCGACATGTCAAAAGAACATGATTTGTGTGAGCACTTAAAATGATATTTAATAGTCGCTCATTGGTTAAAGATTTAAAAATTTAGTTAAGGCTTTCAAGTAAAGACCAGATTGATGTCTGATACGGTAATACCGACAAGTTGAGTCGGGATCGTGCCTCGAGATGCACGGGGTCACACAAGTGGATGATTTGGTTTATTTGAAGGTTTCTTCTTGGAATGACCTCATTGAGGAAAGAGAGTCTACCATGCGAATACGATACCCCACTGGTTCCAAGGTAGAGATTGAATTAAGTTTGAATTTCGGGATGAAATTCCTTTTAGTTGGGAAGATTGTAACGGCCCGTTTTAATTAATCCCAATTAATTGATAAATTACGGATTTAGATCCTAAGCTCAAACCCACGTGGACGTCGCAGAATAGTCTACGACAAGCCTAATTGGTGAAATATGTTATTTTTGCGTAGCGAGTGTCTAATTATTTTATTATTATTTAATAGTTCGCGCCGCGTTAATCGAGAATTTCGCTTGGTCGTGTTGTGCGCGGGTAGTGACGAGAGTGTGTACGTCGCGGAGTACGCGTAACGCGGGTGTACGAGGTAGTATGGGGTTGAGTGTCACATCACATCACACATCATCTCACACGTCACATCAAATCCATCCCTCATCATGCTATTTTGTCTTTCGTCCAAAAAAAAAAAAAAAAAAAAAAACTTGCTTTCTTTCCTTTGAAAACGAACAGAGAGAGAAAGAGAGGAAAGAAAGGAGAGAGAGAAACATCAAAAGAGGAGAAAGAGAGGTACAGTGGCGGTGGCGGAGAGAGCAGAGGCTTTCGGCGAGGAGCGCCGGCGCGCGCGGCAAGCGAGGTGACGGCCAAGCAACGCGGCATCGGTGGTGGCTCTGACAGCGCGGCTCGCGAACGCGAAGAGCGGCGCGTCGCGGAGGGGACGGTGGCTCTGCGAGGTGGAATGGACGGCGCCATGGCGGTGCGCGCGACGCGGACGACCAGCAAGCGGTGAGTCGGCGAGGCGGCGCGTGCGTGGCGATGGCGCTCCAACGCTCCGATAGCGCACGGACGCGACGCTAACAAGCGCGTCGAGAAAGGCGATGGCGGCGAACCACAACGGCAACGAGCCGGCTGCACACAAGCAAGGCGATGGCGAGTGCCGGCAGCATGCAGCTTGGCGCTTCCAGCGTCGGGACAGACGAGGGAGGAAGCAAGCGGCAACGCGAGAACAGTGGCGGTGACGACGGCGCGCGCGGCGGCGACGAGCGTGGTAATGGCGCGACGATGGCGCGGCGGCGATGGCGATGTCGACATGGCGGCGGTGTCCGCTTTCGGCATGGCTTAAGCGTCGCGCGGTGATTCGTCGTCGGACCGATCGCCCTCGACGTGGAGTGCGATTCGACGAATTCGACGATGCGATGGAGGTGAGGTGTAGTTCACCTAATTTTAGTTGTGGTTGAAATGACTTAAGTAAATTAATTGTTATGAATGGACACCGGGGATTTAGGCTACCGTAGTCGGGTGTTGGACGCGTATCTCGAGGCCTGTGCGGGATATTTCGGAGAGGCAATTGCGATTGCTTGAGGTAAGTAAACCCACGAGAAAGTCAATTTAGAAAGTACTTATTTTCCTTGTAAATTACTTATTTCACATTTCTTTTTGCCAGTTCAGTTTGCATTGTTACTCTATTCCCGCGTGTGTCTGTGTATGGTCGAAGGGACGGTGTGACCATTTTTCGGCTCCCTCGTCGATGACAATCCGATTGTTGCTACGGTGTTGGTCATACCTTAGACTACGCGTGTGATTTCTCTCAGCGAGTCGATGATCTCGAGAGCGAGTTGACGCGAGGCCCACCTCCGTCACAGATTTCCTCTCTTTTGAGGCGTTGGGCGGAAGTCTACATTCCGGCTCACAGAGTTCCTCATTTCGACCGTGAAGAGGGGGTGTTGATTTCCTCACCCCCAGGGCCTTCTCGGTTCAGTTTTTGTCCCAGGGCTCGACAGCTATACACCACACTCGCGTTCCACATTCTTGATTATCTCACGACTTATATTCATGCTTTACATTTCTGTTCATTTATTTTATATGCATGAATTATAGCCGTTTTTCTTGGATTTCTTGTGAATACTAACTTAATTTCTCTAGGATTTACTCACCTGGAACTTGTCATTATTTTTTGTGGCAAGTTGCAGTTCCTACGACGAGCCGGGGGAAGGCGGTGATTGGCGACTAATCGGAGCGCCTCCACTAGCTTACTCGTAGGTGATTGTATTTACGTATATATACTTTTTGGGATAATGTTAGGAGACTTTTACCTGATACATGTATATCGACACTTATTATTCATTTTTGTCGCCTTAACTGATATACATGGTATCTTTTTGCTGGGTTTCCACCCCATAGGTTGTTAAATATTGCATAAACTATTTACATTAATTATATGCATGTTATTAAGACTTCCGCTACTGAAATAACTTAAATAAATCATAATAAATGAATTAAGTTATAAAAACTTTATAACTTAGCATATTTTGCCAAAATAATCATTTAAATATCAAAATGTACTAAGTTGGAGTATTAGATGGTAAGTTCGCGGGCCGTCACCGACAGGTGTGCAGGTGACGTGACATGACTTGGTGACGTGTCCGGCGACGTGGCGGTGCCCGGTTTGTCTCGGAATTTGGGGCCGTCACAGCAGCACAAACTCCCAGTTTTTCGGTCGACTCCTGCACGATTCTCCGAGCCACGTGGGTGCGACGTGGCGATCATCCATTCGTCCAGCGTAGCTCTTTGACGTGGTCCAGCCAATCAGGATGTGACACGTGGCGACGAGTCAGCAAGAAGCAACAGAGCGCGCGAACGTGGCGGCGACAAGTTAGAGGCGGTGGCAGACGTGGACCTATCAGAAGTCGACACGTGGAGCGGACCCAGATTTGCAGCCAATCGGCTATTTACACATGGCAGAGTCGGTTTTTCAAGCTAAAAACACCCCCTAGGATGCTTCTCGACGCATGAGTCACCTCCAAAACCCTAAAATCAGTCATGAGTACGATTTGGGCTATTTATATATATATAAACTTGACTCAATAGAAACTGTAGAAATTCGACGAGGTAGGGGTAGACCAAAGTTAACATGGGATGCATTAATTAAGAGAGATTTGAATAGTTTGCAATGCTCACCATCAATTGCACTTAATCGAGCACAATGAAAAAGTTTGATCCATGTAGCCGAGCCCAGTTAATTTGGGACTGAGGCTATGTTGTTGTTGTTGTTGTTGTTGTTGTTGTATGTCCGGGTAATCAATTTCTCGCCTAAGTCGAAGGGGAAGCGAGTTGGAATCATGGATTCATGGCATTCTTTGTGAGAACTTTTTTATTTTATTTTTTAATTAATTTAATTTCTCATATTTCATTGTTGTTAATTTAATGATTATGATTTAGATCTATGGTATGTATGAGGCCTGTGCATGCTTTTAGGTTGACAATCTACAGTTATTTGGAATATTAGTATCCGTGTAATTGTGCTTTTAGACGAATAAAGTAACAAACATTCACCCGTTTGCCGTAAAACCCTTTCGGTGTTTGAATGTACAACAATTGAATCTAGGTTAAATTGGGAGCGGACGCGATCCAGTTATTTAGGATTAGTGTTCCCATAGATCCATATTACTGCGGTTAGTGTGTTAAATCTGATTGGCGGATGTCTAGGGTTATACATTAATTAGGGAAGTAGTTAGTGGCGGACGTCCTGGCTATCGAGATTAGGGGAACTAAGAATTTTTGGCGGATGTCGATTTTCTATAGCTAATCTAGGAGAATTTAAATTAATAACTTTTAGGGAAAGATTGAGGACCATTGAATGCTATTGAATCTTGATTCTGATTTGTGGAACTGGAGATTTGGGTGAACTTTTCATTCTTGATATTAATTTTTGTGAACTTTTTGTTATTGCTTGTTTAATTAATTGTTTTATTGATTTTCTTGAAAACTCTCATATTTAGTTAACTTAGAGTAAACTCAAGTCCTGCAGATTCGACCCCGTATTTACCACTACTACACCCTTGCGGTTGGTAACTCGATTACGGGTTATATTTGGCACGAACGACACGCGTCAGTGTCCTTTAGATATGTTACCTCGTATGACAAGAAGTCGAAACTGTATTCTCAACTTGTGTAGCTTAAAAGAAGCATAAGAAATCTGAGACAGAGCTTTTCCAATTCAATATATGACAGCTCTTATAAAAAAAAAATTCAATATATGACAGCAGAACTGCATATTGAAAACAATTGTTGAACTGTAACATGTCGAAGGCAAGTTAATGTATTATAAAAGCTCCTCAAAGAAGTAAGGAACCCCACACCTAATACAAAGTGTCAAAGCTAACTTAGCTAATTTGTCACTTTTTTTTTTTGGATAGATCCATCTATTTTGGGCAACAGTCACTTCTTAGCGCTATACATTATATACTTGCATGCAAGTGACAAATGAATCAAATGATTACATGTTTACTTATTAGTACATCAAACCAGATGTCTGAGACTTTTTGGTGAGGTTTGATCAATGAAAACTCTTCTAATCTATAAAGTAACTCTAACCAGAAAAAAAAAAATACCTATATATGAACTGCTCAATAGATTATTTCATCAATTCTTTATTTTAAAGTTACCTTGCCATGAGAGCCGAGAAAGCATGAGCAAATGCATCTCTTCTTTTAGCATCTTCAGATCCACCCTCGCTCGCTACTGCTTAGAATCATGATTCACCATCGATATTGAATAAGAATAAATCAATCAGCAATGTCCAAGCAATTTGTTACTTCTCGATGGTAAGACATGAAGATGAAATAATAAAAATGTTGTATTTAGCAACTGTACTGGTGAAATATATATGATAAGACCAATTATTAAAAATTTGAGCAAATTCTTATCTTTTTTAGAAGTATAAGGACCGTATAGAACCATGTGGATGTTTATCTTAGCAACAAGATCTTCCAAATCTTCTGACACCACTGTAAGCCAATACCTACAACAAATTTAATGTACCTTAGAGACTAAATAAAATAGATACGAGCATAAATATTACTCAGAAAATGAAAGGAAGAATAATTTTCTTTTCTCTTTTCTTTTTTATTGTTTCCGGATACAAGGATGGGACAAAGAAAGAAAAATCAGGGAGCAACAAATTGAAATAGTGTCTTACTCCAAGGTCAATGGTGTTGGGAAAAAAAATCTAGTATCGCAAACTTAGCAGCCCTCGACCTTCCTGATCCGAGGTCGTTTGAAATCCTCACACTAAGTAGGAAGGCAGCACAAGAGAAAAATTTGTAGTGCTTTCGAAAACATATGATAACAAAAATAACCAATTTTCGCAATGCCAATGGTTACCTGATTGCTGCATTCCAACCGAAGAACACCATAATCTCTCATCCATTAAGGTTGGTGTTGCCATCACAAAATGAAAAATAATCATGTTATTAACAAGAGAAGTGAAAATTAAAAAAATTATAGGCCATGTTTGTTGATGAATGATTAATGGATCATATCAAATAGAGCTAGCAGCAATTTCAACTTAGCATTCTTCAACCGCCCCGCCAAAAGCACGAGAACCATATAGTACAGTTTTAATCAAACTATCTCAATGTAATACCTAAGAAGTAGCAATCATTTGAAAACCAAATCCACAAACTAATGAAAATCATTTAAAGCAAACAAGAGAAGGAATCAATAAATTGTCATGTACCAATAACAAAATTCAATAACAATAAACTCAAGTGGAGTTTCCATGCTTAATAGAGATGACAATCTTGTGCTTATGGATGGAACAACGGATCAGTAAATTGTCATTTTCCAAATAAATAACCAATGCTAGAATTCTTGGATGCGATCTAAAAAGATGAGAATCTTGCCTTACAAAATCCTAATCTTCCATTAATCGTAAATTTATATTTGAAAGGACATGTATTATATACGTGTCTCTACTGTCAGATTGGTGTTAACTAACTAAATATATCGGGTCAAATTTCTTTTTAAAAAATTGTAGTCATGTAAATTAACTGCAGATTCTTTTTATTGAAGTTCTTATAACCTTTTAACATAGACATTAGACAATTGGCTATCTAATTCTATTCTATGTTTAGAGTAATGGTGAAATGCATTTGCTTTCTTATGAAGATAAGAAAAATATTTACTTGTGCAATCTGAAAATGTACATTGTGAAAAGCAGGATAAAGAAGCCAGTGTACTTGCTAAACATTACCACATTTTCACATATGAGAGTAGATGCACATCTTTCACTCTACAGCGGAGACCACAAGGGCAAGGAGTGCAGCCACTGGTGCATCCCCGGTTTGCCCGATACCTGGAATCAGCTTATGTGTGTTGATCTTATTCACTGAAACACAATTTAGGCTCATTTAGCTACATATATATACATTACTTCATTGCTTGAAACATCGATATTAGCAAAGTATATGATCGTAAAAAATAATTGAATGTGCATGGAGATACAAAATTAATGTAGCCAACCCAAATGATTGGAATAAGGCTAGGTATTGCAGTTGACATTCTAAGAACAAGGGAAGCTTCTCATTTTCCCTTCTTGAATTCTGATTAAACAATAAGATGCTTGTGAAGTCCATGTAAGTTCCGAAAAAAATGCAATTATCTCAATTGAAGAAGGAAGGAAAAGTATCTCAATTATAAGAAAGTTACTTTTATCACCTTTCAATTATTGTGAAACATTTCTAAGAAGAAGTTGAAAAATTATTTAAGTAAACAAAACTTCATTGCAGAAAAATAAATACATAAATAAATAAGGGTAATTAGATTGATTTGTGGTTCAGCGTACGGTAAAAAATTATGATAGACCTAGTAAATACAATAGGTAAAGAAAAATTTTCATGAATGAATCAAGTAGCATGATAAATTTTTTCCATGCCTCCTCCGTAATATGAAATTACGGCATAATAATAACCTGCTAGTGTTATCAATCTTCCATATAGTTGTTTCTAGGCAATTCTGCCCTATGGCAATTCACTATCTTATATTTGTAAGATATTCACTAGCATAATAGCATGTTATTTATCATTCAATTCACATTTAAAACAACAAGAATAGACATAGCATGGGATAAAATCAATGAATCAAATCAAATAAATGGATATCATGCAAACTAGACTCATCAAGTGAGCATAGACACAAAGAACACATGATATAAGAATACGAAGGCAAAATAGTCAAAAGGACTATGCAAGGACAACAATTAATAGAAATGAAATGTCAAGTAATGTTGTCATTGGGTATACTCACAACAACAAAGTAAAGTCCTAGCTTTACTAGCCTCCCGATACTCCAAATAATCTTGTATTTGCTCTCTCGTACTCTTTTCCTAGATTCCTAAGTTCGGTGTCTCATTAGTTCAAATATAGTGGGTTTAAGCTCAATTTAGTGGTTTTTATTGTGTATTCAAATTGGTTCAATAGACTTTAAATCAATCTTCATAAATCAGCCCCTAAAGACTAAATTAAGTTTCAATTTCAGTCCTACATTTTAACGCACTTTTAGGCATGAAATTGTCCAAATATCGAAATCCTCTATCAGTAGAATTATTTTTTGGTCTCTCTCTTAGCTTTCCGGAAAGGTTTAGTTTGCAAAATTCTGATTTAAAATGAAAGAGATGTCATGATTTTACTAAACATATAGGTCTAATTGGAAATTAATCCGACCAGCGGACTTAGAAAGTCTATTTCTCCCAATCTATAGTTCTTAAAAATGTAATTTTTGGTCACAAGGCAGAAAATATACCCAAATACAATATACTAAAAGATCAGCTCATTTGGATCAGTAGTTAGGGAGTTATGCTTTTAAATAGTTTAGTTTCAAAACTTTCCTTTTTAATTCCAGCACCTACTTGGAGAGCATGTTTGGACATAAAAACATTTGAATCAAAATATCTTCAGTTAAGCAAAGTTATTCCCCAAATGCCACTTGTTTGGATCAATTTGGATCTAAAATGAGCATATTATGACCAAATTACCCAGGTTGATTTCTAATACAACATGCAGAATTCTAGTTTTGGTGTTGCAATTTCAAAAATTCATATCTTTCTTATTTCAAAACAAAATTAAGAACTTCAATATAGCTGGATTATCAGCTTGAAATGAGGAATCTAAATATATAAATCAATTACAAATACTCAATCATCTACCATTTGAAATTAGCCTAAAACCAGAACTTGTTCTAATTTCAACTAAAAAATGTGTACCTAGTTGATGTAGCACCCTAGGTTGAAAATTTCTCACCAACTCCCACGGGTTCCTTCAACACCTTGATGATTCACTCCTCTTTAGCAATTCCTTCTTCTTCTCCAGCAAAAATGAATGAGCGATTTGGTTTGCATGTTGTTTGATCACTAATATTATATATTAAGTTGATGTTCCTTCCTAACCCTTGATCTCCATGGATTTATGTATCCCGAGGAATATCTAACGGTCCACCTCTTGCCATATATCCCACTAACTCCCACTAACTCAACCTCAAGTGACATCATTTCATTACTCACCTAGTTCCTAGATGTGTCAATGTATATCTCTAGACCAATCTTATGCTTTTCATTTAATTTACTCAACTATAGACCTTTAATTTGATTTACATTAACAAACACAACCATAGGCTTATAAGTAAGTCCTTATTTCATATTAGTATTAAATAAGACTTACCAAAATGATAACTAGAGGTTCCCGGCTCGCTCATACGCTACTCGAGGCGTGTCCCCACTCTCTTCTCGACGCCTACTACTATACAAACCGACTTAGTAAGTCTACACAATACATAACACTAAGCAAACATCAATACAAAAATACAATATACCTCGGCCACGTGGTGTAGGTCCCACGTCAAGGATCAGTGATCCTGATTAAGGAATTAAAACGAGGGATAGAGAATTGGGCCGTGACAAAAATAATGCCACAGATGTTATATTCATTCGATTTATTTCGTCAAAAAAGATTACCAGATTCTAAATGCGAGCAGCAATATTCATAAGATTTACTTGCTATCTGAACTACAAAATAATTGTGCTTGCAGAGGACAACAGATGTCGTGGCCTTTCGAGAAAGAAACGGTACGCCTCTAAAATTCATAACTTTGTATTGGAATGCTATCGTTTGTAGTTGTATGGAATGCTTGATTTTATTTGAAAGTAGTGCTACTGGTACCTCTACTTCAGTAATTTTAGTCATTCAACTGCAACAGTTACAAGTCTAGAGTACTGAGTCATTCAAGAGTGGCTTTCTTTTTTACTATAGATGATGCAATCAAATACGGCGAATCAGAAAGTAATGCTTCTCTTGTCTACGATGATCATGTTGGTGTTAACTTGGATCTCCTAAAAGTTCATGAACGTGATTCTACAAATTTTGTATAATTAGAACATGCATCTATCTTTTACAGTAGTAATTTTGATTTTCGTTGATATCTATCCGACATAATTAGCGACTTAGACAAACTAGCGGAGTTGTATGATCATAGCACGGACAGTTCTCAAAGTTGATATATATTTATGTGTTGGATGATGTCAAAAAATTATTTTCCTTTGTTAGAGATGGGTAATTAAATTAGTAACAGAAATGTTAATATTTTTTATAACAAACAAACAATTTGCCACAAAAGTTCAAATAACTTTTTACTTTTAAATCTCATATCAAATAATCGGGTGGTCCAATTGATTTGGTGAACCGAACTTTTTATTGTGAACAGAGTGTCAATGATATGATTAGGGGAAAAACATGGCGTGCTACAGATACTGAGATACATAATGGAGGTCTAGTACTTCATCTTCATTTTTTACAATTCGATTTACATTCAATTATAACTTCCTCGTTGAATTGAGATTGTTCTTAATTTCCTTTTTTTGTTGTCCTAATTAATTTGGTGACTGCCATGTGTTCGACAAAATGCTTCAAAGAGTTAAGAGACATAGATTTTGGCTTGTGGGGTCTGCTTTGTGGCACAGAATAGTGTTGTAAAGTCCTTCCTCTCTCTGTCTTTCGGTTGATAGGCAGTTTAAAAATTTTGTTACTCTTCATAAAATGGATCAAACACGTAACAAAATCGAACATAATGGAAGAGTTTGATCCAAGTAGTCGACCCCAATTAATTTAAGATTGAGGCTATGTTGTTGTCTTTTTATTATTATAGGTGTTTGAACTGCCTCGGCCCCTCCTGATTAAGGCCCGACTAATCTCTCATGGTTAGGAGGGTACCCCTACCACTGACCTAGAGGTTGAAGGAGAAAAAGCGTAGTTGTTGCCAATTGAACCCGTCACCTTTGTACTAAGGCCCTCTTCGAAATCTCTACATGCCACCACACCCATTGGCGACATGCTAACTATGAATTTAAGCACTGAACTTAATTACTTTTCAGAAAGTACATGATTCATTGTGTTTTGTTGTCTCAGCTCTATAGGAAAAATAGAAATCATAGTGATTGATACATCTGGGGTGGAGAAGTTGTTGGTGAAATAGTTTGTGAAAGGTGAGGATGAAAATGGGATATCGATTGATTGGGAATGTAAATTAATGATTAATTGAATTAAAGTTCTTTAACTAGAATATAATTCTTGAGAACACTTCACACTCTATCATGAGGTCATCTTGGGTATATCTCATTGTTTCAACATTTGGTATCATTCCTCTCTAGGGGCTTTAAGAATGCAACAGCTTAATTTTAATTTCTTTGTTTTTTAAAATATATGTACAGATTGTGTAGTATAATTAATTAAGAGGGCAGAAATTTGATGAAGTCATTTGAAAATAAATTGAAACATACTTTTCCCGAAACTAGAATAGTACCTTCAAAACTAAATAACTAATCTAAATTGTTGAATTATTGTTTTCGTGTTAATCTTTTTGATCGTCTATTTGGCGCTTGATCGCGTAGGAATAAAAACCAAAGTAATTAACCTTATTCAAGAAAGGAATCTGTTAGCTACCTATATTGTGCCTAAAGCAAAGTTCAAATATGCTATAATTGAGTCTCCAATATAAGTAGAAACTCTTATTATGTGGGAGACACGTCCATGCCAAAGAAGAGGCTCATTTTAATAGCAAAAGGTGGTTAAATGGCAAATGGGCATGCTCCTTTCAATGCAACTAAAGACGATGGCAACTATTCTGCTCCAGTACCTATGATTGGGTTATACATAGCAGGAGCCACGTCGGTATGTCTTCTACTCATTGTTTATGATTTAGTTCATGCTTATCGAAGTAGAAGGTCGTGGATTCCTTGTAGATTTTTCACATTGAATTCATTTACTCTCACTGTTCTTGGAGTAGTTACGAAAATTCCAGTTGATCTCACGACGCCAATGCCTAATGGGCATGAACAACTAGCCAAGCTAGGTGGTACTATCATATTATGCATTTTCATGGTGCTTTTCCTTCCGTCCATTGAAAATATGGAGACTTCTTCGCGTTTAGCAAATGTTGCATCCATGACCCTCATTGCGATCACCATTGTTGTCAATATTTGCTTACAAATCGGCACGGGTTTAATCTTCAAATTTGTGGCAGAGCATGTCATAATCATTGTTTTGATGCTTCTTCTTTTAAGCATGATGTGGTCTTCTATGCTTGAGGTTGATGCAGTGTTTAAAGTTTTAGTTTCCACGTACAAAATAGACCTAAAGGATGAGAAATCTAGAGGAGGAAATATGATTAGAGGAATTATGAATTATTGTGTATATAGCCACAGTAGAGAACCTGAACTTGTAAGATGTAAGCTTTCGCATTACCCTACAATGGGTCTTCTTTGTGCAATTTGTTTGGTCGTTTTACTGGAAGCTACATTTCGAGCGCTTGACTGGAAGAAACTTGCGTTCTCTGGCCAAAATGCTTCCGACTATAAATGGTCGATGTGGTTTGTAGTTGGCACACAAATTGTCACTATAACAATTGGGTGTGCGTCCATTGGCTTTAAATGTCTAGTCTTGGGTAGCCAAATGAAGCCGTTTCGCTTTGAGGTGTGGAAACATGTTGACTTCCTGCTATATCAGCGGACACGATCTTTTGTGCCATATTTTCAGAACTCTTATTTGCCTAAGAGTTTATCAAGATCATGCATTCTAGAGACCTCTCAGGTTTTACAAGATATTGTTTCTTTTGTGCAATTCGCCATTGATATCGGCATGGATTGGATAGACCAATTGCTTGTATTCTCTATTGTTAACATGAAGAGGTTAATGGGGAAATGTCTTGGCATTTTCAAGAAGAATAAGAAAGGTGAAGATCAAAGTATTCATCATGACCAATTAGGACCATTTCCACTTGATGAAGTTTTCAGAACATGGAAGAATAAGAAAGGTGAAGATCAAAGTATTCATCATGACCAATTAGGAGCATTTTCACTTGATGAAGTTTTCAGAACATGGAAGAATAAGAAAGGTGGAGATCAAAGTATTCATCATGACCAATTAGGACCATTTCCACTTGATGAAGTTTTCAGAACATGGATGTTCAAAAAATCCTTGGAGAACATAACAATGCTGATATTGAAGGAAAGAGTTGAGCCCTCCTCATCTCATCTCATTCCACTATTGTCTCGTTATCCTAATCCTTCATTCATTCAAAATCTGACTTCAATGGAGGGACAAATTAAGGACGAATTCATTTTAACGACGATTCTTGTAAGAATTATCGACGCTATCCTGCCTTCTGACCTCACTAGATCATTACTTTCCGCATTTGATGAAGTTTTCGATGCTCTATGTTTCATATTGGAAAACACTAGATCGAAAAGCTTGGAAAGCGATATATATATGTCTGTTGCTAGAGATTATTGGATGTGCAGGCATTCCAACAACCATTTCTTTCAAAAAGGTTTCATTAAACCTTTGAAGAGATGGATCAACAAATCAAATTTGGGTGTTGGTCCTGCTCTTCAAGCATTCAGACCAGGTAGTACATCGCTATCAAGATCAGTAATTGGTACTGTTGTCGACATCATTAAACCACAAGAAAGGGAATCGTTGCAAGAGTTGCATAAACGCCTAGAAGAACTTTTTGTTTCGTTGTTGCATCGATTTATTAATCGTCTTCCTGAGGCTATCTCCCATTACATGGTTGAAAGCCCTCCTCATGATTTTCTAAGGAGAGCTAGCCTTTGCTTGAAGTTCCTCTGCAAACTTAATCTGTTTGATGTGTTTATTGTGGTTCCATGGTCTGAAGCAAATATAGTCAAGTTCATTACAAGGGATTATGTCACTCCAACTTCTATCATGGTTGCGGTGCTTCATATGTATCTTTCTCCTAGTTATGATTGGCTTGCTGTTCATGGCAATGAAAACGTTGATCGTGACAACGATGAGTATTCCGGCCCCTCTGGCACTACAAATAATGATGACGACGACGACGACGACGCCGACGATGAAATCACGCCGGTTTAGTGTACATAATGAAGGTTCAATGGTGAAGGTATGGACTCGATCATTTTAACATATTTTGATTTGCATTGATCAGGATAAGTACTTACTGGTAAAAAAAAAAAAAAAAATATATATATATATATATATATATATATATATATATATATATATTATTGTTTTCATCTATTATTGCATTGATTGGCTTCTTTGTATATTGATCTTTTCCATTTTGTTCTTTTGGTACCACTACTACCTTTCTTGCAGTGGTTGTTCTTTTGAAACAACATTTGAATAATTAACTAGAGTGCACCTGATTCGACATGGCATGGGTGATAACAAAGTTACCTAGCAACATCCTCTCAGTGCCATAGCCTTGCCATTTCAGTCCATATATGATGCGGTGGTGGCTGTGCAATTATTTGGAAAGCGAAATGTATGATCTAGCTAGTTGTACCTAAAAAAAATGTACGTATGAGTCGGAAGTTAATTTGTGAGATGTAAAATTGCAGTGTCCTACAATGGAAACTTTACTAATCGTTTGCATGATTAAGACTTTAAGTAGAAGTAGATGCTACAACAACAACAACAACAACAACAAGATGCTACATTTTGCCAAAAAAAAATGCCATAATATATGAAGCTCTTGGTGACTTCAAAACAATTACACATTTTTATTTTTTACAATATTTTGTTTGTTGTAAAAATTGTTACGTGCATAAACACGACACGACAGAATAGCTACGGCAACTAAGATCTAACAATCCACATGAAAGATTCTTGTAGATTATACACAACACGAGCCGATATTTTATATTTAAAGCTAGACGTTTAGCGCATATTTGGATATTAAAAAGGAATCAAAACGTACATTAATTCTCTAATCCTATTCAAAAGAATTGTCATTAATTTGGTTGTGAATGCGTTGTGAAACTAAAACAGTGTAGAATTAGAGAGTGTTGTTTACAAAGTTGAAACACAGACAATGCACAAACACTATTACAATCATATAACGAATAACAAAACTTTCAACTAGGGAAGTAAAATCTAAGACATTCAACGAGAGAAGACAGAATCGAACACTTCCAACCAGGGAAGACAAACTAACTATAAAATGAAAAAAACTAAAGAAAAACCAACTCAACCGCATCCACACACAACTGTTGAGGAAGAAGTACCGCAACAAGAATAGAGCCAATTGAGTCTTCATAAATTTGACTAAATCTGCATCTTATTGGATGAATAAAATGTAAAAGGATGTTATTGGAACCGTCGCCGATCAAAAATGAGGATCAACGGTGGTTCAAGATAAAAAAACCACTTAAAAAAATCATGAAAAGAACTTGAGGGTTTGGGGAAAAGAAGAAGTGTGCGCGGCTGTTCTTCAAATTTTACTAATTTAGTTCGAATTATCTAACCCCATTATGAATCTTGATATTTATATGAGCTAATCTATCACAGTCCACTAAACAAGACTTTTACTTTTTAAATTATAAGTAGATGTAAAAACATTTGAGTTTAAATTAAAGCCTTTTTTCTTTAACTTATAAATATATTAAAATTCAAATTGAATACCCCTCGATTTCAAAATCCTTCAAATTCTTTTAAAATCCTTCCAAATCATCCAATTGAATACACTAGTTTTTTCCCATTGTCTCATAAATGTTCATTTATAAAAATGATTAAAAAAAAAATTCGATATCTACTATGGTAGGTGATGATATTTTGATGCCGCCATGTGCAACCCACAGTTTACTAAGAGGAAACTATTTTTTTTTGCACTCCACTTCCAAAAATATGCCCTCAAATGAAATGACATAGTTACCTATCACAACTCCCACAAGCACTCGTATGCCTCTTTCATTCTCACGTTGTGCACTCCACACAAACCGCTAATCTTCGACTCTGACATTCTCCTCCAACCACCGGCGACATGAACTTGCGATTTCAAAGCTCACTACTATCGTAAGAGTCAATTTCATCATTGTTGTCTTGTCGAGTTTTTGTGTTTTTAGAAATTTCTAGTTGGGGTATTTTTTTTGGGTGCCCTCATATAGTGGGTTGCCCTTAGTAAACTATGGCGTGCACATAGCTGCGTCAATGATATTTTCAAATTGTACTGTGGGGATGTGCGGACTGAAATAATAATCTCACATAAATAATATATAACCCGATGAAGGTTTGGCGTGATGGCAAGGATCACTTCAACCTTTGCATCGGCCTTAACTAAGTATCTCGAGTTCGAGCTTAATTTGGCCATGGAGTCCCTTTAAAATCCTTGAGGAAGCACTTTACTTTCATCTAGTGGTCCTTCATGGTTCGAGCTCCGAGTAGTTGAGGACCATTGAGCTTCGGATATCAGATAGTTTAAAAAAAAAAAATGTTTGTGTTGAAGGTGGTAATTAAGATGGGGACCGCATCGATACCAGTAGAGATTCGGACCTACATAGATTGGTGCGAGCTTGCCGACCAGTGGGATTTGGTCCACCACATCAACAATAATATGTATTCTACTTCAAAGGTCGTTAAGAAAACATAACATTTCAAATTGTTAAACAACTTAATCAACTCAAATCAGATAAGTTATATACTAAAATTTTCTGTGATATCCATCTCAATTTGGATATTTTAGTCATGTACCATTGCAAATTTGCAATATATATATACCTTCATATGATGATATCCTACCTTGAAACTCATGTTCTGCATTCAGTATGTAATGAAATGCCACATATGTTATATTCATTCGATTTATTTTGTCAAAAGTAGTGCTACTGGTACCTCTACTTCAGTAATTTTAGTCATTCAACTGCAACAGTTACAAGTCTAGAGTACTGAGTCATTCAAGAGTGGCTTTCTTTTTTACTATAGATGATGCAATCAAATACGGCGAATCAGAAAGTAATGCTTCTCTTATCGTTAACTTGGATCTCCTAAAAGTTCATGAACGTGATTCTGCAAATTTTGTATAATTAGAACATGCATCTTTCTTTTACATGCAGTAGTAATTTTGATTTTCGTTGATATCTATCCGACATAATTAGCGACTTAGACAAACTACCGGAGTTGTATGATCACAGCACACGCATCTCTCTTTTATCATAGGACTTATTCCAATTTTGTTTAATATTTATATACACTTGAACTGTCTTTTGAAGGCAAAAAAGAGTCAAGTTTATGTGAGCTATTTTATTTGAATACATTTAGAAGGCCAAAATGCTGTTGCTGAACATGGTATCAGAGCCGACGGTTCGATCGGGACCTGTCGAAGAAAAAAACCCTTGGATAGATTTCGGTCCAAGGTGGAGTGTTGAGATGTGTGGACCGAAATAATAGTCCCACATCGGATAATTGAAACTTCATAGTGAAGTATATAAGTGGTGATCTCCTCTTAACTAGAACCGAGGCCTTTTGAGATAAAACCCCACACCTATAAAAATTGAAAGGTGGTCAAGTTGGGGACAGTATCGGTACTGGCGGAGATCATAGACTCGCGGAGAAGTGCCGCGGGCCGACGCTTGCGGATAATGTGCCGCAGGCATGAAAAATCAACGTGAATAAAACAAATGATCATATGTCATAAGATGAAGATGTTTAGCACCACAATCACATAAAACATTAACTAGTCTTTCTTTCTCTGTGTTAATTATCATATTTTTTGTATTGTATTGAATGCAACTTTCATAAAAAAAAATGAGGTATCATAAGAGGTTTACCATTTCAACGAGGGCATGTTACAATCGGCCAGAGCTTACCCAGATATATCAAGCACAAGCAGCTGAGAATCTATAGAAAAAAAAAAAAAAAAAAAAAAAAGATCAGACGAATCCAGTAGAGACTTCCAAACTTCAGCATTGTTAATCTTGATAACAACAGAGAAATTGCAGAGTTCATCCTGCTTTAATTAATTTACAACCTTTATATAATTGAAGAGAGCACAAACTTGAGATATAAACAGATCTCTTACGCTCAAAATTTTTAGTGGCACTTGTAACATTAATTTAACTAAGCCTCCTAATTAAGAAAATAAGAATTAACAAGTCAGTGCAGGGCTGTAAACTCAATTTGAGAACCACCAAATTACATTATCTTGTTACAAAAGTGAACATCATCAACCACAATCTTCAAATCAAAATTCACGATCAAAGACCATAGCAAATCCCCAAGAATTAAGCTCCTAAAGCTGAACGACAATTGCAACCACCAGCAAATAGCCAAAGAGCGAAGTCCTCCCGGTTATGAATCACTCCTCCATAGTGAGTAACTCTTGCCATTTTGTTAAATGCAATGCATTTCCAACTCTAGTTCAACTTCTGCAGACAATCACCCGGTCATAATAGTCTCATTGAGTTCAACGTCTGCAAATAGCCGATACCATGGTTACATATATAGAAGACGTGGAATGATGATCGCCACTGCATCATAGTCCATAGAGTTCACCTTGTTTCAGCAGCAGCTCAATATGTGATCACTGAAGAAAATTATGAGAACAAACTCATCAAAATCCAAGTGATAGGTCTGACTACTACACTTGAAAGTAAGCCTCCAAACCACCAAATAATCGAAGATCCAAACTCAAAATCAATTCAGATTCTAGCTATGAGTACTAGACATCTTACCTATGAATGAACGTTGTCAATTCAGATGCTTGTAGATGGGCTTCTTTGAGGAAGGGCTTGTAGCAACAATTAGTGTTTCCATGTGCCAAACCAACTATATGATGGTCTCCAAGAAAACCTAAGAGATTATCGTGATCAATGCAAAGACAATATATAATAAAAGGCGAAAGAATAGTTCACTCACATTTGTAGGTTCCACTACTACAATATTCTAACCAACTAGAAAATACTCTGGCTAGCCTTTGTTCCTTTTCGTATAAAAGAAAACAATAGAAAATTTTAACCATTCACGTTCTTGCTGAAATTCCAAGAATATGCGAACTCCTAAATTTAATTACATGAATATTCAACATGTTGAGAAAGATTATAGCAGATTCAAGGACATGGTTGAGATCTTGAATCACTAGAATGATATGAAGGGATATGAATTGTAGCGAAGTAAATAGATTGTGTCATGATTCATACGGGTCATATCAAAGCTACTGGAATTAAACCTTACGAATAAAAAGAAAACAAATTGAAGCAGTTCTTATTCACTGATTTTATAAAGCAGAAAACATCAGAATATTTGATGCATTCATGTTCTTGTTGGAACTCAAAGAGAAAATAACTTCATATTAATCTGGCTAGCTGAGAATTTTGATGTTTAGAAGGAATAACAACATACCGAAATAATTAGCAGTCCAGTGTATCGCAGAAAAACTTCTGAGCTGGTTTGAGCATAGACTTCCAAAAAAAAAAAGCACTAGTTGGTGCGTCGAAAAGAGAAAGAGAACTCCTAATTAGTTTAAAGGAAAAAAATTGCCAAGAGAACAAGAACTCCAAATTGAAGGAGAGAAAATGACAACAAAAGAAAAAGAACGAAAGTTAGAAACAAACAATTTTAAATACTCAACGAGCCCAAACATGAAAATAAGATTCCAAATCCAATTGTAGTTTTTCTGCTTTTTTGTCAGTCAATCAGAATTTCAGTCATGAAAAATTACATCTAGTTTCACCATTCATTCGACTAAATCATCCTAACTAAGAAAAAATATATAAATTATTGAAAAATGGTTACCTTGATGCACGAGCAAACATGTTGAACATCTTCAAGAAAGCTTTCTGGAATTCTTTGTTCTTCCATTGAAATTGTTTGGGCCGGGTATGTAATCTGTTTCATTCCATTCAGTTTAAATGCTATATAGCAGTGCCAGAAGTCGAGAATCTAAACTAAATCCGCATCAAGTTACCTTCGTAAACTACCCGCAAAGTGCAAATAGTTTTCTTAGCGAGGTCAATTCTATGTACGGTTATCTTTCCATGTTGCAGAACTCCTCACAAGCTCCTATGCCAAAAAGATACAGATTTCAGATCAAGTCAAACCTTGATGTGGAAAAACGTTCTGGTTAAGAACCTAAAAGGAGTAAATGTCAAAAGTAACTAGTATAAGTAACCACGAGTTATGGCACTTGAAGGAAGTATATGAGCTTCTATGAACCACCACCACCCCCACCAGCAAAAACTTTTAGGTAGGAAATGAGCCAATAAGGAATTTCTGCGAGACGTATATCTTTATTTGCATTAGTCAAAGTGCAAATGACATTTAGACATGTAAAATAACATGGTATTAATATATGCTAATGGAGTATAAAAAGCTACCTACCTCTAGTTCTTGTATGCTTTGTAACATGTGATGTCATTAAACATTTAATGAAGCAGGTAAAATAGAGTACCCACGACGTGCTGCACAAAGTTCAAGTGAAGAAACATGCAGAGTATATTAGAGGATTAAACATAGAAAAATAAGAACATTAGATTATTAAGAGCAAAGTCAAGTAAATAAAACCTAGAATAGCCATAAAAAACCAGCTTGGAGATCTAAAACAAAAAGATGCAACGAATTAAGTGCCATTGAAACACAATCCACAAAATGAACTGACCAAATATAACATGACAAGCTTGGCAAGTAGGGGTGGGCAGCGGTTTTCGAAAAACCGCCCAAACCGCCCAAACCGACCAAACCGCCCAAACCGACCAAACCGCGCGATTTGGTTTGGTTTTTAAAACTCGCGGTTTGGTTGCGGTTTGGTCGCGGTTTTCGTTTGAGAAAACCGCGGTTTAACCTAAACCGAGGGCATTTTGGTAATATAAACCAAAAACCCTAAAAGTTAACTATAAAACCAAATCTTCTTCACTCTCCCACCGCCCCACAACCCTCTTCGCACAACCCTCACAACCCTCTCCCACACGCCGCACAACCCTCTCCCTCTCACTCACACTCCCGCCGCCGCCACCTCCTCACTCTCGCATCACCTCCCTCACTCTCGCCGCCATCACCTCACGCTCACGCCCGCCGCTATCACCTCCCGCTCCGGCTCCGCCGCCATCACCTCCCGCTCACGGCCGCCGCTCTTCGATCGCGCCTGCGCCTCTGCCATGCGCGCCGTCACCTCTCTCTCCGCTCACGCTTGGCGCGCCATCGTCGCCGCCTTCCACCGCGCGAACGTTCACCGCCGCCTCGCCCCGCTGCCTCGCCGCTGCCTCACACCAAAACCGCAACCAAACCGACCAAACCGCGCAAACCGCGGTTCGGTTTGGTTGCGGTTTTGGTGGTTCGCGATTTGGTGGTGGTTTGGTAAATCACTAAACCGCAGCCCTTCGGTTTGGTCGCGGTTTGGTGGTGAAGTTTGCCCACCCCTATTGGCAAGGGTGCAGAAGAGAGTCGCATTAGAGAGATTTAGGCGCTATCAAAAAGATTAAAGAAGATCATGAAGAGATGGGGCTGAAAGTTGAAAAAAACTGATTCCCTTCCTCACACACCCGAATGGCCCAATACAACCAATGAGAAGCCGAAATCAAAGTGGACAATGAAGATGAATAAAACAGTGATACCTGCAGCAGCAATTGCTGATAAAAGAAAAAAAAAAAGGAATACTGGGAATCAAACGAACCTCTAAACCACATGGTAATCATTCAAGCTCAGGGTTTATACCACCCATAAATGAACAGCAGTCCCAAATTCGCAATATTTCAAGCGAAATAAGCTTCCCAAGCCCATAAAGTGTGATCTCAAAGGATTTCAATTTCCATTTGTGATCCCATGAAGAAACTTCCAACGAAATCCTGTCATTCATAATAAGAAACTTTTGTAAGAAATCCAGTTAGCCAACTTTTGAGCATCTTATTGACAAGTCTTGAGAGACATGAGTTGTCATCGATGTCCTACACAAAATGTAACAAGAAACAATTAGCTCTCTTAAAGAGTATAATTAAAGCATAAACTACGCATAGCTCAACCTGATTCATCGGTGGCCACCAATGCATCTCGAGACAAATTAACTTATGTTGTAAATTAGATGTGTCGATTTAACATGCTCATTGTGTACAGTTCAAGTCAAATCTTGATAGGATTTTGTTGAAGCATATTAGCATATAGATCAAATAATAATGTATCATATATAATACAGTAGAAAGCATATTATGCCGAAACAAATGGCTACCTAACACTGATACTGATATTGATAAGCCTTCGCCCTACAAGTCGAATACTGTAATAAAATAGAATCTCTAAAAAATTATGTTAATTTAGTACACACAAATATACAATGACTTTCTGCGTCGAACTCACAAGAAAGCAACATGCTAATATGTCAGAGAATTAAAAATGTAAAACAAGAGCGGGGAATTAATTTAGAATCAGATATGGTAGACACTAGACAGGATATAAATAAGATTTGTGGTTAATCTTATAAAAAACATACATCAAACATAAAATAAACATACATGCAATTGCAGAGAATTACATGTATGATTATTTATTAATTTGAAGAAATGAATCGAACAAGTCAAAGCTAATATAAAGCATTCAAGCACTTAGAAGAGGAAAAGGGGAGACAAGCACGCAAGATTGGGAATGGAACAAACCTCTTAATCAACATTAACTTCTGAAATGTAGGAGATCTTATGCCACTCTGAACTAAGCGAGCCAAAATCGCGTCTCTTCTTGGGAGGTTTGCATCTATCTTTGAGGAGGGGGCAACGCCAAATATTCAATCTCCTCAATAAGATGAGCTTTCGCATTTCGTTTGCGAGGGCGGTGCATTAGGTTTTTGCAATTCCGAATACTCAAAATCTCAAGCGATGTAAGTCTCCCAAACCACTCGGGCAAGTCTGTCATTCCATCAAAGCAATTTATATCAAGGAATTCTAATCGGTTGAGATACCGAATCTGTTCGGGTAAAGACTTGAGGCGAGACCACCCATAAATATCCAAGTCACGGAGTGAAGAGATAAGATGGTTGCCCGACTTTATGGCATCTAAGAATGGGAAGTCATTCAATTCTTACGAATATTGGCCAATCGTCAAGCTTTGAATGTTTTGAAGGGATTGCAGACCTTCCAATGACTGGAGCCCCGTGCGTACGAAGACCGCCAAATCTCGAAGTTGAGTAAACCCTTGTAATTGCAAACGCAAAATGCTCGGGCAATTTTCCAACCGCAAACACTCGACACACCATGATGATGATAATGATGATGATGATGATGATGATGATGATGATGCTGATGGTGGTGGTGGTGGTGGTGGTGGTGGTGGTGGTGGTGGTGACCCAATTTGTTCTTCGTTAGATGAAAGAAAACCTCGAAATTGTGGGCAACCATGAATAATTATAGTACGAAGATGCACATTATTTCGAAGAAAGTCCACGGACAGTTGCACAAACTCTGGAACGCAAACAATAGAGAAAAAAGACAACTTGTTGGAAAACAATGGAGTGTCGTCAACAACCAAAGCCTTGATTTCCCAAATCTCCAACCACTCAACACAAGGAAATCGAGTTACTTCTATTTTTAGCGCTGGACAATACCTAATATCCAGTTTCTTCAGAGAAGAGGAGAAATGTGGGCACGTCTCAAGGGCTTCACAATGAGAGATATCTAGAGTGTGAAGAAACTGCAGGCCACTGAAATCTGGGAAATACCTCATCAAAGACAACCCTCTCATTGTCAAGCTCTCAATAAGCTCATTCTTACCCAGCATTCGCGCCATTTCTTCTTCCTCATTTTCAGAAGATGATGATGATGATGATCCTTTAAGAGACAAAGAGGTTAGAGAAGTGATGTTCTCTGTTATTGTGTCTATATAGTTCACCTTTTCAATAGTCAACCTTTTAAGAGAAGGAAAATGATTTGGCATACTTCTCAACTTGGGACAGTGGCACAACTCCAATTCTTGTAATTTAGGAAAAATATTAGCACTATTCTCAAACCACTCTTCTAAGTTTGGCACGAAAAAAACCGATAGTTTTTCTAAACGAGGGTATAGGATTGCAGATGCTTCAGAGCTTCTTCTTGTTTTTGTTGTCGTTGATTCAACTACTTGGTGGTTATGAGGATCTTCTCCGATACGGCGCAAACTATCCATAATCTCTATTACAAGTTCCTTCAAAGAAGACAACTGTCCCAAGCTCCTTATTTCTTCACATTTATTGCAATTTTTGAGTTGGAGCTTGACCAAATTAGGAAGGGCAAAATCATTTGTCATCCACCCTGGAAGTTCCAATCCTTGAAATTTATGAATCGTCAAATCTTTCAAATTAAAATGTGGCTGAAGTGCTTCCAACAATTTAACACGATCAGAAACATTGTCCCCATGTGTGCTACTTTCCCAATCCATATCTAGCTTGTGCAAATTTTTCTTCCCCATGAAATTAGCTTTCTTCACAGCCTCTACGTCATTCACATACCCAAGGTTTTGGAGTCTAAGAGTACCCTTAAGGTAGTTCAAATGTTCCAACTCTGCGATATGTTCTGAAGCGCTCTCAACACACAACTTTAAAATATCCAGCGTTTGAAGGAAAGTAAGTTCATTCAACCCCCTAGGACTTTCACAATTCATAATATGGCGGTAAGCATAAAAATGTCTTAGCTGGGTAAATGTTACCACACTTTTAGGAAGCTCAGAAAGCTTGTCACAATTTGAAAGGTTGAAGGTCTGTAAATTGTAAAGATTAGATATAGTAGATGGTAGCCTTTCAATCTCGGACCATGAAAGATCTAGATATTTTAGAAGCTTCAACCCACCAATTGAAGAAGGCAATTCTTTAAGAGGAAGTTTACTCAAATTCAGCACGCGTAGAAACCTCAACTGAAGTAGCTTGGGAAGGCTAGTCGTCACCTTTAAACGATCATAAGAATCACCATATAAAGAAAATGAGCGCAATTTCTTCACTTCATTTATGCCATTTGGAATCTCGAGTGTTTTATTACTAGAAATCAAAGAAAGATGACGAATATTTTCATTTATTATGTCATCTTTATCATCCACCAGATCTTTGCACTCAAATCTAGAAAGATGTCGGGCAACATCATGTACCAAGTCATGCATCTTGTAGATTAATTCTGTTCCTTCGGATGTTTCCTTTTCAGGTGCAATTTGGAAGAAAGATATTGTACACAGCATCCTAATAAATTCTTCACCTATATCTTCCATCAGTTCACCTTCTTTAGATATTTGAAGATATCCTTGTGCCATCCATAGCCGGATGACTTCGTTTTTTTGGATTTCATAATCTTTCGGAAATACGGAACAATACGAAAAACATTGCCTAACTTTTGGTGGCAAGTTGTTGTAGCTCAACTTTAGGATCTCGATCACTTGTTTTTGCACATCACCCCCCAATTCCCAAAACTCACCGTCCCGAATACCTAACCACTCTTGTTCTGTTCTTTTGGATCTCATTAACCCCCCCAAAACTTTTACAGCCAAAGGTACACCCCTGCACTTTTTCACAATTTCTTCTCCAATTTTTACTAAATTAGAATTCTTTGTCTCTCCCTGCACGAATGCTTTACTTTCAAATAGCCTCAAGCATTGATCATCCGATAACAACTGCAAATCATGCGTATAACTTGATCCTATAGTTGATGCAACAATATCTTCACGCGTGGTGACGACAACTTTGCTTCCCGCAGCACCATATACTTTTAATGGAAGGATTAGATCCTCCCATTTATCAAGATCTTTCTGCCAACAGTCATCCAATACAACCAAGAACTTCTTTCCACCCAATTCTTTCTCAAGCTTCTTTTGCAACTCCTGCTTACTCAATGATTCAGATTGAGTACAACTTGAATCGATCTCTTTCAAGATCTTAAACCAGATTGTCTTAACTGCAAAATCCTCAGAGACGCATACCCATATCATCATGGAACCAAAGTGTTCCTTGACAGTAGCATCATTGAATACTAGCTGCGCAAGGGTCGTCTTCCCAAGGCCACCAAGACCAAGTATGGTGACAATGGAAAGAGTAGTAGCAGTAGTAGTAGCACCAGCACTGCTACTCCCTAGATCACTGATGAGCATATCTACCATCTTTACTTTGTCACTCTCCCTCCCAAACACATCCGACTCATTCACCAAAGAGGAGGTTTCCCGAGCAGCATCAACATTAGGAATAACATTTTCAGCAGTGTTGTCAATATTGAAGCGAAAACTGTCCTTTTTCTCATCAATGTCTTTCAGCCTCTTAGTAATGTTTTGAATGGAATGGGCAGTTTTGAATTTCAATGGAAGACTGGCGAAGCAAGAGAAGAAATTGAGTACCTTGGTCTTGGCAAGGACTTGGCGTCGCAGGCCATCGAATGCAAACTCAGCGAGTATGTCCTCAGCATCATATGCAGCTTCTTTGAGCTTCTGCAGCCAAAGCTTGACTCTTTCATCCCCAACTTGCCTTTTGTCAGCATCTTGAAGCACAAGTTGAATATGAGTGAAGATGGTTTGAAGTTTCTCCACCTCTTCTTTCACTCCTCTAAGAAGCCCGATCTCATCAATGCCCAGAGAGATGAGTCTCTTCACGATCTCCTCCACACCACCAACAAGAATTTCTTCAGCCATGTCTTCTCTGTGTGTGTTTCAGCAAATGAAAGCAGAGCAAAGCAAACAAGGGTCTTCTCTAACATTTGGGGTTTCAGGAAGACGACTATGGGATCTAAGCTGTTACCATCTCGAGGCGATCGTATGGTCAGCGGCAACGAGCTTTCCATTATGGATCCTCGAGCATCGTACGTCTTAGATCACTCCACATTTTTGGATGTTGGACTAGGGATTTAAGCGGGGAGGGGAATCCTCATGGGAGACGGGGATGAGGATAAGAAATTTAAACGGGAATGAAGGTGGAGATAAAGATAAAATTTTATACCCACGGGTACGAGTACCGGGATAGATAGAAAAATATATTCGTAGGGATCCCACGCGGATTACTAATATCCGTGGAGATCCACGTTATATATCAAATACATCCATATACATTTTATATGTCAATTTTACATAATGTTACAAGGCTTTTACACAAAACATTAGTGATAGATAAACTCTGATGTAATTTATAATTTTAACTTGTTTGGTTAATTATATGTTTTGTTTTGAATTATTTGCAACTATATTTATATGTCATACTTTATTTGGTTGGATCAATTTTCAACAATTGTGATCATATGTATGTGTATTATACTTTTTATAAATCTTTTAAAAAAAATTAAGTAGGGAAAATATTTTTCCGCGGTGATTCTTCGCAAAATCCCCGCAAAAATCCTAGCAAGGATCTTCAACAGGGAATGAAATGGGGAAATTTTTTTCCCCATTAGAATTCTCCATCCCCCCATGTGGAGATGGGATGATGAATGCTTAAGCGAGGATGGGGATGGAGACGAGGTTCCCATCTCCTGCCCTCCACATTTACATTCCTACGTTGGACCTATATAAGTAAACCAACTTTTCACAAATATTCACTTTTCTTCTTTTACTTTAGTTTTTAATCATTTTCGCATATATGTTCATTTTATAAAGATGATAAAAAAAAAAAATTCCATATCTGCTATGGTAGTTGATGATATTTTCAATTTCTAATGTGGGATTGTGTTGACTAAAATAATAATCTTAAACAAAAAAAAAAAAATAAATAACTGATGAGGGTCTAGCGTGATGTCAAGGGTTGTGTAGTGTCTCGAGTTCGAGCTTTGAGTATGAAGTCCCTTTTAAAATCTTTGAGAGAGAGCTTTATTTTTATAAAGTACGTGGTCCCGCATTGCTTGAGCCCGAGTAGGTCCCGACATTCTTAAGGCCTGGGTGAAACTTAAAAATGGAGCCTTATCTATAGAGATAAATATTTTAAAATTTAATTTCAATTAAAGATTTTTATAATAACTTCAATTAAAGATTAGGTTAGCTATGAATTACATCATTTAACTTAAATTCAACAAATTATAAATTGCATGCATTGGACTTAAGATTGATTAACTAATTAAGATATTTTTTGACATTTTCCCTCCTCAATAAAACACTTATTATTACCATAAGTAAGTTCAACACTAATTATTAAAGCTGATTTTTTTTAATGATTTGGCTAACTCTTCTTGATTTCTCTTTTTAAGATTTTAGGCAATATATTTTCCACACAAACAATAAAATATGAATTCAAACAAAAAATATGTCCTCAATTTACGGTAGCACAAAAGTGCACTACTCAATTTTTTTTGAAATCTACATTATAATACATTTGTTGTAATAAAAAAAATACTATAATAAAAAAGAAAAAAATAGAGACATAGTATATTGAATAACAAATAAGGAGGGACGCGAGAGATGCGGGGAATGAGAAATGAACATAGTATATTGAATAAGAGTTATAAAAACTACATTTGTTGTAATAAAAAAAATACTATAATAAAAAAAATACTATAATAAAAAAGAAAAAAATAGAGACATAGTATATTGAATAAGAGTTATCTTATTTTTTTAGGACTTATTTCTTATTTATTACTTTCAAAGAGAGAAGAAAATACAGTCTTGTGCGGTAAAAAATGGGCCTTCTGTACACACACACACACACACACACAAGAAGAGGGCCTTTCTGATGTGAAATTACAAAGATAGCATTTACTAGCTTCATGGTGAAAATGGGGCTTTCTTCCAAGTGGGGACCTGGGGCGGTGACCCACCAAGCCCCCCTACAGAATCGGGCATGAGTTGAGGCCCATTGGTATTCGGTTACCGAGTAGTTTTAGACAAAAAAAAAAAAAAAGTTTAGATGGATCTCTTTCGAAATAGTATTGAAGTCGTGAAACTTCACATCTTTTTGAGTTGAAGGTGGTAATTAAGATGGGTACCATATTGGTACTGTTAGAGATCGACAGACCTGTACGGATTAGTGCGAGCTTGCTCAACAAGTGGAATTCGGTGCACACATCCCCAACAACAATATGTATTCTACTTCAAAGGTCATTAAGAAAACATTGCATTTCAAATTGTTAAGCAACTTAATCAACTCAAATCAGATAAGTTATATACTAAAGTTTCTGAGATATCAAATTCAATTTGGATATATTAGTCATGTAGCATTGCAAATTTGCAATATATATACCTTCATATAATGATATCCTACCTTGAAACTCATGTTCTTCATTCAGTATGTAATGAAATGCCACATATGTTATATTCATTCGATTTATTTTGTCGAAAAAAATTACCAGATTCTAAATGCTAGCAACTATATTCATAAGATTTACTTGCTATCGGAACTACAAAATAATTGTGCTTGCAGAGGACAACAGATGTCGTGGCTTTTCGAGAGAGAAACGGTACGCCTCTTAAATTCATAACTTTGTCTTGGAATGCTATTGTTTGTAGTTGTATGAAATGCTTGATTTTATTTGAAAGTAGTGCTACTGGTACCTTTACTTTAGTAATTTTAGTTATTCAACTGCAACAGTTACAAGTCCAGAGTACTGAGTCATTCAAGAGTGGCTTTCTTTTTTACTATAGATGATGCAATGAAAGACGGCGAATCAGAAAACTAATGCTTCTCTTGTCTACGATGATCATGTTGTTGTTAACTTGGATCTCCTAAAAGTTCATGAAGGTGATTCTACAAATTTTGTATAATTAGAACATGCGTCTTTCTTTTACAGTAGTAATTTTGATTTTCATTGCTATCTATCCGACATAATTAGAGACTTAGACAAACTACCGGAGTTGTATGATCATATATTTTGTTTAATATTTATATACACTTGAACTGTCTTTTGAAGGCAAAAAAGAGTCAAGTTTATGCGAGCTATTTTATTTGAATACATTTAGAAGGCAAAATGCTATTACTGATAGCTTTGACATGAATAAAACAAATGATCAGTTTCATAAGATGGAGATGTTTAGCACCACAATCACATAAAACATTAACTAGTCTTTCTTTCTCTGTGTTAATTATCATATTTTTTGTATTGTATTGAATGCAACTTGGTTAAACATCTTGTTTGAATGGATGGATTTATCGTCGTTTTACAGTTTGAAGTTTAACTATCATAAAAAAAAATGGAAGACTAACAAGTCCTTTTCTCTGTTTTTCTAATAAACAAACAGTTCCTTTGTCCATACTTGCCTTATTAGTTTTTTACTGTGGAACGACTTGTATTTTGGCCGGCCTTAATGTTTGAACCTGCTTTTTATTTTGGCAAAAGTGAACTGCATCCAACAAAAGCATTCATCGCCACCTTCTATTAAGACTCAAAGAGTAAGCAACACTTCCTTAAGCTATTCTTAATTCGGTTGGAAAATTAATTCATCGATCAGTGCTGCGCAATGGACGGGTACATAGCAAATGACACCAAGTTCTCTTCTCCAATGCCCGCGATTGGACTGTTTATGGCAGGAGCTACTTTGGTATGCCTTGTATTCATGCTTAGTGATATCTATAATGCGATTCGTCAAAGGAAGCCATGGATACCTTGTCGATCCTTTGTCTTGAACTCATTCACATTGACACTCCTATCAGTATCCACCAAACTTACTGGAGACTTCACCACTTCAATGCCTAGTGCCTGGGACCAACTTTCTAAGCTCTGTGGAACTTCCCTTATCTGCATTTCCATTGGTTTTTTTAGGCCTTCCATTGTCAACATGAGTGATGCCGAACTTTCTGCAAGCCTTGGCACCTTGACTGTCATGGTACTCTCTGCCGTTGTTAATGTTTCCTTGCAAATAAGCACCGGCGCAATCTTTTTGTTCAAGGTAGAGCACGCCGTCGTCATGATTATAATGATTCTACTACTTGGTGTCATGGGCTGTTTCAAATTTAGATCTCCAGATTATTTGTGTGAGCCCTTTAGAAAATCCATCATACATTTGCCAAGGAACATGTACACACTCAAGAGATGTTATATCCATAGCTACATTACAGACCCCCAATTGATGCTATGCCGGTTCTCACAGAACGCTACCGTCGGAGTCCTTTGCACCATCTGTTTTGTCATTTTTTCAGAAGCCGCTATTCGAGCATACAGTCTAGACCAGGAATTCAAGGGAGGTTCTAATTATAAATGGTCAATCGGCGCGGTGGTTGGATTGCAGATTCTTACCTTATTAGTGGGAATTTTAGCAGTTGTCTCTAGATGCCTTTCCTTGGCTAGCCAAATGCATACCATATTCCTAATTGGTCTGAAAACTAATACTGTTCTCGAATGCCGCAACATATCCTTGTTGATACTGAAAAATTGGACCCTCTACTCGAAAGCATTGACTCGTTCGGGAGTAGTTTTTCGAATCTTTCAAATGCAACGATACGTTGTTGATTCATTTTTGTTCCTATTGCGGATTTGGTTCGAATGTGTCAACAATATCAGTCTTATCGCGATAAGGGTGGTTCAGAATTGCTTTTCCTGGTCTAACGCGAAAATTGGCATAATTGATGATAAAGTAATGGTAATGCTAAAGAAAGAATTTGGTGATGATGGCCTTAACATAGGCCAAGTATTCATTCCTGATTTTTACAGTGACTATTTACTAGGAAAGAGTACTATGGACATGAAGATGTGCATAAATAAACATTCAGCATATCCTATGCATGCTCTTCTCAAATTCTTACGACGATCAACACATGGTTCGGTCGACCTTTCAAAGCAAATCAGTAAAAGTAGTGATGAACTCCTTTTACTTGTATGTTTGGTTAGAATTGTAGATTCATTGGCGCCGTCATTTCGCTCTACTTCTATGGTTTCCGCACTTGATGAAGCCTTTGAGATTCTCGTCTTCGTCCACGAGAAAACAAAGATCACTACTAGTGCTTCAACAAAACTCAAGATCAATTTTGCCAAAGATATTTGGATGAGTAAAGGCATCAGCAACCATTGGTTTCAGACTGATATCGTCGAACACTTGAAACAAGGAGGATTCGCCAACGATATATGGGACCGTGTTCCTGGACTTCTCGACAAGTTTTTAGTGAATTATGTGTTCCATGAAGTGTGTGACATCGTTAAATTTATAGGCGGCACAGTTAGTAATATCGATAGACGCATAGAAGAGTTTTACGATTGTATAGAACTCCTATTTGTTGAATTGCTGCATAAGTTCATCGATCAATTTCCCGATGTCATATTCAATAGCTTCGATGAGAATATCCGCGCTGTTGAGTTCCAAGAAAATGTGAAGACCTCCATGAAACTTGTTGCTAGATTAAATCTACTAGAGGCAGAATCTTTGCTTTCTGACAGCAGCGACGTTAATAACAGCTTCGATCATGGCTGCAAACGCCAACAAGTCGATAACGCTTCTCTTTGCGATGAAAATAATGCTGATCAAAACTTGGGGCTCCCTACCACTCATGCCAACATAGCAGAAGCTGTATGAACACAGTATGTAACCTTTTCTCACACTGGTTTTTATTTCCTTTACTGTTTATAAACTGTTTTTTAACTTTTTACTAGGCCTTTGATTCATTTCAATATGTTAGTTGCATGATAAGAAATCTGTGTTTAGTGTTTAAAACATGAATTCTTGTTTCATGCTATGACTGGCAATCCAAACGTATGCTAATATCCAATCTTGATACAAACAAATTAAATACTTCATTTAGTTGAAAGCATTTCGATTAGGCCTTCGATGACACATTGTTGACACTACTCAATTCAATAATGTCAGTTCACAATCTCGATTATTGGTTTGGCCTTTTTATGGTACTTTTGTTACTAACTGAATTACTGAATCTTGCTTGCAGTGGCTATTGAAGGACAGAAACAAAATATATATCACAGAGCTTCTATGAGAAGAGCTAATTGAATGAAATGCTTAATAAATTTGGTTGAGATACTGGTGCACCTTTTGTTTAATGAAGTCTTTAATATTTTTAGTTGGTATTGTATATGAAGTTTCTAAAAAAAGTAAATAGCATAATATATCATGACGTTTAAGATTTTTTTTTAAAATTTGTTTTAACGTATCGATATTTACAAATGCATCTTAATATTTTGAAATTGTGTATCTTATGAATAAGTTTGAGTTGATTTATATTGAGATTACTTTTAACCATGTTGTTGCAAATGGGTTTATTTTAACTTTTTAATTATAGTTAATCAAGATTTTATGATAAGTTTATTAAAAAAAATCAAAACGTTATAATGCATTTGTAAAAATTGAAATGTTAAGATAAATTTGTAAAAAACCTAAAACGTTAAAATCTACTCTTTAAACTTTTTTTTTTTTTTTGGAGCATGCCTTTTCATTGCCCACCATAAATGGTTGGCATTTATTTGAGCATTCCTAAACTAATGCAGTTTCATTAATTATTTTTTGTTGTTAAAGTTTACCAATAGCAACACGCCATGGACGTGTATGATGGAATGTACTTTTACACTTTTGCCCTCCTATTTTTACTCTTTTATTCATGTGACATGTGACGGCCCCAATTTTTCCTGAATTGGGCCCCGCCCGGCCTAAACCTACGTGGACCCCCGAGCCAGTCTCGCAAGGTCAACGCAGGCCTAGTCAGCCTTCCAATCCATCATATTCAGTCAATTCCCAATTTTAAGTTGAGTTATTAATATTTTATTCAAGAGTTACAAATTTAGCGGAAGCAACTAATACATAACTCAACAAAAAGATCAGGGAGTTAGGCAACTTAATTGTGGAACCCAGTAAATATTATCAGAGGAGAGTAAAAATACAAAATATACAAAAAATCACCTAGCTAGGTAGCCTTCCCTTCGTTACCGTCCGCGGCGCTGCACTCAGTCAAATATAAAAAATGACGAGCCCAGGTAAGTAAATCCAGTAGGACATATATACGACATTTCACAATATCCAAAGCAACAGTTCATGATATCCAAAGCAACAGTTCATGATATCCAAAGCAGTCAAATTCATGCAAATAGAACGAAAGAAATAAACACGCATGAATATACAAGACTGTAAACAATCCATCAATGAGTGATACTCCCAAGGTAGATGTATATGTCTCCCCAATTACTCTGAAAGACATATACATCTTCTATGTTTCCCCCATATGTGCGTGCGAGCGAGTTAACCCCAGCGAACTACACATATGGGCATAGTATTTTCACCTCCTAGCTAGGCGAGCAAGCTCTGCGACTGCGACTGACAAGGCAAGCAACCCTGGAACCCCCAAAGTAGATGTAAATGGACACCAGGCGAGCAAGCTCAGCGACTACGAATCCATATACATCTTCTATGTTCCCCCCATATGTGCGTGCGAGCACGCTCAGCGAACTACACATATGGGCATAGATTTGCATAGTTGGGCATAATTTTGCAGTGAACAACAATAAGTTATCACAAAATAGTAAATAACAACAGTCAATGGATAAACATGAAATACTGTATAGGTCCCTAACTGGTTTACTTACCTCGAGAAATCGTGAATCTCAAAATGTCGCTCGCGTCTCGATTTGCGCACCCGACACCCGACTCCTAGTCCCTGGTGTCAATTTAAATTTCCAGTTTAATGATTTACATCTCGAATTTTGTCGATATCGGTCAAAATTGAGTTCGACAACAATTTGTTGATTTCACGTTTTTCGAGGTAAAACCTCGGTATAACGTCTCGACCGACTCCCGAATTATTCACTTTTTATGAGAATATTGATGTTTTATTGATTTGGGTCACAAATATATTTTTTTCCTATTTTTCTGGAATTTTCCTGAATTTTTCCATATTTTTATCTATTTTTCAAGATTTTATTATATATTATATTAAAAATAAAACTGTTTAATTTCATTTAATAATTAAATATTATATTTTATTGGGGTGGGTCCGGTTGACCCGACCCGGTCCAAGCGGACCCGGGTCGGTTTGACCCAGCCCGACCCACTTGGGTCAGGGTCGGCCTGGCCCAAACCAGGCCCACTCGGGTCCGTGTCGGTCCGACCCGAGGACCCGCAGGTAGGTCTTCTTCTCCACCAGAGCACGAAGGTTCAGCAATTTTTTTTTTTTTTTTTTTTTTTTTTTTTGACGCCGGGTTGGGCTTCCATCCCCAACCCCAGTGGGGTTCGTATGCGGGAGACCACTCCCTGCCTTCTCGAGCTCGGACGAACCGCCATGGCGGTTCGTCGAGTTCGCCAACAACCCCAACCCAACGACAACCCACACATCAACAATAGCAACAACACAAAAACAAGGGGATTTCACTCACCTTGCTCAAGCTTGATCCCTCTCTCTCTCCCCCGGTCCCTTCTTCTTTTTCCTCCTCCTCCCGATTTTCTTCCTCTCTGTTTCACTGTTTTTTTTTTCTCCTCTGCGTTATTTTTCGTTTCTCTTTAGTCTTTTTTCATCTTATCTTCTTTTTTTTTTCTCACTTCAAACTTATCCTCTTTTTCATATATAATATATATATATATATTTATTTATTTTGTCCTGATCCTTATCCTTTTCATTTGCAAATCAAAGTGTTCTCGGTATTCGTGCAATGCGCATCTCGAGTCACCAATCCGCCTCATGTCAAAATCTCGATACTCGCACTACACGCATCACGACGCGTATCCCACGTCGGCACGCGACTCGAGGCCCGTCCCCGTTCGTGTTTCGACTCACCGAAATCCTCGTATAACTAACATTTTCATCTCAAATTGGATTCAGACATACGTATTTCGACGAGTGGGGCCCACATACGACCTTGACTTGACACGTGACACAAGTCAAATTTTCGGGTCGTTACGTGACATATTGCTATTAGTAGACTTTACCAACTTCACACCCCCTTCATGGCATGTTAATCAATTATTGGCATTATAAAAGTATTAGGCGGCATTTTCACCTCCATCTTAATAAAAAAAAAGTGCGCGGTACAATATATGCACTATTTAAATTTTTTTTTTTAAATCGTCCATCATATAACTATAATTGATATATAGTCGATAGCTAGCTTTTTTTTTAAAAAAAAAAAAAAAAATGATAGCGGATATATTATATAGAGTTAGTGGATTCTTTAAAATGGAGATGGAATTACAATTATTGGATAATTAATTGCCAACCAATGATATTAATATAAAATTTGAACGTGCATATGTGATGGCCTGATGTTTAAACATATTATGATAACGAAGGACTAATTAACTACCCTTAACATTATACCAGCTGTGCCATGCATGTGACCTTTGCTTTCTATCTAGTTGACCGAGAAAATTAAAGTAATTAAAATATTAGTCTTAAATTAATCTGTTGTTTAATTATAGAAGTACTTAAGCATTATATAAATAGATAAGGGACATAGCATTTCTCATCGATCACTAATTGGCTCATACTGTGTATCTTAACTAGTTGGTTTTAATTGAAAATGGCCTCTTCGTCTTCCGTGGCTCTTAAGGCTTTCCTTATTTTGGGCATTGTGCTCTTTGGGCTTCTCACAGTGAACTCGGAGACCGCAGGGGCACTTGTTGATCCGGCAAGTACAATAGTGAAAAATGCAGGTCAGCGATATTCTCTTTTTATAAGAAAACCAACTTATTAATATATATATATATATATATTTTTTTTTGTATATTCGTAAGTATTCGGCGAGTCCGATTATTCTCATGAGGTATTGGTGTAATTAGAATAAGCGCACCTCGATAGTTTTATATTGAAAAGCAATTAAATGGATCAATTAATTACATATAAATCCGTATCACAAGACTCATAATAATATGGTCATCTAAACAAGATGCTAGCAGGTTCGAATTCCTTTGTGAGGGTACTTACAAGATGTTTTTCTATTAATATTATACCCAATAAGAATTAATAATTTAATTTTCCAAAAAAAAATGAATAATTTCAATATGATATATGGAACTTGTATTTGCAAACTATATTAGATTTCAATGTGGTGCATGGGTGGGGATTTGATTTTGATGTGTATATATTAATATAAAAATTTTAATTAAATGCATAACAATACATTGACCATCGGATTAGTATCTAACGGCCGACATTAATATTTTTGTATCGATGGCATTAACATTAATGTCAATACAACAATAATAATATAGCCTCGATTTTAAATTATTTGAGAAGGCTATATATATATATAGATCTTCATATAGTGAATATTAATGCTTATTTATAAATTAACTTGATTATAGAGTCTGACTGAGGACATGTGTGTTTGGTACGTAATTGCAGTGATTAATGGAGCAGAAGGAGAAAAAAGTAGTGAAAATCGTCACGCGCGCAAATTACTATTGGGTGATTTGTCTGGGTTCATTTGTGCAATAACTAGAACTTGTTAAGGAAATTAACAAGTGCAACACACTACACAACCAAATGAATAAATGATCGAGATCGCCACTTGTTCAATATAAATGTACTTGTTAATCTATGGTGTTGTGTTGTGTTGTGTGTGTCCGCATTCGATCAATTGAAATAATTGAATAATGATGTTTAATTTGTTGTGTGCAAAGTGATCTGGTCTGTCGATGTGTGGCGGTTTGTTGTGCAATGCTAAATGTTTTGTAAGATTTTGTACTGTGGCCTGCTCCAATTAATTTGACATTAAGGTTTGTTGTAAGTTTGAGATTAATTGCCCGGCCGTTTACTTCCAGTGTTAGCATATAGTTAAGTTTTAGCTTAACTTTAAGATAAATATTTGATTTGAATGTTAGTTAGCATTTGATCTTATTTAAATACTCAAATTCGTTTTTATCAAAAAACACACACGTCTTCCCATCCCAACTTAAAAATACAAAAAGTCCAACTTTACCTTCCTAATCTAAAAAGGACAAGATAATGTGGAATGGGCGTAACAGCCGAACAAAAAATCTAACCTAATACAATTTGTAGAGGGAAAAGAAGGATTAGCCAAGATATAACTGGTGTGTGCAAATGTGGAAGGATTCACTAATTCTTGAACCAAACAAGCTATAAGGTTTGTTGTTGTAAGTTCGATTCCTAGCAACAGCTAAACATCGGACTACTAGTGATATATTTTCGCAATCTCAGTGTCATGGAACTAGTCAGACAAAGTGTCTCCATACCTCATGGTTAATTAAAAAAGTAAAATACTAGAATGATAACAACAATATCACACCATATGACGGCCCCAATTTTTCACAAACTGGGCCCCGCCCTGCCTAAGCCCACAGGGAGCCCCGAGCCAGTCTCGCAAGGCCAACGCCTACCACAATGTCGTTAAAACCTTACGCTCTGATACCATCTGTGACAGCCTCAGTTTCCCACAAACTGGGTTTCGCCCGGCCTAAGCCCACGTGGACCCCCGAGCCAGTCTCCCAAGGCCAACGCGGACCTAGTCAGCCTTCCAATCTATCATTTTAAGTAAATTCATAATGTGAAGTTGAGTTATCATTACTAGTCACATTACACCGCTACCTCGGTCAACGTCAACACGCGGCTCGAGGCGCCCCCTGCTACCTCGGTCTACGTCAACACGTGACTCAAGGCGCGTCTCCATTCGTGTTTCGGCTCCCCGAATTCCTCAACATAATTAGCATTATAATCTCAAATTGGATATTATTAAATAATACACACATCATGAAAAAATACCATACCTCGGTGTCTACACGCGAGATTCAGACATACGTGTTTCGATGAGTGGTTCCACATACGACCTTGACCTGACACGTGACACAAGTCAAATTTTCGGGCCGTTACAAACCACATATCTTGCGATGTGACATGATATTGTCATTCTAGCACTTGTCATTAAAAAGAAAAAAAAAAAGAAAAAGAAAAAGAAAAAGAAAATAGGGCCGCTAAGGGCACCCCACCTTTTCATGAAGGCACCCAGTTAATGTGGGCACAAACCAATTTACCTAGGGCACCCAAAAATTAGACCCAAAATACCAAAACTACCCATCGTGGAAATCCCTGAGCACCCCACCACCCCCACCACCACCTTCACCGAACTCTTTGTGGAAGAATTCATTTGTTTTGAACCGACCAGTGAGAGGAATCCCCAAAATCGTGTTCTCCGTCCCTCACCGTGTGTTTCTCCTTCGTTGTACGAGTTTTCTGCAGTTTGTAGGGTCGGGGGTGTGAGCCGATTTCGCCTCTAAATTAGGGCTCGGTTGAAGATCGTCGAATTAAGTTACATTTGGTAGAGTAGTTGTAATGTGTGTGTGGCGGTTTGTTCAATTGTAAAAAAATTGAGAAATCGTGGTTCTCGGCCACACAGGCCAAAGACTGTGTCAACTGTCTCGGCCAAGCATGGCCGAGACAGAAGCTAATATGTTTGGGAACTCGCAGTCTAGGCCACGAAGACCGGAAGAGTTAACAGCGTCTCGGTTACGAATGGCCGAGAATACTTCAGTTATCTCGGCCGCGACATTACGAGAGCTACAATTAGTGATAGGTAATGTGGCGTCGGTGGTGTACAACCGAGAATTTTCTCCTACTCTCGGTTTTACACTTCCGAGAGGGTCTCAGTAGGCTCGGTCGTCATAGGACGAGAGTAAGGCGAATTGAAATGGTCAATCCATCTCGGTGGTATACAACCGAGAACTTGCTATTGGACTCGGTTGTACACTGCCGATATATTGGACTCCTTGTCGGTCATGGGTGACCGAAAATATGGGTTGTTTCACGAACCTGCTTGACCGAGACATCAGAAATGGATGAATTTGAACATTACTTTTTGTAATTTTTTTTTGTGGTATGTCAAACTAACTATACAATATTGAAAATCCAGCACGACAATTTGCACCGAAACTTAATTAATTATAAATCTCCGTAACATTCAAACTGACTCTACAAGTGTCCATCCATAAGTAAACAACAATCAAAATACAGCACGACATTAGTATATCCATAGAACATTCGAAGTAACTGGCAAAATTTCTAAATGTTTAGCCATCAAGGTTTCTAGGTACAAGCTTTACACTACGGTGTATCTAAATCTACAACGGGTATGGTGGCTTCATCAGCAGTTGCAATGGGCGCGATGTCTCGAAATACGAATCCATATCGCCAACCTTTGGCGCAGTCCTCAACGTACCGATCCCACGATGGATATAAGGATGGCAACGGTGCATTCACACGCGACTTCACCTGTCAAAGTGAACAACAATTCACAAAAAATCATAGAACTTACCCTAACCCAATGGATATTCCTTTCATTTGTCATTGCAATGATAAGTCTGTTGTGCAACGACGACGGTGGAGCACTACGTAGAGGTAGGAATGTGGAGGCACTCCCATGCGAGAGGTTGACGAGAATGACATTGAATGCGGTGGATACTAACAATTCCATGTCTGGAAGTGTCAAGCATTCTTTGAAAGATGCCCCCACTTGCTTCTCTGGGCAATGCACCGCATTCTTGACAGTCTCGAAACTCGAGCCAAAAATTTCCCGCCAAATGTCTTCATACCCGATAATCTCATCGTACATCCTTCTACGCACAATCCTCGACCTGTCTACATCGGCAAGTCCAAGCCCAGAGGCTATACACCGATATCCACAATTTCCATCGGAAACCACATCGATAATGCCCTCAACATGTGGCAACCAATCCGGTTCTAAGCAATGACCATAAGCCATGTTAGATCCGCTTTGCGTGCGTCGACTGGCACGACGCATTTGTAGAACAACCTTGCATTTCTTCTACCTAGAAGTGGAGGCCTCTTTTGTGGAGTGGGAGGACTCAACTTGTTTTCTCTTCGACACTGCCTTGCCTCCGATTGGAGACCCTGGTGTCCTCCCACCCGCATCCTCAACTTCCTGCTCGCACTCCACAAAAGACGAAGGTGGACTAATCTCCCTGAGCTGCTGAATTTCAGTCCTCCCACCCGCATCCTCAACTTCTTGCTCCCCCTTATCCAATCTTCCTGCGGTGTCGTGATTGTTCCTCCCACATATAACAATGACATACCATAAGGAGTCAGCATTTTCCTTTACGTTAATAAGGAAATGACATCCACATTTCTTCGTACCAGTTGGAGTCTTCGCCTTTTCATCATTTCTTGATTTCTTTAAAATTTTGGCCGCTTTCCCCTTCCCTACTCTCTGAGCCAGTCCCCTATATGTCCCAGACCTCTCACAGGCAAGTTTCACCCTTCCCCTGCGCTTAATGCCCCCGGCATCCGAGCAATTCGTTACTAACACAAACTTGTTCTCACCACTAATCATTTGAATCAACCAAAATGTACAGCACAATCACCATAACACCCAAAAAACAGGTTCTCGGTTGTACAGGTCCGATACTTTATTCAGAGTCTCGCTCACGTACGACCGAGAGTTACTCAGTACTCTCGGTCGTACCATACCGTGACCTGCATGAAACCTCTCGGTCCTCTATGACCGAGACATTACTATACATCTTGGTCCTGCGAGGCCGAAACAATCGCGCACCCAGACAGAAACTTCGGATAACCGCAAAAAAAAACAATAAATTTGCAAAATTACCTCAAGTACGACCTCTCTCTTGCAGAAGCAAGACAATCATCCATTATATAGTGGAAACAAGTTCGGATTTGAAGAAATTACCAAACCCTACGTTGACAAACAAATCATCATTTTCACAGTTTTACACAACTAAACAGTTCTAAAAAACCATCATATGGTTGTCAAACATTGTTACCTCATTTTGTCGGATGATGTGTCAATCCGCAAGAATCGATCAACGCCGCCAAACGCAATGTGGCTTTGTGGTTCAAGCTTGGTGGTGGGGTGCCCTTTTTCTTTGTCAAAATGGTTTGTGGGGTTTGAATCATTATATATACAGGAGCAAAATGGTCTTTTCCATTTTTGCTGGAATTTTTACAAATAAGTTGGGTGTCTTCATGAAAAGGTGGTGTGCCCTTAGCGGCCCTCAAAGAAAATGAAAAAAAGGTTTGGTCTACAGGCCCCACGCGCATTACAAGTGTGACTCTGTGAGCAGATGAAATAAGTATTGTTATTTGTTACGTAAATATGTTTTTGTATTACTTGATTTATATTGATTTATCGTAGTATGACTGCAAAAAACTTATTCTCGAATTTTCTCGAAGAAGAGTTGTTGAATTTTCAAGAGTTTGGACTAACGCTTATCTCGATCTCAGCAACTCTCGTCCTCCCAACAACTCATGCTCTGAGACTAACCCGCAATGTCCACATTAGATTTGAGTTATGGTATACATTTGAGGTAATTTCGTTTGTTTGCTTGTATGTGATATATCTATATTAAGATTAAACTGATCGAAGTCTATATATATACACTTACTTGATCACGTGATCCTAAAAGCAGTTAGCATACAACTAACGTAACGTTTTCAAAACAAATTGGAAGACTTGTACGTAATATCATTCTAGGTTATTTAAGCGTGCCCAACTAATTAAGGACCATGACAGGGTGCATGTGCTGTCCTAATATTGAATTTCCATTTCAGTGGTAATCTTGACTAGAACGGGTCATGATTGATATATAGCTAATTAAGCGGGCCGCTAAGGGCAGCCCACCTTTTAATGAAGGCACCCAAATTATTTGTAAAAATTTCAGCAAAGTTGAAAAAGACCCTTTTGCCCCTGTATATATAATGATTGAACCACAAAGCCACATTGCGTTTGTCGAGCGTTTATCGATTCTTGCGGATTGACATCATCCGACAGCGAGGTAACAATGTTTGACAACTATATGATGGTTTATTAGAACTGTTTAGTTGTGAAAAACTGTGAAAATGATGATTTGTTTGTCAACGTAAGGTTTGGTAATTTCCTCAAATCCGAACTTGTTTCCACTATATAATGGAGGATTGTACTGCTATGGTGCAAGAGGAGGTCAAACTTGAGGTAATTTTGCAAATTTATTGTGTTTTTTTTGCGGTTATCCGAAGTTTCTGTCGATGTGCGCGATTGTATCGGCCTCGCAGGACTGAGATGTATGGTGATGTCTCGGTTATAGAGGACCGAGAGGTTTACTTAGGTCACGGTATGGTACGACTGAGAGTACTTTGTAACTCTCGATCGTACGTGAGCGATACACGGAAGAAAGTATCGGACCTGTACAACCAAGAACCTATTTTTTGGGTTTTTTTGTGATTGTGCTGTACATTTTGGTTGATTATAATGTTACACTGTTTGTATTGCACCCTATTTCCATACTACAAGGACGCGTTTACACCTTGTAGGCTATTCCCCTCTAGAGAACAACAAGATCCTCAGGTCGCCCAGCATCGATGTTCGAACCCTCGTCGTGCAAATGTAACCTTCCACGATGACCATCTACTTTGGCCTTTCCCTTAACATCATCATTCTCCTTCTTTTTCTCTTTCCGGTACGATGCTGTCTAGGGTCTCCGGCCACCTCGCCCCCGGTTAGGCCTCGACACCTCAATACCAGCCTCCTCCCTAATCACCGGTACCTTCGGACGAGCCATACCTGAAAACAGTACAACATATAAGCGCATGGAACAGAACCCAAAAAAAATTTACAAAAACAAATGTTCAAATTCATCCATTTCTGATGTCTTGGTCAAGCAGGTTCGTGAAACAACCCATATTTTCAATCACCCATGACCGACAAGGCCTCCAATATATCGACAGTGTACAACCGAGTCCAATAGAAAGGTCTCGATTGTATACCACCGAGATGGATTGACCATTTCAAATCGCCTTGCTCTCGTCCTATCACGACCGAGCGAAGTGTAACCCTCTCGCCAGTGTAAAATCGAGAGTAGGAGCAAATTCTCGGTTGTTGTAGCGGCCCCAAAACCCGAGGTCGCCACGTGGGGAGGCGCTGACCTAGCGGTCCCGTCCGATCCTTGACCCACTGGGTCGCACGCGTCACTGATGCCATTTTCCACAACACGACTCCTCGATATGCGTGTTAACACGACTCCTCGATATGCGTGTTCATAAACTTTCAACAGCGGAAGTCTTAATTTAAAACCAAATAAACAATTAAATTTATTTTCATATAAACATCATTTAATGGAGCAATTCCTATTGTGGAAAATCGGGAGAAAATATATTAAATAATAATATATACGAGTACAGTATCTATTCAGTCTCCCATTTCCCAAAAGCAAGCAAAATATCAATATAGCACGTACTGGTAGGTCCTCGACCGCATGCAGTCAGATAAAGTCGTCCCAAAACGTCATTGCCCCTACTAGCAAGGTCTGCACTCGCCCATCACAAAAAGGAAGATGGGGAGTACAGTTAGTAAGATTCCAACAAAGTACACCGAGCATTTATGAGAAATATAGCCAATATCAATAAACATGTCAATTAATCATGCGAACTAAACAGGCAACTGTGCTAAGATCATCACATTAATAAATAACATGAGAAACAAACCGTGTACTCCTCCCGGTCACACTAAACTGTACAACAAACCCCCAGGATCCTTTCAGTGAGTGCCCCACTTCCTTTCACCTAGTACGGCCCAAGCCTACACCCAGCCCGCCCTCAAGCCCACTGAGTGCCTCCCTGGGGCGCACAGGATCCTTTCAGTTAAAACACCCACTTCCTTTCACCTGGTTACCCGCGTACAGCCTAGGGTGCCATAAGTACAACAAGAATAGCAAGAAGTCTCGTTCCCCAACCCAAATACGTCACGAAAATCAATAACAAGGAATATGGGGAATAGCATCCAACAAGCACAAATAGGCAATCAATGATAGAAAAGTAAACCCTCGATGACTTTTAGAAGGAATCTTACGTACACAATAACAAGGAATATAAATCAACGATAGAAAAGTAAACCCTCGGTGACATTCTGAAGGAATCTTACGTACCTTAAAACGCACTCGCACGCATCTCGATATGCGCACCCGACACCTGACTGTAGCATCATAAGTCCCTGGTATCCATTCGTACCATTTAGCTACTAAATCAAGTAAATCGCAAATAAAAATAGGTGAAATATACCTCATCTCAATCGCGTCGTCGACATTCGTCAATTCGCGCATCCGATCGGTCCGACAACGCCTCCGCGCCGTTCACCGCGTCGTTGCCGCTGCCAAATCGACATCGATGTCGCCACCGCGCCGCTGCCGGCGTCGCCGTCGCGCCACCGCCGTCCACCTCTGGCCACCGCCGCCGGCCGCATGCTCTGCCATCTCCTCGCCGCGCCTATCATCGCTGGCTCGCTGTTCCACCGCGCCGCCGCAAAATCCAGCCGCGCGCCTGCGCGCTCCCAGCCGGTCCGCCCATGCCGCTGGCCGTTGCTCGCGCCCCCCTGCTGGCCGCCGCCGTCCAGCAGCCTCGTCGCCGCCGCTGCTCGCGCCCCGCTGCTGGCCGCCACCGCCGCCATCCCGCGCTAGCCGCCTCCACCATGCCTCGCTGCCGATCGCCACCGCGCAGCCGTGCCCACCGCGCAGCCGCGCTCGCCGGCGTGCGCGCCGCTGCCAGTCGATCGCCGCCGCTGGTGCAGGCCCGCCACCTCTCCTCATCGCCCTCACGATCTCTCTTTTTCCCTCTCCCCGATCTCTCACTCTCTGGTTTTTCTTTTCTCTCTCTTCACCTCAAACCACTCTCTCTCTCTCTCTCTCTTTCCACCTCAAACCACTCTCTCTCTCTTACTTTTCCTTCTTTTGTTTTTTCTTTCTCATAATATATATATATATATATACATATATATTTACATTTCCTTTTTGATTTTCCAATAAAAAGGGTCCTCGAAAATCGAACAGCGCGCATCTCGAGGCACCAACCCGCCTCATTTTAAATTTCGAAACTCGCACTACACGCATCACGAAGCATATACACCGTATATCATTTTAGCGTGACCACATTAAAACCCATTAAATTCATTATAGCCACATATATTAGTCCCACGTCGGCACGCGATTCGAGACGTGTCCCCGTTAGTGTTTCGGTTCACCGAATTCTCGGCGTATACGCATACATATCTCGGCAAGTGGGTCCCACATACGACCCTAAAATGACACGTGGCACGAGTCGAATTTTCGGGCCGTTACAGTTGTACACCACCGACACCACATTACCTAGCACTAATTCTAGCTCTCGTCATGTCTCGACCGAGATAACTGAAGTATTCTCGGCCATGCGTAACCGAGACACTGTAAACTCTTCTGGCCTTTGTGGCCGAGACTTCGAGTTCCCAAAAATTTAGCTTCTGTCTCGGCCATGCTTGACCGAGACAGTTAGCACAGTCTCTGGCTTGTGTGGCCGAGAACCGTGAATTCCCATTTTTTTAATTAACCATTCAACAAACCGTCACACACACATTACAACTACTCTACCAAATGTAACTTAAGTATAATAAAAACGTACCTTCAAACGATCGATTTCGCGCAAAATATGTGTGTTCGACGATCTTCACCCGAGCCCTAACTTGGAGACGAAATCGGCTCACACCCCGACCCTACGAACTGCAAAAAACTCGTACAACGAAGGAGAAACACAAGGGGAGACACGGGAAACACGATTTCGGGGATTCCTCTCACAGGTCGGTTCAAAAGAAATGAATTCTTCCACAAGATTTCGGTGAAGGTGGTGGTGGGGGTGGTGGGGTGCGAGAGGTTTGCACGAGGGGTATTTTGGGTATTTCGGGTCTAATTTTTGGGTGCCCCAGATAAATTGGTTTATGCCCACATTAACTGGGTGCCTTCATGAAATGGTGGGGTGCCCTTAGCGGCACTCCTAATTAATCGCTCTCGACATTTTCTCCATAAATCCTAATTGGATATATAAGAAGTTGAGAAAATAAAAGAGGATGAATGCCAAGATTATTTTGAGAATTTGAGGTCTTCGCGGGACACCTCATGAGGCCAAAAGCGATGTGAGTCGTCCTTATTATCAACAACACAAAGTCATTTGACCAAAAAAAAAAAAAGAGACTTTATAGGCATACGTTTAGTTGAGTTTCATAGAAATTTAATTTTTGTTAGCAATTAAGTAGTGACCTATTGAAGCATTGCCTTTATAATAACTAAGTACAAGAAATAATAAATCGACCAAAGATTGTCAATAAATTAAACAAATCTTCCCTTACACGTACTAATATATATTGTAACAATTTCAATCTTTAAAATGAAATAATTGATCACCACTTCCAGTTCCAAACATCTATATCGGAACTTAAAAAAATTAATTTTACTTACACAAACACACACTGCCTATACTACCAAACCAAATCAATTAATATCTGCAAAGTTCTTGGGCGAAGGCTGCTCGGGAGGCAAGTCAGAGAACAGTGCCAAGAATCGACGAATGCTAGCAGAGCGCACGGTCTTGAAGCTTAACGAAGGCTTCATCATCATGCTCTTCATCTTGTTCTGGGAGAAGATGTTGGAGGAGGTGGTAAGAATGAAGTACACCAGCGCTTGAACCAGCATGAACAACCCAACCTTCACCAACTTGTACTCGCCCAAACTACTAAGACTTTCCAACGTAACCATATTTCCAGCGACCGATCGATGTGTTGATTAATTTGGATCAACAAATAATTTTAGCTAATCGAATTGATGGAGGAATTAATGAAGCTAGGGAGAGACCCTTATAGATGTGTGCGTGTGTATATATATATACTGGGTGATTTAATTAGTACAACGTTACGTGATTGAATTAAATTAATAATTAAGGTGTTGTACGTTGAAGCCGCCACTTTGACCGGCACGCAACCCCGTGAACGTACATATCGTTAAAGTATTAGTTTAGGATATGCATTAGGAAGGATCGATGGTGCAGCTATCATTTTTTGTTAAATTAAAGGGTGATTGAACGTACGCAACGCCACGTGTGTGATTCGAGCTACGAGAAAGCATAAATCTCAGTAAACAATTCTTACAAAAGTGATAATGGGTTTTATGATATAACATACAGATGTCATTCTCCTATTTTCAATTACAATAAATCTACTTGGACTTATAAGTCCAGACTCATAAAAAGGTGTTTAAAATTTTTATAAATATTTAAGGAGTATCAAAGGAATTTTATAAGTGATTATAGTTAGATTAAGACTTTTTTTTTTGAAGCCATAGTAAGACTATAAGTTAATTAAATATTTATTAATTAGGTTTGACAAAAAATTAATTCAACCATATGTTAAGCTGACTTGATCAAATCATAAGAAATTGAATACTTTTTCTTATTGAAGATTGCCAACACAAAATGTTTACTTAAAGTTTATTTTTTTATTATTATTTTGAAAAAGAAAGTTTGAAGTACTTCTTAGACGCATGTCTTTAGGGCTAAATTCAAAGCTTTTGACATTTTATGACCATTATAAAAACTTTTAAAATGTTTTTTTTTAAGTAAGATTGTATTTTTTTCCCTAAAAGGAGTAAGGTTGTATTTTAACTCAAATAATTTTTCAAATTGAAAATTGTTACAATGACACCCGCAAAGTCACACTGGGTAACGTGATATGCAAGCCTGCATTCTTAAAAGTTGTTTGTGCACGCTTCAGGATACATACCCTTTGTATATGCACACCTATTTTTCATGTATGGTCCGCACGCCATGTCACTCCAATTCGACTTTTGGATGTCATGGTCAACATTAATTAAGCCTCAATCCTAAATTAGCTACATGCACATGGATCAAATTTTTTGTTGCTCATTATATGTAATTACAGTCCATATAGATTCTCAAACTTTGAAGCTTCTCTGCAAAACAACAACGGCAAAGATCACTACTCTGATATAAGTTCTAAAAACCGATCAGGTAGACGACTATACATGACCTCTCTAAGTGTTCTTCTCCAACCTCATTTGCGAAAATTAAAGGATGCATTGGTCGTGACTTGTAATCATTAAGATTAGCATTCGCCGTCTTAAGGCGCCGATGTGCATAAACAAGGTTGTTGAAGCAAAGTAAACGCCGCGGCGGCGAAGACAAGTCGGTCAGTTCCTGCCAAACACTTTAGGATCTGTCTTTTGTGATTGCTTTGAAGGGGAAGTTGAACCTCTAGATGTAGTATGACTGAAAAAACTCATTCTCCCGAACTTCCTCGAAAATGAGTTCATGAATTTTCTAGAGTTGGACTTCTGCATGTCTTTTTTCATGCAAACATGTTCCTTCTCCAAGTCATTGAGCCTCATTCGCAATCTAGCAAGTTCAAGCTTCAACTCCCGATTTTCTCGTCTAAGAGAAGCGTAATTATCTCGGGGAGACATGGCTGCACTGAGAGCACCGCTGCTGATCCGCCATGATTGGTGCATTGGCTTATGGTCTGTCTCCACATACGAGCAACACAAGGCGTTCCGTAGCCTTACCTGCTCAAAATAGAGGACTTGGACGATCGATTGGAGAGGAAGACGCTCGTTCTGTGCCGCGTGTGCTCCTGCTTCCTGAGATAGCTTCTGGAAATCAATTAGTTTGCATAGCTTCTTTTTCTCCAAATCTGACAATCCTTGATGAGCCTGAAAAATGAAATAATAGTCAAAATCAACAAATAGCTAGAGTTCACAAGAGATTCTGAAAATGTATGTCTTTGAAAGAAGATTGCGGCCAAAAATGTAAAAAAGAAATTATTTAAACGAATCACAATACAACATAACAATCCATCAATCTCTTGTGACGGTGAGTGACTGTGCATACGAATAGTAGAAGCTCGTGCGGAAATGTCAGCGAAAGTTTCATGTTTTTATAGTGCAAGAGAGAAAAAATGGGGGAAAAGAAAGCCTACTTTAAGGTAAATATCAATAGCGCGGTATAAACCATCATGATTTGTTCGGGCATCTGCTGGTAAAGTCTCTGCAATAACCAAAAACTTGCTGAGTTTGAGATTTGCATCTGCAGCAATTTCTGCAAGGTAATTGTCCACGAGCTTTGCAACTTTAAGCAATGCACTTTGCGAGGGAGAATCAAGGCCGTCTGATTCGTAAGCAGAATTGTCATCCATCTCCTCACTGTCCTCCTGCTGAGAAAAATTTACAAGGATTCTGTGAACTGTATCGACATCAAATAAAGTGTCTCCAGCATGTCGGAAAGATGGAATCAAAAGGTCGTCAAGAGTAGCCATCTCTAGTTGTGATCCAATTCTCCTTTCAAGATCAAGCCTGCTAGCAATAGTGCAATCAAGTAACACAGCTGTTCTTAAGAGTCCAAAAAGGAAACTAATAGGCACAACAAGTTTCTCGACGGGCAATAGACTGACAATTGCCTCGACCACAAGTCTCTGCTCGTGCTCTATCGAACTAACAACCATATCATCTTTAGGCTGGCTAGATGGATTCCACAGGTTGGATTTCTTTGTCAAAATCTTTTGGGCATAATTTACTAACGATGCGCCAATACTCTCCGGACGGACCCCTCTACATTTCATGGCAGCAATGATTCTTTGATATAAATCAACTCGTAGAGCGGAAATATCTTCTATCCACCAGTCACCATCGCATTTTGTTTGCTTGTTCATATGCAGTCTCCCAGAGCTGCTATACTCCAAGCGCGAAAAACTTGAGGCTATTTGCTCAGCACAGGCCTTGGAAGCGATTGCATCAGTACATTTATTCACTATTTTCAGCTCTTCTGCTAGAGGAAGCAAATACTCGCAATGTTGCAAGACTTCAACACACATTTCAAGCCTCTTGCAGACAACACTATCAAGATATGTCTCAGTACGAGAACCAAGGTTGTCCTTTGCGTATTCCTCAGTCATTTCAAGGTAATCAGAAACACAAAAGAGTTGAGCAACGTTTGAGGATGTAATCTCAAAGTTGACTCCATAGCAGAATTTCGCAGCCAACTCAAATGACTCGGCACCACCAGGTAAGTTAAGAAGCTCTATCTTTGAAAAATCAGAATCTCTATGTTCTGCTACCAACTTTCGGATGCGGCCGCTTTTGGAGACGAGAGGATACTGCAGTTCTCAAACAAAAGCGATTAAGTCACAATTGATGTATCTGACACCAATAAGAATATCAATAAACAATGAAAAACGAAGCTTGCATGATCTTGAATAAGTATGCTAATTATGTCTACAAGTACAATGACCATGGTAAGTCATCTAAAAATGATGTACGCTTGTAAGTGTGCTTTGAGCAAATGGTACAGAACATTAACATGCCTATCAAGCATGTAGCTAATCAAATTTATTCAACAATCACAGTTTCCATTTATGCAGTTTATCAAAATTAAATTGGACCATTACCTATTAAAAAAATGCTCAAACTTCAGCATAGCAATAATGTGCAACTCACTCCATTGTGCAAAAAAGGATACAACAACAACAACAACAATTATATATGTTTCAATTTCATAAAGAGTGACAAAGGTTTTAGTTTGGTTGTCAACCTATCACAACCCTTCCCAATTTTCCAGGTATTGAAGACTTGGGAACTCCCTCCCCTATTTTCCGGGTATGGAAATTGTGCTACGGAGTCCTCCTTTATCCAAACTTGGGACTGGCTATGTAGCTCATATCATGTTCTACATAAGTGGAGTTTGTGCAAAGAAAGGATCGGAAAAAAGAAAAGAAAAAGGAAAACCAAATATTAGAATAATCGAGGGGTATACCTTATGCAAAGCAAATATTCTTCCTCCTACTTCAATAGTAATATCAGTAGGAACATCAGAGAAAATCCTGCATCATAGTAAATAGCACGTCAATGAAAGTTTTCAACTGCTGGTCGTGTTATGTGTGGAATCAGAATCCAGATATACTAAGAAAAGGACTTTCGGGTCTTCAAAAGTAGACACCTTCATGCATTGATTCGTACTTCCTATACTGGCATTCGTTCTCAAACGCATTCCTACAAAAACTATGACCTATCCAGGGATGTGACTCGTAGGCAATGAAGCATTACATAGAGAGTAAAGGAAAATTCACCATTCAGAAGAATATAAAATTGTTGTGCAGAATAAATAAGGGGGTAGGTTCTTTGGAGAAGAACCATCTATGAGAGTGATTTGTCGATCGAGTTTCTATCTACATGGAATGGAAAATCTATATGTCAATAGTTTTTAATGTCTAGGAAGAAAAAAAAAAAAAAAAGCATAGAAGCCCATGATGTGAGCCCCTCGTAAAACTGTTTCATCAATATGTAACCAAGACCTAGGCAACCCAGCTGTGAGGTAGAACATGTACCTAGACCGCAATTACATAAGCTTTTGAGGTAATTTTGGTCTTGATGTATTCTAATTAATTAATATATACTCCCTTCAGTCAAAAATTATAAGTCATTTTAGCAATATCCCTCTTCAAAAATTATAAGTCATTTTTGGAATTTGAGAGAATACTTATTGCTATTTTACCCATTTTTCCCTTTTCAGACTATTTCCACAAACCTCAAGACCTTTATTTTAAAGCTAAACAATTTATAAACTGAAATTATTATACATGTGCATATGGAAATGCAAGGAGAGATAATTAAAAATGAAAAATGGAGAGAATATAGTGGACAAAATAAAAATAAAAGTCAAGAAGTCGTGACTTTTGACTTTTGAGCATGTAAAGCTTTGTTGAAGGGAATAAAGCACAACAAGTCAAGATTGGGAGCCTGAAAAGAAGAAAAGGAAAAGATGTAGTAGATTTGGACAGTTTAACGAAGAATAAGAACTGGTTTGAGACTATATCAAGTAAAAATTATCAACAATTCAAACTTATTATAGGGAACCAGGAAACATGTTTGATGTCACTGGATTGCAACCTTAACTTTGTTTTCCTGTATCAATTCAACAACCAAACTTAGCTTGGAAAAGCTGAGTCTTTTTTGTGCCAAGCATCTTCTTACCGGTAATAATGACCATTTACCGGAGTTGATCAAGAACGAAAAAAAAAAAAAAAAATTCGGAGGCGAGCAAGATTGATCAGCATGGACACTAGTCTAAGACTCAAATTTCCAAGTTATCTTCAATTAACAATATGACAACCATAGAAGAGCTTTTTGCTAGTCTTTAGAGTATGTGCTCAAAACATCTTTTTTTTTTTTTTTTTTTTTTTTTTTTTTAAATATCCGTGGATGTCCAGGCGAGCCTAACCATTCCCACGAGGCTCTGGTGCAATCGGCCCAGGCGTACCCCAGTGTCATACAGGGGAATCGAAACTGAGGTCGTGCGCTTAACTCACACAACCCCGCCTTCGCCCTTACCATTGTGGCAACCCGACTGGGTTTGCTCAAAACATCATTTGAAGTAAGGTCAGGCCATTTTGTGGAACTCCACAAGTTGTGATCAAAATGAATTCAGTGACTTATCAATCTAGAAAACCCATTTACACTGAAGTCTCCAGGTTTAACTACATAATAAGAACTACCCATCGAAATTGTGAAGTCCCAAGAAAGATAAAGCAAAAATGTAATCTTTACAACTAATCAAAGCAAAAAGCTTGACAAAAAAAGCCCATTAACATTCATGGTAAAGCAAGACAAGTTCTTTCACAAATGTAAAGGAAAGTTGGAGAGTAAGAGCTCATACCATTCATAGTTATTACACCTCTGCCTTGCACTCTTGGACATAGAGAGTTGCTGCTGCAGTTGTTGGTGGTGTTGCTGGTGCATCTGCTTGTCACAGCGGTCCATGGAGAAGAAGAGAAGCTCTTCTCAAAGAGGCAAAAGTGGGAATCCAAGAGAAAGACAAGAGAAGAAGAGAGGGTGGTAAAAATGAGAGTTGGGGAGGTCAGAGAATTGGGACTCAGTTGTTTGTGGTGTGAGTGGCCCATTTCTTCAAACAGCTAGCGTGCAACTATAGCTTGCAAATGTCCAAGTCATATGTGGGTCATCTATGCTTTTTCCCTCTTATAACTGCTGTGACTAATCCACTCTCGGACATTATTGAGTCTCATATCCCCTCATAAACTAAAATTTTCTATTCACACGACCTGAACTCGAAACCTGTTTGAGGAAACTAATCAACTCTTTAAAGATTATTGGGTCTTATATAGACGGTGGTCGTCCTAACCTAAAGTTTCGAGACTTGCTTAAGGATATTAATCCACTCTCAAACGTTTTTCAGTTCCATATATACGGTGGCCCTCTTAATCTAAAGTTTTCCATTCACACGACTTGAAGAGACCTGCTTAAGGAAACTAATATATTATTAAAGATTGTTAAGTCCTATAGAGAAGGTGACCCTCACAAATTAAAGTTTTTAATTCAAAGGCCTTGAAATCGAGACCTGCTTAAAGAGAACTTAATCACTTTGTCACTTGGAGTAGTAATCAAAAACCTGGAGCCACATTTTTAAGGCATGGCAAGCCATGAAATGCCCACTAAAGACCCATAATCGCTTTCACTCGATCAATTTTTTTTTCTTACCAAACTTAGCTTTTTCTGGTGAAACAAAGAATATAGTGACTGATGGGCATGAAGAAATCAATGTGCATTGACCGTGAAAAATAGCATAGCATCTAATCATTGCATACAATTGAAATCAAAACTTTGGATGGTATGCTATATATGTACAAGATAACAACACCAACAAAAGCAACACAAATAGTTCTATACTTGTAATGTTATAATTGCTAATGCATGCATCAATTGCTTTGCTTTTTTACATGGCAACAATAAGATTACACTACAAGATAAGGAGTGTAAACATTGGGCATCCCAACACCACTTAAGCCAATAATGATATGACACCAACAAAGAGAGATATATTTGTTTTTTCATCAATAAGAGTTTCAATGTCCTAACTACCTTATGAGAAAATGTTTTGTGTTAATGATATCTTTTTTTTCCATAGTCTGTTTGAAATGATGGACTAGCTATTATTTTAAAAGTAAGCTTTAGTTATGTAGTAGGAGAATACTTAATTTACTTCATAATGTCAAGGCAAGTTGGACTTCACTCTTTAGACTTATGACCTATTTTATTTCTTGGTAATTATTTGATGTGGATTATTAAATTTAATTATTATTTTAGTAATTATATGTGATGAAGTAGCTTTTTAAAAGTGGTGATACTTCATTAAACTTGGAGTAAAAAACGTGACTTTGGAATATAAATTTATCAATTTAGAAAAGCTATGATAGAATAACAAATTTAAAAAGGTTAAGATATAATAACATAAGTTGTAAAATGTTAATTAGGATATTTTAACAAATTAAGTCACTACATTTCAAAATTTGTGTACTACATAATTAATATCATAATTACAAACATTGTGTCCTTATAGGCTTATACCTCTTAAAAAATTCTTAAAATAATAGTAGTACTTACACAAATTATTTTGCAGTCTAGTGAGCATAGATGATTTCAAGTTTTTCTTTATGACATTCAAATAGCTTGATCATAAATTGCAGGGGAAGAGGGGTGCACTGATCCAAATATACAAAAACACCTTTGTGCATCAAGTCAAACGAATGAGTCAACAAAGGGGAACAAAAGAAAGCGCAGCAAAACGGCAGGATTTCCCGGTTATCCACTTGTATAGTTTCCTTCTTTTTCCAGTTAAAAATAGTTAAAAAGCCAAGAGGGTGGATGGTGGACGGTTAGATCAGAGGAACTTGCAATGACTTCAAAGCGTGTAACACTGTCACTTTTTTAAAGGAAGTTTTGTTCTCTATACTGCAAGAGTCAGCAAATATCTTAAAGGATACGATGAAGTAAACCCACATTTTACTTTGCAGTAGTGAAAGATGAAAACAAGAGCAATTGCTGGTGAATTTCGAGATGATTTCTTCCTCCCCAAACCTCTCCTCTTATAGAGCATTGGTCATGACCAGTTAGAGTGAAAATGGGGCAGTGGAGTAGTGGAACAATCAAGCATTGATGCAATGGAGTAGTGGAGTGGAGCAGTCAAGCATTGATGCAATGGAGTAGTGGAGCAGTCAAGCAGTCAAGCATTGATGCAATGGAGTAGTGAGCAGTCAAGCATTGATGCAATGGAGTAGCGGAGAGCAGTTTCAACTGCACCCACTCAGCCACTCTAATAACTACCAATTTAATTTCGAAAATGATAAAAATTAATGGTAAAAAAGTAATACCCATGGTTAGCTTGCACACATATACACACACACAAGTGCTAAGTGCGCCATATGCGCCGCGTGCGTGACTCACCTTACATAGCACTTGTATTTTATTTTACACACGCTATGGTGCAATAGTACATATATATTATTTAAACTTGAAGTTCCTAACTAATGTGGAACTAAACATTTATTTTGAAAATGTTCAACATGGACCTTGTGGTGGGATGATACAGATGGTTCTAGAGGTATCAAATTTGAACTTTAGAATGGAAAAATTTTAGAACTTTAGATCAGAGGTTGCCGTCTTTGTAATCTTTTTTTTTTCAAGTTAGAGATCACTCGGGACAATGTTTAATTTGAATACCCAGATGATAATTAAAAAAAAAAAAAGAATATATCTCACCATCCAAGAGGTTTTTCCATAAATATATTAAAAATAACACAGTAATTATAGATCTTACGTGCCTGTTGACTATAGTAAATATAACATAAATGTAATCTAACTAACCTTATACTCTCTAATCTCTTCGAAGAAAAGATCATATACATACATATGTATTTTATTTTATTTGTTTCTACGAGAGACATGAATTTCATTCGTCAAAATATATTAGCTTGCTAGTACATATTGATTATAACACCTACATTTCAAATCTTCTCAATTTCATTATGCTATTAAATCTTATCGGTTCTCATGACATTGCATGAGTTTTAATTATTTATTATATTTTGAACAATCTTATTAGCGTATTCATTAATTGTCATTATTTGAACAATGCAAGATTTGGATATGAAGCTCTAAATTGTTGCAACATGGGGGCAATTGTAACAAAGACAGTTGCAATTGACACAGCTTTAAACAGGTCAGTTACAACTAATACGAAAGTAGAAGTTTTTTTTATGGAAAAACTTCTATTCCGAATTTAGATCCTAATTAATCTACAAGAAGATTTTGGACAACTTTCTAAATGTGTGAAGAGATGATCAACACATCTATGTTATTTTGAGATTTAAAAATCTCACATCAACTTTATTTTTTAGAAAGAACACAAGTATGTATCAACAATCATGATACGTTCTTCTTCTTGTGGTTTTGAGGTTTGACATTTGCAACTGGCAATGTTTTTGAACTTTGTTTTTTTGTTTTTTTGTTTTTTCTTTATTGAGTTGTAATTAATTACTAAAGGGATCTTGGGGTGAACCAGTCAAGGGGACTTGACATTACCAAAGGAATCTTGAGGTGAGAGTTCATTGTGATGGTAAAGGGTAGTGTAGCAAACCGAGTGAGGGATCATTGGTTGGGGTCCTACATCAATCGACAACTCTTTATCATTAGAGCATTCTTCACATTGGGTGTGACCTTGCAAATGTAGGTCTTGGACCGAACTGCATTAACATCTCTTTGTATTATGGTTTGTTTTACAATTTAGTTTTACTTTTGTGGTGTGTTTATCATTGTGTGATTGTCATCGCCGATTCTAAACTTACAAACCTCATTAACTTGTCGTGGAACATGATAAATAGACCATTGTATTTGAAGTTAAGGGGTGTTGTTGAAGTCTCTTAAGATTTGACTCAATTAATTCTTTTCTTCTTTTTTTTTGCAAGTTCATTTGAGCCATTAGATCATTGGGAGTGAGTCTGATTTAAAGATCGCCCTTTGCACTCTCTCACTCGACAACCCTCAAAGAAAATTGAAGTGAAAACATTATGATAAGTGTTAGAATGACAATAACACACATTGACTTACAAAAGCTATTCATGTACGTCTCGGGATGCGGGTATATACAGATATTGATGCATAACATATAAATCGAAGTTTCATGAAAAACTCTTATGAACCAATATATCTTGTGGTTTGACATTGCTGTTGTTATTTTAATATTTCCTAATTAATTAAAATATAAAATGGATAGATAGAGATAACTCATATTAGTAAGATATATTATATTTCTTTTTTATTGTCAAAGTAGTAAGATATATTTCAATATAGAAGGAGATGGATCCTATGGTGATGATGGCGCACCATCTTGAATAGGGCCCATGCATCAATCCAACCATTAATTCAAGTGAGACCTACAAGAATATAATTGTTTGAACAGCACGAGGAGTAGGCTAGTAGACATAGTAATACATTATGATTGGGTATGATGTGAATTTGATGTGGGAGTGTTGTATTGCAGAATCCACTACTGCTACTATTTGGTATTCAAGTCCAAAGGAAGATGGTGACAAAACCACATATCATGATTTGTTGTACATTAATAATATATAGTAATCTTTTAAGGACGTGATGGCGATGGTGACGGTGGTGGTGGTCAAAGTGTTGAAACCGGGAAAGCAGGGGAGGATCAGCCTGATTAGGGTCGGTGTCTTGATGGTGCTTTCGGATCGACACTTGAAGTTGCTCATCGGGGTCCATATGCCGACCTGTACACTAGTCCAAAATTCAAATATGGAGAAATTTTTCTGTAGTAGTTTCGCACATAATTGATGATGTGGCCCTTGGCCCTCGAAGAGTGTAGCGTAGTGGCAAATAAAAGATCAATATAATTCTAATTGAGGTAGATGTCATGAGTTGGATTTTTTATAGATGCATTAAATTTCGTTAGTTTCTTGAGTTAAGGGGTCGGGGTGTGGTCGATTATTAATCAAACTAAAATAAAAAGACATGAAAAAAGTTCAGATAATTATAATTATCAAAAAATTAAAAATAAAATAAAATAAAAATAATTGATGTGGTCCTTCTAATCAGTGCGGATTTGCTACAGTTGGTAATTGTGCTAAGGTGGCAGTTTTTTTTTTAATCGCGCTATAGGCGCCCAATCACTAGAACAATTTTGGTATTTAATAGAAGTTTTTAAATCCCTATTAAAGAAGGTGTTATTAAATAACACATAATTGATAGGAGTTTTAAAAAATCTCTATGTAATACATGTATTAAAAATTAAAACATAACACATTTTCACATGACATTTAATAACACTCTATTTAATAGGGGTTTTAAAACTTTTATTAAAAGCCAAAAATGTTCAAGTGAATGCTCCCTGAGGGCATGAGGGCATCCACCTTATTTTGATGAGCTTCCAACGATTTCCTTAAGGCATCCCAACTTTTTACCAAAACACACCTTATGTCAAGCATCACACCACATTACCTTAATTGAGAGTTGTAAAGTGGTCTCGATCAGATCTTGCCGAGACGCCTATTAATATATCGGTCTATACCAACAGATACAACTGGAGCAAGGAATCCTCGTGAGGAACAGGGATTCCCTGCAACGAGGACAAATACGGAGAATTTAAATGGGAATGGAGGCAAGGATGAGGAGAAAATCGCATACCCACTCAGGTACGGGCGTGAGGATGGGCAAATATATATGGAGATCCCCATGGGGAATCTCCATTGATAATCTACATGGCGATCCTCGTGTGTATCTTCATTGGGGACCCCCATATATTAATTTTATATATGTATACATGATATATGATATATTATACATAGGTATATAAATATTATATGTATATATGTAAATATGTATATTAATATTTCATGGTTTCTAAATAAATAAAATGTTTTTATTACCAAGCTACATTAATTATATATATTTTGTTTTGAATTGTTTAATTTTGCAACTATATTTACATTTTACAAATTTAAAATCAAATGAAAAAAAATCGCAAAATCTTATTGTACAAATTACCAAGCTACATTAATTATATGCATATGCTAACAATTGACATGTGTATAATATGTGTATAAATACTATTTAAAAATACTAGTACACATATACATATGTATGTGTCTTTGGCACTTTACTTTTTATAATTTTTTTAAAAAAACTTAAGTGGGAAGAAATTTAAGTGGGAAGAAATATATGTGAATCCCCGCGGAGATCTCTAATGGAGAGAATTAAATGAAGAAAAAATTTTCCTCATGAAAATTCCTCATCTCTGCGAGGATTAGACAGGTACGAAGACGGAGATGAAAATTCATCCCCGCATGTATGATGATAAGTATAGGGATGAAAGGATGAATTCTTAAACAGAGATGGGGATGGAGATAGGTCCCCATCCCCTACGAACCCTCCCCATTGGCATCCCTAGTCATGTCCACTAAAATCTCTCTCAACATGCATCTTAATTAATTTATGCATTTTAGATTTCTAACTAGCAATATTGCCAATGCAGACGACAATCACATGCATTTGTTTCTGACCTTTTTCTAAGTAAGAATCTGGTTAGACTAGAGCGAATCAAACAATAAAGGTCAATTTTTATTTTATTTTATTTTATTTTATTTTATTTTTGCAAGGTAAAGTAAAATTATATTAATAAATAAATAATTACAAAATTACGATATACGTTTATAAACAAAACCTCTTGCATCTTTAACAATCGAATCTAATAATTTACTTGAAATGCAATGAGGAGACAAAAAGTTAATTGAACCAACTTGTGATGCCAACCAATTAGCGGAAAAAATTCTTTTTCTCTCCAAGAATGAAAAACTTTAGCTTCAATGGCCTCAATATATAAAGGCTAAGTTGTATTTATACATGCTCTTAACTGTTACCAACTAAGTGGTAGTTTCACTAACTTAATTAACGTGACTTGTAGCTCTATATATAAACTCAGAATTCAAATCTTCTTGTGCGAAATTTTAGGTTTTCTATTAATTAAGACGGTGTGATGACTGATGAGCAAGAATTTTTATTATTATTTTAGAAAAATACTAATATTCGAGCCTCGAATTAATTCTTTTAGCTAACTATTATAAATTAAACTTCTTTTTTTTGTGAAAAACAATTGAGTGTCCTCTTTTTATTCTTATTATGTGAATTTGTAGACCTCACCATGCACATAAACAGCCCTTGTGATCCCTCTTTTTGAGGTGCTCTTGGGGCAGACAAGGTGATCTCAACGCATGAAATACTTGAAAATTATTTAGCAACTACCAATTTAAGATCGATCAGCATGTCCGATTAAATTAGGTTCATTAATTGATATGCATGTATTCACATGGAAGAGAACCATTTGAGAAATATCTTCAGAGCACCTCTGATCCACATATTTCATATAGGCAAGACCCACACCAAAGCAAATAATTCTAACTAATTAATGGATATAACTTTAAAGGTTGCTATGGAATGCTATGGTTTTGTCTAAAATTCCATAGCAATTATTTTTCTTATAGACAAAGATATAATATATAAAGGGCTTTTGTCTTATCAAAGTTAATGTTGGACACTTTTTATATTCCTATTTCTTCCTTTACATCTTTTCCCTTTTGTCTCCACACACCTTAAAAAGTTCTATTCAATTATATATGGTACAATAAGTTGAACATATTCCTAACTCATAATAGAATAGGTTAATAAATAAATTGAGTAACTATGGAACTATATATAGTTAAAACTAAAATATTCACTTGTTTTGCTTTTTTATTTTTTTTTGCAACTTCAATGGGAGTCGAAACCACAATATATAGATTTCTCTAAACTTTATCTTTTAGTAAGTGATGCCTCATATCCAACTCATGCTACAATGACATCCCAAAGTCACACTAGAGCCTCGTTTAGCTTATTTTTGCCAACTTAAAGGAAAGTTTTATTACAGGGGAGTTAACTCACAAACGAGTTCATATTTTTATGTTTGGTTCAACTTTGAACTTTTAAGGAAATCGCAAACTTTTTTAAAAATAATGATAAAATGTGAAAATTGACATAAACACCCATCAAATAATAAAACGTATTAATAGAGATGCGAGTAATGAGAGGTAATTGTGTTCCCGTTAGAGAGATTTCTCTCAGGAGGGAGGGGGTTACACTAAATTTTATTATTTTCTTAAATTGACTTTAGAAAAAAGAACAAGCCATTACGCCTATACTGATGACCGACAACATGATAGGAGCTCCAGAGATGATCGTGATCGCAGGTTTGACTATCCGTCTGATCAGTACAGATATGATGACAGACATGTAGTACGTGCCATTGGACCCGTAACATTAGAGCAACTGATACATCAATATGGACAAGACTAGGGATGCAGATGTGTAGGGTAATACCTATGGGTGATGGGGATTTACCATAACGGGTAAGGGTATGAGGGTTTAAATGGGTATGGGGGGTGAAGATGGGTACAAAATCTCATACCCATATGGGTACGAGTACGGGTACGGGTATAGGTAGTAAAATATACCCACGGGTAATCCCCATTTGGGATCTTCACACGGGTAATCCCCATGGGGATACCCATATACTCATAAGGATTCCCATATATCAATTTATACACCATATAATATTTATATATATATATATATCGTATGATATTTATATATGAATATTAATAATATTACATAGTTTCCACTCCGAAACACTACTCATACATATAACAAAAACCTCTTAATGAGATTCATAATTTTAATTTATTGGGTTAATTAAAAAACTATATGTTTTTGTTTTGAATTGTTTGCAACTATTTTTATATTAAAGAATTTTAGGACTAAAAGTACTGAAAAAATTGGATCAAATGAGAAAAATTGCAAAAGCTTATTTTATAGAATCATCCTAATTTTTATGGGGGCCCTTAGTTTTATTGACTTTATATATAATTGATATTTATATATACATGTTATGAATTTGTAACTTATTGACATTATTATTTTTTTATATCCCGACATTATTGTTTCATAACTCTTAAATGTTGGTAGAGAAAAAAAATGTACATTGATTATCAACCACACAAAACCTCAACCCTTAATCTCAAATCCTCGATTCTTAAAATAGGTGGATCAACTATATGATCAAACTCTTTATAATATAATATTTGTTAATATTTAATTATATTATAAATTTATAACTAAATATTATATATATAATTATAGATCATATTACAATATGCTTATGCTAAAATATGTATATTACATATATAAGTATCATTTGAAAATATCTATAGTTTTACGTGTTATGTATATATATTTGATACCTTATTTGTTACAATTCTTTTTTTTTTTAGAATCTCCGCCGGGATCCCCATTGAAAAATGAATTAGAGAAAAAAACTTTCCCATGGAGATTCTCCATCCCTACAAAAATCTCCATGAAAATCCCCACTGGGATCCTTAATGGGTAATTAAATGAGTAAACTATTTTACCTATGGGGATTATTCATACCCACGGGGATTCGATGGGTATCGGGATGGGTATGAGAATTCATTCCCAGATGGGTATAAGTAAAGGTATGTGTGATATTTTTTTTAGCGGGTATGGGTATAGGAATGGGGTCCCCATCCCCTACCCTACCCATTTGCATCCCTAGATAAGACCAAGATCAGGGAGGTCGTGACAGGGGTTAGAAAGACCAAGATCATGGTCAGAGACATGGGGATAGACAAGCTGGGAGGTCAGATAAACTCATATTCTTCGAGTGTGAAAAGAGAGGTCACATCAGCGTCAATTGCAGAAAAGCTTCACCAGCATGAGTGTCAGCACAGGTCGGATGAGGAGCCCATGTGATTGATCAACCAGATATAGAGACGACCAGACAATGCGTTGAGGGTATGTTATTTTATGCTTTAACGAGTTATTTGGTTAGTGATTTATTATATATTTTTGAATACATAGTAGGAGAATCACAACTTATCATACTATTGTCACATCGATAACGTTGATCATGACTAAGAACATGTGGCGTCGTCAGTAGTTCCACCCACATTAACCCTCTACATGATGAAAAGAATGGAGAAATGAAGGAAAGAGTGGCATCGTTTGTGATTCCGTCATATTTTTTTCCTTTTAGTGAAACGACAAACGATGGTGTCGTCCGTTATTCCACCAATGCTTATTTTCCCTAAAAGAGACTAGCAGTAGCGTCATCGGTGGTTCCATTATTGTTGAGTTGCAAAACAGATGAGATACGTTCCATCTGAGATTCCGAAAAAAGAAGAATCTAGCACCAATTTCACTTAAGCCATTAGAGTTCTTAAATAGTCCCGTGCGTGACGGCCACGCGCCCCGAGGCTGCCGGGTGAGTTGCTATAAGCGTCTCGCGGCCCTGCTGACATCATCGCCATATCGGCGCTCCTCGATAGTCGTGCTAACTCAATAATTAATGATTATATAAATCAGTTATTTCATTGTTTAGTTAGTTTTTCATTTGTCGTTTACACAGTTGCAAATTGATAATTAGTAATTTACAGCGAAAGTCTTGCCATAGCATAACCATAGTTTTTTTTAATAATTTTCAAGTCATATAGAGCACTGTATATCAGGAATATAGTCAATATATTACACTGTATATCAGGTGACAACATACTTTGAAAAGTAAATATATATACAAGTATAATGTCTATTAAGTCTCCCATAACCCCAAAAGTAAAACTAAATATCAAAATGAACACGTACTAGTAAGTCTTAGACTATAGGCAATCAAATATATTCGCCTAGGATCTTCTTGCCCTTATTGGTATTAAGATTTACACGTAGTCATCACAACAAAACAGATGACGAGTCCAGTTAGTAAGATCCCAAAAGAAAATCACTAAGCGTTCAATAATTAAGTAGCCAATATTAATGTTAAATAAACATGCAATTGCAAAATAATCACATGCTTAACTAACATTAATGAAACCAAATAGTTGTGTCACGCGTAGCGGACTAGACCATACTTCATCAATCCAGATGATTCCAGCGACCCTACCATACTGGCTCACATCAAGACTACTAGCGGAGGATCAGTCTGTATTGTAACCCACCAAACACATGCATCAATGAGTTCAGTAACTCGGGTTGCCATTCACTGAGGGAACGAGTGACACTTGCTATGATTTAGCGTACTAGAGCCCATACAACACAACATCCGAATAAACCCCAATGACGAAAAAGACTATCGACCATTATACCAACCCAAAAAGTGATGGAATATAGAAAACGAACAACAAAGAATACAAGATACCACAATTGAAACAATTAAATACTCAAGATGTGTTTCTAGAGAGATCAATTTCCAGTGTTTTAGAGTGAGATAAAGTATTTAAATCAAGTTTAAAGTTCTATTTCCCATAACAGCCTCTTAAAGACTAAATAAAGTTTCAACTTTTAATTTGGGATCGTATGTTGTAGCGCATAAATCCTAAATCATCAAAGACACTTAAAAAGAAAGGTTTTTCTCTATACTTTCACTTTTCAAAAAGGTCTGGTTTGAAAAAAATTGATTTAAAATGAAAGAGATATCGAACTTCTACAAATACAACTCGAATTAGAATAAAAATCTGACCAGCAAGTTTGTAAAAATCATTTCTCTAAATTTATAGATCTAAAACTTATGATGTTAGGTCACAAGGAAGTTAACATATCCAACAGCAACATACTAAAATATGAGCTCATTCCTATTAGAATTGAGGGAGTTATGTCCTGTCAAATTTCATTTTAAAAATCACGTATCAGCATTTAAACTGCCTGATTGCAGAGTATTTTTAAGCTAGAAGGAGTTTGAATTTCAAAATTTCTCCAGAGAAAAAGATTTAGATCTTTAAGTAAGCTTCCAATGGTGTATAATCCGCCTCGTTTGAAGTTCTTATGAGAAAGTTATGCCAATTTACAGAGATTAGGTCAAGAGATTTAACATGCATGCATCAAGAAACTTCAAGAACATAATCCATTTGAAAAATCGGTTTCGAATCCTGAAATTGATTAACATAATAAACTCTCCATTCATAAAGAGACTCAAAAAATCAGTGAGCAAACTTAGAAATTCATTTTTGAATTAAAACCCAAATTTTAAAGCTCATTTCCATAGAAAAAAGATAGATAAGATGATCACCTTGGTTTTGATCTTCCTAGATTAATTCCTATGGTAGATGGCCTCCATTCTTCCTAGTTCTTGCTGAATTTTTCAGCCTTCTAGCCCAAGAACAAAATTTGTTATTGTTGTATGAAGAGATTTCCCACTAACTTAGCTATATATGTTATGTTAGAATCAATTGTGTTCACGTATCTTGAGGTCAATCTAATGATCCTTGTTAACTCATACTCCAATAAATTCCATCTTGTTGACACCAATTCCCAACTCAAATATCCTAAGATCCCATTTTGGTGCAAATCTCGAGGCAAATCTATGACATCAAATTTTTTATCCAACTATAGACATTTATAATCAATTTATTTAATTAATTTAACTTAGGCACTTTTATATATATGTAGGCTATTTAAAGTCTTAAATTGATGTACTACCACTTTTTCTAGTACCCAATTACCCGACACCTAGTGTCCCGCGTCTCAGCACGTATCTCGATGCACTTCAGTCCTTGATGTACCCGATTATTATGACTTAGCCAAAAGTTTGATTATATATTTTATTTTATATTCACCTTTGTTCTAGTTATTTTATTTAAGTTAGCATTATAAGTCTTAGTGGACCGTAGTATGCCTACCCAATATCCGCGTCGACACGCATTACGAGACAATTTTCCATCACACAATCTCATACGGTATGACAATATAAATACACACATGCGATGGGTTATGAAATATATAATAATTAATATCGCAATTATGCAACCAACAAACAAAAATAACGATTTATGCTCAGTCAAGCGTCCTAACCTATCTAAACGTCCATGTGGGTCTGAGTTGGCGTCCGAGTCTAAAATTAAACAAAATAACAACGTCAATAAATATTGGGTTGTTACACCACGATACGAGATATCATTTGCCTTAGATTTCAGGACGAAATTTTTTCCTAGTTGGGAAGAATTGTACGACCAATATTTATTGACACCATTAATGAGTTTATTTTCAGATTCGGATGCCAGTTCAGACCCACGTTGTGACGACCCCAAAATCCGAGGCAAGTCGGATACCGCCACGTCACCAGACGCATCACCAAGGCATGCCACGTCACCGCACGTTTGTCCTTTACGGCTAGCAACCGAAACCTTCGTACGTATCTTATTCGCATTTAACTTAGTATTGATGAATATTTACATTCAGTTAACTAAGTTAAGTTATTCACGATTTATTAAATTAATATAAGTTGAATATATGAGCGGAAGTATTTAAAATATGCAAATATTATAATTAAAAATCTGAATTAATAAACAACCATATAGTGTGGAAACCCGACATAAGATACAATGTATATCAAAAAGTGACAAAAATATAAAAAATGATCATATACATGTATTAGGTATATAAGTCCACCCAAAGATCCCGTAAAAGCAGTAAATAAATACATACAAAAACCTACGCAAAAAGTAGATGGGGCTCTCCTAGCTCAGAGGTAGTCGCCTAAAACCCCTTGCCCGGCTTATCGAAGGATCTGCGACTTTTCACTAAAAACAATGACAGATCCCAGTGAGTAAGTCCATGAGAACATTAGCTAATATTCACGAAATCCAATAAAATAGCTACAATTCATGCAATTTAAATAAGGAACATAAAATAAGGTAATCGCATGAAAATTGTCGCAAAAAAGTCAAAAACTAGACACGAGTGTAGCGTGACAGAAAACCCTAGTCGACATCTGAGAATCAGCGTAGCTAAATCGAGAGGGACCCATGACAATCACATCGCCAAACATATCACGGTTGAATGAGAGGAACCCGTGAAGAGTAGAACCCCCGTCCAAACATTTCTCGAGAGAAACCCATGACGGTGACTTAAATCTTCATCAAACATCTCTCAACCTAACGGGTATCACGGGAAATAGTCACCACGTAGCCTCGATATGGGCAACTACTCGAACAACGTGGGGTACGTAGCCCCGGGGTGTGAGTCAGTGTCATGCTCGACCCCATCGACGAACACACATACACACATGAAAGTGGATGAGTAGTAAGTGAATAGCAATAAATAGCACGATAAAATAATTGAAATTAAAATAAAGCAAGTGTTATAAATGAATTTTAACTAACTTTCTTGTGGGTTTACTTACCTCAAGCAATCGCAAATTGTAACGACCCAAATTAATTAACTAGGATTAACATTACTCTCGGAGATTAACGGTCGTAATTCAGGCGTTATGTGGACAACTCGGTTGACTTGGACATGAGAACCGAGGAAATATGTTATTTATGGATGGTGGTTGTGTATATGTGGTGTTTAAAAAATTATTATTATTTTTTTGCACCGCATGTGTGTATGTTGTTATTGAGCAAGTTCGTGTGACGGATGTTCACCTCGAAAGGCGTGTCAATGCGAGTGTCGGATAGGCGAACTGCAGGTATACTAGGAAACTAGAATAATCCACATCAGGATAACTAGTTAATCAATTAAAATGAGTTATGTGACCATAGGCCAAATAAAATTCAATTAAAACAATAGGTCATGGCGCACCTCGAATTGCGTACCGAGACGCGGGGCATCGATTGTTGGATAGTCGAGGGTTAGTGGGATCACAAAATTTATCAATTTGCTGAATAAAAATAATAACCATATATATTATAATGAGCCTAATCTAATTTAATCGAATCAAATAAATCAATGCCTATAATTTGGTTATTTAAATTGGAAACCATGAGATTGTCCTAGAGATATGTGTTGACACATCTAGGAACCATATGAGTAGCAAATTAGTATCACTTTGATTGGGTTAGTGGGAGTTAGTGGGATACATGTCAATGTGTGGATCATTAGATGAGCTTCGAGATACGTAAATACATGAAGATCAATGGCTAGGAATCAATACTACCTTAATATTTAAGATCAACACATGCAAGGAAACCATTTTCATTTTCAACTTATGAATTAAGAGAACTTGTTGGAGAAGAATGAGGTTAATAGAGAGAAGGCATCCATGGAAGATTGGTGAGAATTTCTCAAGCTAGGTGGTACATTAACTAGGTACACATCTATTTATGTCAGATTGAAATTATTTCTAATTTTTGGCTAATTCCAGAGGGTAGATGATTGAGTATTTATAATTAGTTTATATATTTAGATTCCTCATTTGAAGCTGATAATCCAGCTATATTGAAGTTCTTAATTTAGATTTAAAATCATAAAGATATGAATTTTTGAAATTGCTAGACCAAAACTAGAATTCTACGTGTTATATTAAGAATTAGCTTATATAATGTGATCTTAACTTGCTCATTTTAGATCCAAATCAACCCAAACTTGTGGCATTTGAAAGCTTACGCAAAAGGTAACAAACTTTCTTAACTAGAGATGTTGTAATTCAATTATTTTCATGTCCAAAAGTACTCTACAAATAGGTGTTGGAATTCAGAAGAATATTTTGAAACTAAATTTGTTAAAGGCATAACTCCCTAACTACTTATCCGAATAAGCAAATCTTTTAATATGTTGTATTTGGGTATGTTTTCTACCTTGTGATCAAAAACCACCTTTTTTGGAAATATATATTGGGAGGAATAAATTTTCTAAATCCGCTGGTCGGATTAGGTTCCAATTAGAGCTATGTTTAGTAGAATCATGATATCACTTTCGTTTTAAATTGGAATTTTACAAACTAACCTTTTTGAAAAGATAAGATAGAGACCGACGATCTTTGTATTGGTGGATGAATTCATGATTTGGACCATTTCATGCGTAAAAATGCATTGTAATATATGACTGAAGTTGAGACTCAATATAATCTTTAAGGTTGATTTAGGAAGATCAATTTGAAACATATTCTACCAATTTGAATAAAGAATAAACGCACTTAACTGACTTCAGGGACTTAGGGGACCATAGCTTGAGTATCAGGGAACTTATCGGGTCGGATTCGAGTGTCCAAGGGAGTCGAAACGCGTGTTAAGGTGTGTAAACCCATTGGAATGCCTCACATAATTCATGATTTGGTTTATCGATTTCGCTTTTCATGTGTGACTGCTAGTAGGCATACATGAGGTTTTCACTCCTATTTCGGTGTGCGTATATATTAGTTCTGGCTAAATCGCATGCACGAGTTACTTGTGATAGTGCTCGTGTCGATGGAAGTAGAATATATCTATGACTGTCAGGAGGGATTAGGGTGGTCCTGATGTGTAAAAGCGTCGAGAATGGACCATGTCGTTTACCGAAGTTGGGGTTTAGCCACTATAAGCCTGTAAGTATATATGTGGTTCCTATTCGATTTATCAATTACTGGGTGTTGTAGGTCAGGGTTTTCTCGTGATTATGCGGATGTTTACTGATTTATACTTTATTTCTGAACTGTTTGAGTTGGCATATGTTGTTTATTCATTTCACGCTACTGCTTTTGCTTGTCGTGTGCTGCGTACATTCATGGGAATATCACGTACTATTGTCAAATGTTATATTTGCATGTCTCGTAGTTTATCAGTTTTATTTCATTAATATTGTGTGGGCTTCTTTTGAGATTTTACTTACTGGACTCATCACTATATTTGTTGGGTGACTGAGTGCAGATCCTTCGACAAGCAAGGGCAAGGGCAAGAAGGTACTGGATGACTACCTCTAAGATTGTGGAGCCAGTTCGTGTGTGATATCAGTATGTATTTTGTTGGGTTTTAGGGACCATAGAACACTGATTACATGTATATAAAACTTTTGTTATACTTAGCTCGCTTTAATATATACATGGTATCTTTTGTTGCGTTTTTCACTACTTATGATTATTGAATACTGTATAACTTACTTAAATTAAGACTTCTGCTTAAAGTTTCATTATAATTTGATAAATTGATTAACTGGCTAATGAAATAATTAATAATTATACGAAAATTAATTAGCTAAGTTAGGATTAAATAAAAAAGTGTAAGTAGCCACGTAGGTCTCGGAACGTCAAGGATAAGCAGGCCATGACGTGGCAAGGCTTGGTGACGTGAGATGCGAATTGGTGGGTAGCAAGACGTCCTAAAATTTGGGTCTGCCACATAAATCGCCCTCAAAACGTCTCGCTCATGCCTTGAGATGCGCACTTGACACCTGATCACATGTCGTGCGTGCCAAATATAACCCGCAATCGAGTTACCAACCACAAGGGTGTAGTAGTGGTAAATACGGGGTCGAATCCACAGGGCTTGGGTTTACTCCAAGTTAACTAAAAACAGGGGGTTTTCAGAAAATTCAATAAAATAATTATTTAAACTAACAAAAATAAAAAGTTCTCAAAAATTAATATCAATAATGAAAAATCACTTAAATCTCCAGTTCCACAAATCCGCCAATCAGGTTTAACACACTAACCGCAGTAATATAGATCTATGGGAACACTAATCCTAGATAACCGGGTTGCAACCGCTACCGATTTAACCTAGATTCAATTGTTGCACATTCAAGAACCGAAAAGGGTCTTACGGCAAACGGGTGAACGTTTGTTACTTTATTGGTCTAAAAGCACAATTACACGGATACTAATATTCCAAATAATAATAGATTGTCCATCTAAAAGCATGCATCGGCCATATACACACCCTAGATCTAAATCATAATAATTAAATCAACAACAATGAAATATGAGAAATTAAATTAATTAAATAATAAAATAAAAGATCTCACATAATATGCTTTGAATCCATGTTTCCGACTTGCTTCCCCTTCGACTTAGGCAAGAAATTGATTAGCCGGACATCATCTTAAAATATATACTAAAAACTAATAATTGAGCTCTAAAAAATACTAATTAATTCTTCTCTAATAATACCTAAGTTCCTCATATAAAAATACTCCAAATTGTACTCGGATACTAATTTTAGGGGTTAGGGAGGTGACTTGTGCATCTAGGAACATCGTAAGGGTGTTTTTAGATCAAAATTCCGACTCTGCCACGTGTCTCAGCGTGATTCGCTGATTTTTAACTGTCGTGCCACGTGTCGGAACGTGATTGGTTTGCTGCTGCACCGCCTTTGATGTGTTGCCGCACAATTTGCCGAGAATCTGTGCATTCGATTGTGTGTGAGGTGAGTCAGCGCCACGTGATTGCTTCTGATTGGCCGAACCACTTACTGTGATGTGTCTGGACGAATGGGAGCTCGCCACGTGTACGTGCACTCGCGGAGGAGAATCACGGGAACATTTGCGAAAATTTGGGAGTCTGTGCGGGAACGCATCTCGAGGCAAAACGACGGATTAAGAAACGCGATGAATGTCGTGAGGGTGACGTGGCTTCGCAAGGTGACGTGGCAGCGCGTGGCGGTTTATCATTGGTTCCTAGAACTGGATCTGCTGAAATGTCAACATGTGGCAACACCCTATTGGCTAGAATCGGTGGATTGACGTGCTGTTTGCTTAAACTTCCACGTGGCATCATCCGATTGGTCCAGAGAGGCTTTTCACGCCGATGTGGCATCACCTTATTGGCTGAAATATCATGTCTGTTATTCGACACCCTGCGCAACGGGTATTTCGAGGCAACTGTCCGACATCCGATCACTGCAAGTAAATAGTTCATTTTGAGTATTTTTCCGCCACGAATTCAACCGCGCACTCCGTTTCACCTAAAAATGAACAAAAATATAATTAAACATATATTTTAAATACTTTTAATAATTAATTATACTAAAATAGACTATTAAATACCTATAAATATCGACTTATCAACACCCGACTATGGTCTCATAAATCCTTGGTGTCCAATGATACCATTTTAATTATTTTAGAGTTACGTTAATTGAATTTATAACGTGGGACCAAAATTTATAATTTTATTCCAAAAAGTTTGATTTTTGGGACACTTTTCGAGCTATACTGGGTGTCAAACGCCCGAAAAAGCCTCGGAACTCATTTTTTTAGTTTTTTCTAACTTTTCTTATTTTTCTAGAATTTCTGGAATTTTCATAATTTATATCTATTTTGTAATTTATTTTATTTAAAAGCCATTTTTATTTAATTTTAAATCAATTTTAAAATTTAATTAATGGGTTAGGCCCGAATCGGGCTCGGTCTGGTTGGGCTCGGTTTGGCCCAACAGTTGGACCCGGATCAGGGGTCGGCCCGGCCTATTCAGGCTTGGGTCGGGGTCGACCCCGACTCATGGCCCATATGGGGGTTGCTAAGCCTAGCCCGCTTGGCTACCCCCTTCCCCATTCTGTCGCTTCTCCAGAGATGAAATTTTCGTCTCTGGAGAAGAGGCCAAAAAATTTTTATTTCATTTTTCTTCTATTACCTTCTTGAAAAAATTAATAACAATAATAATAACTACATCAACGACAAATTAGCACCATCACCATTAAAGCTCATAAATCTCTCCACAAAATCAATCAACAAAAAAACAATCACTTACCTCGGTTTAGAGAGGCTGCCGGCGCAGGAGGTGATGATGCCGAAGACGAGAGAAACCGGGAGTGTCGTAGGAGAGAGGAGGGTTTGAGAGAGTGTGATGGGATCAAATGAGATGGATGAATGTTAGAAAAGAAAACTAAAAACGAGAGCGGAGGAAGAACTGATTATGGGTAAGAGAAAATTTTATGGGTTTTGTTTAGGGAGGAGAGAGAAAATGTCAGGTATGAGATGATGTGATTGGTAAGTGTGATGTGACAAGTGATATGATTTATAAACCCTGACTACCCTATACACCCGCGTTACGCATACTCCACAACGTCGTATACTTTCGTCACTACATGTGCACAACACGACCAAATTAAAATATTAATTAGTACCATCTGAATTAAATATGAATACAACAATTTAACACACATCACACAAAAATAACTATTTATAACTTAATTGGCGTGCCCTGAACTTATCGGTGCTGTCCACATGGGTCCGAGCTACGAGTCCTAATTTGTAATTGATAAATTGATTAAGATTAAATAATGCAAGTCGTTACACACGTGGACGTCTCCGATAGGCTAGGACACGACTGATTGGCATAAATGGTTATACTGCGATGTTTAACTTAAATAATTCTCATATTGCATCACATGTGTGAGTTACTTTGAAATATTGCGTAAGATTGTGTGATGGGTAAATGCACACTGAGTAGGCGTAATATGAGTACACTAAGTCTAATAATGTTATCTTAAATAAAATGATTAGAACAAAGGTGAATATGGTATAAAATGGATAATCAAACTTTAGGCTAAGTCATAATAATTAGGTACATCAAAGATTGGTGTGCCTCGAGATATGTGTCGAGACGCGAGGCCTTAGGTGCTGAATAATTGGGTGCTAGAGGAAGTGGTAGTACACCTATTTAAGACCTTAAATAGCCTACATATGTATAAAGTGTCTAAGTTAAATTTATTGAATCAATTGATTACAAATGCATATAGTTGGATGGAAAAATTGATATCATAGATTTGCCTCGAGATTCATACAAGAAAGGAATCCTAGGAGATTTCAGTGGGGAATTGGTGTCGACAAGATGGAAGTTAGTAAAGTACGAGTTAACAAGGACCATATGATCATCTTGAGATGGGAGAATAATCATAGATGAATAATTAAGATCATAAATAAGAGGTATAAAAGAATCCATAATGGAGTTCTTGGCCATGCAAACACTTTAAAGAAAAACATGATTTCTTGGACAAGAGAGGGTTTAGTGGCTATGATTTTGGGATCTAAGAGGATTTGAGTCAAATTGATGGTGAGTTTAAGCTTCGAATTCAAGCTAGCAAAAACATTTACAATGTATAAATCTTATGTCTTTACTCAATTCCAATTTCATGAAAATGCATGTTAAAAACCCTTAATTCTATCAATGTAGATCGTCATTATAGTTGTCTTGGGTTGATTGAGAGTAATTAAGGTCAAATAGACTCATGGTGAGCTTGAATTTCATGATTTGGATCGAGATTTGGTGTTTAGATTATGGTCATTCTCGTGCATATTAGGATGTTAGAGAAGATAATGAATAGTGTTTGTACCCACAAGGACGTGTGTACTCACAATGATATCTGTATTTGCAGCATTGACTGTACCCACAAGGACGTTTGTACTCACAAGGACGTTTGTACACATAGGGACGTCGGTACTTACAAGCTTCATTACTCACAAGGGACATCTGTACTTGCAAGCCTATGTGCTCACAAAAGACGACTATACCTATAAGGGACTTATGTGCCCACAAGGGACGTTTGAAACCACAAGAATAGTAAGAATAATCTTATTTCAATTATGCAAATAAATGGATATCTAAATATCAGAAATTTATCAAATCGACAATCATGAACCTAGGAGTCGATAGGTGAGTGTCGGGAACGAGATCGAGGGGTTTTCATGGATTGGAGAACGTGTTTGAGGTGCGTAAATCCCTTAAGAAATACATCTTGAGTATTTAATTGCTTCAATTGTGCTATCTTGTATTATTTGTTGTTCATTATTCATGTTATATCACTGCTTTGATTTGGTATAACGTTCGGTAGTGTTGTTCGCTTTCGAGTTTTATTCGATGTTATGTTGTACGGGCTCTAGTATGCTAGACTACATCAAATGTCACTTGTGCCCTTGGTGAATAGTAACCTGAGCTGCTGACCTCATCGGTGCACGTGTTCAGCGGGTTGTGATACCGACCGATCTTGCACTAGTAGTCCAAATATGAGCCAGTATGGTCGGGCTGCTAAGATCATCCAGATTGACGAAGATGGTCTAGTTTGCTACGCGTGACACAATTATTTTATTTTTATTGGTGCTAGTTATGCATGTGATTGTCTTACGGTTGTCTGTTTATTTATGTATGTTTATATAACATTATTCTTGGTTTCGCTATTATTAAATGCTTAGTGGTTTTCTTTTGGGATCTTACTCACCGGACTCGTCATCTGTTTTATCGTGATGATTGGGTGCAAATCCTAGTACCAGTAAGGGCAAATAGATCTTAGACGACTATCTCTGATTGCCTACAATCTAGGACATACTAGCAAGTATTCATTTTGATATTTTGTTTTACTTTCGGGATTATAGGAGACTTGATAGACACTGTAAAGTATATGTTTACTTTTCGCAGTATGTTGTCGCCTGATATATAATGTACTATATTACGGGTTTTCCATAGTAGGACTGATGCTCTATATGACTTGAAAGTTATTAAAAACTATGGTTATGCTATGTTAAGATTTCCTCTGTAAATTATTGATTATCTACTTGCAACTTTGTAAACGAAAAATGAAAAGCTAACTAAATGATCGAATAATTGATTAATATAATCACTTATTAACAAGTTAGCACGGCTAACGAGGACCATTGATGTGGTGATGACGTCGGCAGGGCTGCGCGACCTGTGTAGTAGCTCACTCGACAATATCGTGGTGCGGGGCCGCCACACATAACATGTTGTCTTTATTTAGATCATATTCTAACTAAAGCATTAAAACTCGAAATGCTATCATTTTTTCTAACTTCGATGTAAGTTTTGTAAAACTTTGTTTAAACCTAATTCTTAATTCGGTGCTTCAAAATATCTAATCAATTCGGAGAAGTTCAGAGAACTTTGAAGAATTCTCAAACCATGCTTTAGAGTGATGTGCACACACAATTTTCGATGCATAATATACGAGGTGTTTCTCGAGGCGCATGCGGATGACTCCCAACGTCGATGACTTAGGAGTGTGAGTTTGGTGGTGACGTGCGCCGAATGCGTCAATAAAATAAAAATTCTTGAACCAACTATTTTGTAGAATAGTGGCAAATGTTCGATCCTAAAGATATTGGTGGTCTTTTTAAGGTTAAAAACAACGAAAGGAAAAATCGGGGGTTTTGAAATAAATTAATTGACTAAATTAACTAAACTAACTAAATAAAATAATAAAAATAACTTTCAAATAGTTTCAAGAAAACACCTAAGTAACACCTATGTCTACAGTTCCATAAATCAGGATCAAGATTCAATGACAATAATGGTCTTCAATCTTTCCCAAAAAGTCATTAATTTAAGTTCTCCTAGATTAGCTATAGAAATTGACATCTTCCAGAAATTCCTCATTCCACTACAAAAAAACAGCAAATCAGAAACGGAATTAGAAACGGAAATAAGTTCCGTTTCTAAATCAGAAACGGAATTAGAAACGGAATAAGTTCTGTTTCTAAATTAAAAAGTTAGCGACGGAATTGAGACGGAAACATTCAGAGACAGATTTGAGACGGATCAGAGACAGAATTAGAGACGGAATTAGAGACGGAATTAAATTCCGTCTCTGAAAAATGGCTCCAACATTCCCGCCAAAACTTTCTTTTTTTCAACCATTCATTATGTCTCGAGATTCGTGCATGCTTGATCTACATACCCACAATTGTCCGTCTCTCCCGAAAATCACTCAGCTCTCTCTCTGTCTCTCAAAACCTCTCTCTGTCTCTCTGTCTCTCAAAACCTCTCAAAACCTGTCTCAACAAACCTCTCCCTCACCGCTCTCTCTCTCTCTCAACAAACCTCTCTCCCTCACCGCTCTCACCGCTCTCTCTCACCGTCACCTCTCTCTCTCTCTCTCTCTCACCGTCACCGCTCTCTCCTCTCTCTCTCTCACCGTCACCACACTCTCTCTCTCTGCCTCTCTCTGCTCTCTCTCTCTCGCACCTCTCTACTCTCACTCTCACCAATAGCCATGTTGTTCGTCTGAATCGATTTCGCGTACCAAACCCTAGATTTAGTCCCCTCCGATTCCATCTTGGTTTCTAGGGTTCGTTCTAGGGTTTCTTTGATGAGGCGTGGAGTCTAAAATCGAGTTCGTGATCGATAGGGTTTTAAAGGGTCTGCGGAGATTCGGAGAAATGACGGACCAGGAACTGGAGCTCGAGCTCAACGAAGCCGGACGCGCCTCGGCGACCCCCGGCTCGGTCGGTCGACGACTTGTGGGGATTCTCGATGTGAGTTCTGTTTTTTGGTTTCTAGGGTTTCGATTTTAGATTTTTTTATTGTTTGGTTTCTCGAAGATTGCATGTGAGTTTCTTGGGGTTTTGTGGTGTCTAGGGTTTGTTTTTGTGTTTTCGGTAATGGGGTTTTAATAGAGTTTTGTTTGGTCTTGAAAGCTTCGATCTTTCGTGTTTGGTTTTGTGTTTTTCAGTTTTTGTTTCAATTTGTTCAATTTTCTTCCCTCCCATTTTTTCTTTGTTAAACAATTTTCTTGTAGGTACTTACCGAATGTTTGTAGAAGACATTGCATTTAGGTATGTTTTGAGTGGACGCATAATGTTAGTTCGTATGTTCTTTTTCGACAATTTTATTTCTACCATTGCTTATCTTTGCCTTGCTAGTTAGCAAGCGTGCTCTCAACATGGCTTGTGAAATTTTGCAATTGGAACTTGGAAATATGAACTTGCGCTTATTCGGATCGCCCGAGAAAGTTTTATGGACAAGCGCAGCGCATGTAAGTATGACATACATATTTATATATTAGAGGTAGAGAGATTTTGGAGAATTTTTAAGGAGATGATCAAGCTAGGGGTGGTGTACAAGTTGGTAAGTAGATCTACACAATTAGTTTGCAAAGTTTTGTTTAAAATTAGAGGTTCGGTTTTTGTTTTTCTTTGACTTATAGGGTAAATGAAGTTATTTTCAAAATTGCTTTACATATTTGAGTCACTTAATGCTTCATATAAAAATTCGCAAGATTACAACACGGTTTACAACAATACAATAGCAAACTTCAAGCGAGATAGCGATTCATACAAGCAAGGCTTGAACATCTTGAACAAGAAAAGTCCGTAATGATAGAGAGCCTCGCAATGTTGCAGGAAAATATGGCATGTTGCGGGATGAATTATCTTCATTCCAAGTAAGTATGGTAATACTTGGAAGCGTTACTTCTTTCCATGCAGTAGAACTTGCCGAATTCTCCTTCCTCTCCATTTTCTTTTTTGAATCATCATGCTTGAATCGGATGTAATCTTTTGTAACTTAGTTGAATTTATAACTTTCGCTTAATTATTTGTTTTTAGGTGGTCGTTTATGAAGGGAAAATCGAGAGAAAAACCTTCCAAAGAAAGAGGAAGCACGCCAATTCATCAAAGGTTTGTGTCATGTGTGTTTCTTCCCATATTATAGATAATACATTGTTGTTTATTTCTTCTCATGATTGTGCATGTTTGTGTTTAAGTTTCCTTTAGTTTAATACATTCATTGTTTATTTCTTCTTAGATTGAGGAGGGACATGTGTTGTATGTTCTTTGGTGGCCTAATAATTGAACATGAATGTTAAAAACAAAGGAAATGATATAGTATAGGACTAAACTAATTGTGCATGATTAGCTATAGAGATTTTTCGACCTTCCTTCCTTTTCCTTGCTATGTCATATATTTGACTATTAGTTAGCTAAATCCTCCGTACATTACTTCCCCATCTAAGCACACCTCATTGTTTCCTTTTCGATGATTTAAAAGTCCTTGAAGGTTCGTTGTATGTGCCTATTTTTTAAATAGTCTGCTATTTCCATGTCTAATCATTGTAGTGTACTAATTTGATTTGTGCTTTAGAGATGTGGAGGCTTCTTGACCCGGAGGCACACTTGATAAGCTTCAAGCAACTCATGGATCGGGTTATATGTGTCAAATCAGGCAAGAATACATTTTTTTCCTTTCCTCTTTTATTTCTTTTTCACATGTACCTTGAAAGTGTTTGAAATTTGCATCTGAAAGCTATTTGTTTCGATGTCTTATTCTTATTCTCAATAAGAAAAAGTCCACATCACTATGTATATTAATAGGGACCCTTGACTGGACTAGTATATTTTTTAGAGAAAGAGACTATATATATATATATATATATTAATAGTAATTTAGTTACAAAAAGATAGGCTATTGTGGACAAGGTGTTCACACTCTCATGGCTACACAAAACAGCCCTGAAAAATACAATGCGAGTTGATATTTATTGCGTCTCCTTTCTCATAATACTTTACGTACGTTTGTGTTTCATGCTTGATAATGCTGCATAGTTTGTCATCTTAATAGGGTAGCACCACTGGTACCCCTGCAAAAGAAGGTTTATTTATCAATCTTGAAGAGGGAGCTCCCTATGCTACTTGCACTATCAATCCTTGCAAAACATTGTAATGTCATTGCTTTACTTTTTCATTTTAAGCTTAAATGTCATCTGTCTCTCTATGACTAAGATATTATTTTTTCATTTTAAATTGTTGTGACACATGAATCTTTACCACTCTTGATTTCTAGATAATATTTTTTTTTTCTCTACAAAGTTTTATCATTTGACTTTTGCATCTTGATGGTTGGCATTGCTATCATGGCATATGATGAGTTACATTCATAAACTAGTTCAAAGTGAACTCTGTTATATTTTAATAACTCGTTAATTATATTAATTCTATTAGAAATTTCCAAAAGCAAAATCTGCTTTCCTTTTCATTTTTGTAAAAAACGTGATGCTTATGCCTTGTATTGCTTTTACATGGTTGATTGACACAAAATGGCACGAGCATGTTGGCCCACATGCATGAAACATTCCTATTCTCTTAAATATTCATCATTATTATGTCTAATTTCCCATTTTAGAAACTTATGCACTTGAAGTCTTTGCTTTGTGGACATTTTTATTTTAGCATGACCTTGAATCCTTTGCTTTCACTACAAAAAAATCGCAAATCAGAAACGGAATTTTCCGTTTCTGATTTGCGAAAATTCCGTCTCTGAATTAAATCAGAAACGGAACAGAGACGGAATGCGTTCCGTCTCTGAAAACGTCGTCGCTGATACGATCAGAAACGGAAAATGGATTCCGTTTCTGATTAGAGACGGAATAGAGACGGAAATTATCCGTTTCTGATTAGAGACGGATTTAGAGACGGAAATTAGAAACGAATGCAGAGAACGAACGAGAAATGGATTTTATTTCGAAATGGTACATTTGTAATTGCATTCGTCTCGATTCGTTGCCGATTAGCAACGGAATCGAGACGGAATTAATAAATTTATGAATTCGTCTCGATTCCGTTTCTAATCGCAACGGAATCGAGAGACGAATCGAGACGGAATGCAAAGAGTCCGTCTCGATTCCGTCTCTAATTAGAAACGGAATCGAGACGGATTATTCCGTTTCGATTCCGTCTCGATTCCGTTGCTAATTAGAGACGGAATCGAGACGAATTAATATTTCCGTCTCGATCCGTTTGTGATTGATAGAAATATTTCTGGAAAATTAGAGACGGAATAGCAACGGAAAATTTGAATTCCGTTGCTAATCCGTCTCTAATTTTCTGTTTTGTTTAAATATGGCACGGATACATAAGCCAATCGATTCTCCAACCAAAAAAATCAAAATACAACCCGATATGACATACTCCATCGCCTGCACCCCCTCCAACAACTCCTTGAGGGTGCTAACATCCCCCAAAGAAGCCAAATTGCGCATCCATACATCAAAAATATATATCAACAAAAATTCAAAAGAGAAAGAAAAAATGTGAAACTCAAAATTAGCCCAAAAATTTATATATCCACGGAAAGTTGTCATGTATTACAAAAGCTCCAAAATTTGGAAGTATACACAAAAACCAACCAATCCTATCGTTCAACAAGCAAAAAAAAAAAGAACACTCACAAAAGGTCCAAAATTTGGAAGTATACACAAAAAGGACTTCATTTAATAAGTAAAACGCAGCTTTGAAGCATTTCTGAATCTCCATCTGAGGGCAACAACCAGTGAGTATGCACCTGAAAGAAGTAGGCAAAGGAGAGATTAATTAGTTTGAGGTCCTCTGCGAGTTAGCGCGCTAATTCCAAAGTATTAGCGCGCTAAGTAGCCACTCGCCGAGATATTTTTGACTTTTGGAAATCAAGCTTTAAATTTGAATTTTTGATTTCCTGGATTCCTAACACGGCTATAAACGGTCATATTGGAATTCCTATCATGATAAAACCACCACAAACTTGGTTTTAACATAAGGAAGACGAAACACATTCAAAAATGCAAGATCTACAAAGAGAAGAATGGCATAAGTGCAAGAATGCTAAAAGGGAAAAACTAAAAGTTAAGCACAAACCTATCATGTAAGTATGATTCTAGAACTCATCCTCTCACCCAATCTAAACTCTTGTGTGCTCCAAAGGCGACAAGCCATGTGTTCCTACTCAAAAAATAAAAAAAAACAACCAGTGGGATTCAAGAAAAGCGATGAAGAAGAAAAAAACCATACAATGTTGAATAAGAATGCTTCCAAAAAAAACATGATCATCAAGCAAATGCGATCACAGATCGAAGTTGGTGTCAATGTTGCTATTTTCCTACGCATAGGAGATGGCGAACAATGTTTCTATAAGATGGACCTATCATGTAAGTTGAGTTGTAAAACATGTATAACATGTTTTATAAGGGATGGTTAGGTCCTGGACGAGTTTAAGGGTCGCTAACACAAAGGGATAAATTAATTAGTTTGAGGTCCCTGCAGGTTAGCGCGCTAATTCCAAAGTATTAGCGCGCTAATTAGCCTTGCCGGGGATTTTTGACTTTTGGAAATCAAGCTTTCAATTTGAATTTTTGATTTCCTGGATTCCTAGAACGGCTATAACCGGTCATATTGGAATTCCTATCACTATAAAACCACCAATAACTTGGTTTTAACATAAGGAAGAAGAAACACATTCCAAAATTCAAGATCTACAAAAAGAAGAAATTTGATTTTTAGAAGGAGCAATAGGAGATCACTATAAAACCACCAAAAACTTGGTTTTAACTATAATATACTAGTGTTTGAAACAAAGTAAACCACCAACAATATGTAAATCAAGTAACTTAAAAAGTCTACACGACAAACTATTGAAAGGAAGTGATTCGATCGCTAATTAAAATAGAATAGCCAAGAGAAGATTCACCTCGATAAGCACCTAAGCCATCGCCCCCAAAGCCTCCATAACCCCCACCAAGCTCCACTATACCCACCACGCCTACCTCCGAGACACGGAGTCCTATAAGGACCAAAATCACCACCACCAAAAAAAGAATGAGTTTAACATGCAAATGAAACAAATCGTCTACAACATGCTCATCGTCAAAAGCAATGAACCCATTCCCTCGAGAACGATAGGAAAAACTAAAACCCGCCTTTCCGAAAGCGGGAAAAATAAAAATAAAGGAACTTCATCATCGAACCTTCTACTACATCGGCTTCAACAAACCACCATCGTCGCGAGTAAATTCATTGTCCATTTATCCTCTCGTATATCTTAGTTGGCTTGGACGCCTTGATTGATGCATAAGTTATCATGGATTTTATTTTTAATACATTATCCTCCCCAAAATAAATTTTTTAACCTCAGTTTAAGTAAAATATACTATAAGTACCGAATGTTTGCGAGAATTAATCCATGGGAGAAGAAAACATCTTTGTTTGTTGTGTGCAAATCTTATGCCGTTGCGAGTTCTCTCGAGTGCTATGATGAAGAAAGTGGTAGAATCGACGAGGGAGCAACATCTTCATGCCATAGCAAATGAATTTGGGAAATCGATAAAGGGTCGTTTTCCGGTCATCTCGTGTTGAGAACATGTAGGCTATTCTTCTTCTACGGACATGCCATAATAGAAGAAGAAGAGCCTACATGTGCGTAAATACGATGACCGAAAAACGACCTTTATCGACTTCCCAAATTCATTTGCTATTGCATGAAGATGTCGCTCCCCGTCGATTCTACCACTTTCTTCATCATAGCACTCGAGAGAACCTGCAACGCATAAGATTTGCACACAACAAACAAACAAAGATGTTTTCTTCTCCCATGGATTAATTCTGCAAACATTTTGCATTTATAGTATATTTTACTTAAAAACAAAAAAAAGAATTGGGGGAGCAAAAGCGAAAAAAAATAAAATCCACGATAAAATATGGAACATCGACCTAAAAATGCACAAAAAGAAGTGTGAATCATAAAGTAATTCGATGAATTTCTAAAGTTGTCTACACTATAAAACGTTTAATCTAAGCATTTGAAACAAACAACAAGTGAAGTACCTATGTATCACCAACCTGCTCATCTCTCGAGAGCCACGCTTACGTCTCACGCCCAACATTGTCCCCTTGTTGGGGTGGATCGACCGGATCTATTTGCGGCGGCTGTTGCTGGTCATGAGGTGGCGGTGGTGGTGGCGGTGGTGGTGGTTGGTGCTGAGCTAGGTCTATTTCGTCCATGTCCATCCCAAGACGCCGTTGCATGAAGTGCATAACCTTTCGTAGTTGCTCGCAACGACATCGAACTCGCCCGCGGCACCACATCCGGCGTCTGCGACGTGCTAGCACCAGGAGTTCCGTATCTCCTCTTCTTTCTCCCTACGGACCCGAGTCCGTAGACACGTCCTTTGGAAGACTCACCCGCCACATTGAGGTACACCGCCTCATCATCCACCGATTGCTCCGGTGTAGCACGGGTCGGCCTCCCGACGTCGCTCGGAGCCTATCCCGCATATATGCACAACAAACAAAGTACATGATATGGGGTAAGTGATAGACTTAATAATATTTTACATTTCATTTCTATACTTACATAGAACCGCTCCGATCTAGTATCGATGAATGTCGTCTGTCGTGATTAACGGTGTGGAGATGCAAGTACAAATCATTCACCGACGGTGGCGTCTCGGATGAACCACTGCGTGCGGGACCAAGCATAGTGAACAAGAGTATAAATGTACAAAATATCCTAGATGTTAAAAAAACTAACCAATCTTTCTTGGGTAGTCGCAAATGACACGGAACCACCACCGTGCTTTGAGGGTCCGGTCCCCGGGGCCTTCGACCTCGGTGTTCCTATTCTCCGTCGCTTGCCTAGACCTAGCACGGAAGTCCTCGCTCTCCCGATCGCAAGTATCTCCTCCATGCCTCATCTCGTAACATAAACCGGTCGCACCCGATTCTTCTTCAACTTGTGCATCAACGCGGTGTACCTTGTGCTGCAAGCTTTGTCGTACGCCGCTAGCACGAGATCCTCGGGAAGCGCATCATCCCATCTAAAAAATATCTACAAATTGGCGATTGCTATTGTTAGCACTTATTTGAGAAAATAGTATAAATCATAAGGCACATGGTAGTCTTGTTTACCTTCCATTGTCGCCGGTATTGGTCTTTATGATGAGGCGGTCATCGACTTCCAACAATACCCTTCGGGAATCATCCATCGTTTAAAAACTTTTGTCATCCTCCGTGCACAAAAGTGCGAAGGATGCAACTCCTGTGTTTCATGAACATGCATATCACCTTAACTACTTCTTCAATATTTGACATCCATATTGAAATTGACATAAAAAAGTCAAACACAAACTTACGTATCATTGGCAATCGAGTGATAGGGATCCCCGCACGCGAGGGCCTCCATCCCCGGCCTCGAGGTGGCCGCGGAGGGCTGTCACCTCCAACCCCGCTCTTACGTCTTCCTCTCGGGATCTTTGCCGGTGATCTTTGTGGTGGGGGTGCGAGCCTCGTGGGTAAAGGAGTCATTGATGTCGGAGGAGGTGTGGGGAAGTGTGTAGTAGGCATAGTCCTTGATGACGACGAAGATGGTACGACGACCCCGACGGTATGGAAGGGGAAGGTGACGCGCGCGGCCGTATCGTGCTCGAGAGACCGAGAAGTCGGAATCGATAATGGAGGTATCGAACCACGACCTCGACCGCCACGATGGCCTCCTAATGGCAAACCTCGACATCCCCTACGACCACGTCCGGCCATGATACCTAATTAACAATATTCACGAGTAAAACATCATAAAAGAAGGGCATACAAAAAGTAGAAATTCAGTCTATATTATTGGACTTAATAAGAACAAAATCCATGCAAATAAAAGTAACTACATTAGCCGTAAGTTGACATATCATATACAAACTTTATTCGCTATCATCCGTTTCAAATTCACTCTCATGAGTAGAAGGTGATGATTCTTCTTCTGATTCATCTCCACTATAAACTTCATTGCTTGGACCCGCTTCAACAATGAATCGAGTCCCAGTCGGAACATCCAGATTGTTGATATCGGCGTCTGCATCATCGACTACGCACGTGGTGGGCATTCCATCTTGGAAAGCAATCTCTGCCGAGCCCTGGTCATTATCGTCTTTGCTAGTTTCCTCGTCAGCGAATTTTGGCTGACAGCAACAAACTGCTAGCCATTCTTGTCGACCGTTCCGCATAGAAGGGTACGAAAGGTAGTAGACTTGAGTGGCTTGCATTGCCGATACAAATGGCTCGTAGTTGTTATATCGTCGACTTCGTTGAACCTCTACCAATTGAAGTGTTGGGTGAGTCCTCACACCATGATTCGGTGTAGGGTCATACCATTCGCACTTAAACAAGACCACACGTTTGAGGCCGGTATACTCAATCTCCACAACCTCTTGCAGTACTCCATAATAGTTATGGGAAACATCAGCGTAGGTTGAACCCTTCACCAAAACACCGCTGCTCTGCGTCGATCTATTAACGTCATATGTTGCGGAGTGGAACTTATACCCATTAACAAGGTAACCAGGGTAGACAAGTACATGATCGACTAGGACCAACAGAAAGATCAACGAGCGTCTCGTCAACTATAGAATTCCGAGCCTATTCGTCAAAATTAGAGATGCAATATGACACATTAGTTATGGGAGAAACATTTGAATCTATAACGTACAAAAGTAATGCCCTTACATATGATTGAAACCAAATGGGGAAGTTGTGCTCTAGACTACTATCAACTTGCGACTCCCCCATTGCTTGAGTGATTTCATCGACGAATATCCTAGAAGAAACGAACGTGTAAGTCGGATGTATTAATAATGTATGAACAATGAATGTCTTGCATTAATGAAAGAAAGTGATGGACATATCGAACGTAAGGAGCGATCTCTGGACAATTGAGCAAGATGTATGTACGAATGAGCGGCATTATACTCCCGCTCTGTTAAGTACCGCTCCTTCGACTTGCCCATGGGTCGACCGGGATAAGTGAAAATTGAGAAATTGCCAACGAAGTTCGGTGTGGGCCCGAGACCGCCATCGTCGTTACGTGGCACTTTGTCATGCAACGTAAAGACGTGATCTTCGAAGTAGTAAGAACAAAAGGATGTGACCTCTTCGACCAAATAAGCATTACACATGGAGCCCTCAACCTTCGCTTTGTTTCGCACATTGTTCTTCAAATGTTTAAGGTACCTATATGAATGTTATAGGAAATGTTGATATAAAACCTATTGAATGGGAAAATAATATCAAGGGCTCAAGATAGTACCTCTCAAATGGATACATCCATCGAAATTGAACGGGACCGGCCGGACGGGCCTCGTAGGCCAAGTGGATTGGTAGGTGTTCCATAGAGTCAAATAAGCTTGAAGGAAAATTTTTTCCAACTTGCAAATGATTTTTGGAATTTCGGACTCTAAGACCTCCATATCTTGGATACTTACACATTTCGCAGAAGGGACCGGAAAAATAGGCTTAATTCGCTAATTGCAACCCAAACCGGGTTTGGGAGAAGTTCTCTCGAATGCAATTGGTATCAACCGTTGCATGAATATATGACAATCATGGCTCTTCATGCCGAACATTCGCAGATTTCTTTGGATCTACACATCGACCAAGATTCGATGCGTAACCATCAGAAAACGCAACTTTTCAACCCACTCGCACAATTTTTGTCTTCTTGATGTATCAAGAGCATAGCACCCAAGGACGTAAGTATTTGTCGCCGAATCAATGTGTAGAGAAGGTCGGTGACAATATTCACGAATATCTTGCCTCGATTTTGCATTGTCCTTACTCTTGCCCGGTACACACATAATAGTGTTGAAAATGTTGTCAAAAACATTTTTTTCGATGTGCATGACATCTAAGTTGTGGCGGATCAAGTTTGTCTTCCAATACGGCAAGTCCCGAGAATATGCTTTTCTTCCTCCATCCCGAATTCTTAGCTATCCGCCCATTCACGATTCAGCGTCGATTTGTCACCTTCATCAAGCCAAACGATTCAATTTTCGCCAAAATTTCTTCACCAGACCGCAAAGCGGCGGATCATCGATTATGACCATTTTGCCTCTAATGAAATTTTTTTGTCTTTCCTTAATGGTGATGACTTCTCCAAGAAACGACGATGACAAATCAAACCACGATGTCTTACCTCCATTTCGCAATTGAAATGCATTTGTATCCTCCATACAATATGGACAAGCGTACTTACCGTGTGTGCTCCAACCGGACAACATGCTATATGGGGAAATCACTAACGATCCATAAAAGGGCAACTCGCATGACAAAATTTGTCTTGGTGGAAACGTCGTATGTAACCACCCCATTGTTCCATAAATCTTGCAACTCTTTCACAAGCGCAGTGAAGGAACACGTCGATTTTCTCGCTTTGGGCTGGTCGGTCCAGGAACGATAACCGTTAAGAACATAAACTCAGATTTCATGCACATCGACGGTGGAAGGTTGTAAGGAGTCAAAATCACGGGCCACGAAGAGTACGATTTCCGGAAATCCCAAATACTTGAAAACCATCGTGCACAATCCTAAACGAACATTCCGAACCTCGGCGGCAAAGTCTTTATTGACGTCATTAAAATGTCTCCAAGCAATCGAATCGAAAGTGTTGCATAACATCTTCAAAGCGATGAATGATCTCCATGCCATCGCATATGTTTTGCGGTTGACTCGACGCATACAATCGTTGCAACCGAGGGCCCAAAGGGAAGTAGTACATTCTTTTGCAAGGGCGGTTTTTTGTGTTCCGACCACGACCTCGTCGATGTGCAACGTATCGTGATTTCCCACAAAATTTACATGACGTCAACTCGAGTCCACTCCCCAATAAATCATACATTGGTCCTCACAACAATCTATTTTCTCAACAGTAGACCTAGACCTCGCATTAGTCTTTTAGTGGCATAAAAATTCTCAACCATTGAGTTGTCATTTGGCAAACAATCCTTCATGAGTTTAATGATTTCATTATACCCTCGTTCAGATATATGATGTTCAGACTTGATCGCAAGTAATCTTGCCATTGCGGACAACGTTGTCATGGTTTCGCAACCAGGCCACAATTGTTCCCTACTTGCATTAATCATGTCATATACTTGGCGTGCTTGGGGGTTTGGTGATTCTTCCACGACATTCCAATTGAAACTTGGACCTGCCACGTTGTGTAGCATCTCGCGGTAAGGTGTCGGATCGTAGCCTCGAACATCAGCATCATCAATATGGCAATCCATTGCGTGAAAATTTTGCGGCCCTTCATCTCCGTTCTCACCATGTTCATACCAACTGTGATATCCCGGACAAATCCATACCTACATAGGTGGTGCTCAACCGTTTCGACGTCCAGGTACGGAACAAGTCGACATTTCTTAAAATTGCACGGACATCTGATCTTCCGTTCACTTTGGTATGTAGGACAATGTTGTTTTGCAAATGATATGAATTCTTTAACCTTCGACGCGAATTCAATTCGAACATAACCTTTGTCGAGCCGGTTGTACATCCAGTCTCTGTTTGTAGACGACATTCCTAGTCGAACGTAACCCTTGTCGAGCCGGTTGTCTATTCAAGTAATGAAATAATAATGATTAAGATGATAAGAAGCCTCCAAAATGGAGAATATTGTAAATCGGAAATGCGATCTACACCATCTAAAGAGAACAAATTGATAGCTAAGTGAAAGAACGAGGTTCGCACATTAAACTCATGAATAGAGAATAAATTGACAAAGTTAGGAAGTCATTAATGAGTCATCACAATCTAAAGAGAAGGAATTGATTGAGTTATGTTCTTTATGTAAGAAGCTTGGGCATTATCAAAAGGATTGTTGTAAATGACTCATAATAAACATGTATAACATGTATTATAAGGGTTGGTTAGGTCCTGGACGAGTTTAAGGGTCGCTAACACAAAGGGATAAAATAATTTTTTGAGTTCCCTGCGGTTAGCGCGCTAATTCAAATATTAGCGCGCTAATTTGCTACACGAGATGTTTTTGACTTTTGGAAATCAAGCTTTACATTTGAATTTTTGATTTCCTGGATTCCTAACACGGCTATAAACGGTCATATTGGAAATCCTATCATGATAAAACCACCACAAACTTGGTTGTAACATAAGGGAGAAGAAACACATTTCAAAATTCAAGATCTACAAAGAGAAGGAATTTGATTTTTAGAAGGAGCAATAGGAGATCTTTGTGGCTGTTCTTAAGTCCTCAAATCCAGCACCTTTGAGGCTTTCAAAGGAATATAAGAGTCTACACCATCTAAAGAGAACAAATTGATAGCTAAGTGAAAGAACGAGGTTCGCACATTAAACTCATGAATAGAGAATAAATTGACAAAGTTAGGAAGTCATTAATGAGTCATCACAATCTAAAGAGAAGGAATTGATTGAGTTATGTTCTTTATGTAAGAAGCTTGGGCATTATCAAAAGGATTGTTGTAAATGACTCATAATAAACATGTATAACATGTATTATAAGGGTTGGTTAGGTCCTGGACGAGTTTAAGGGTCGCTAACACAAAGGGATAAAATAATTTTTTTGAGTTCCCTGCAGTTAGCGCGCTAATTCCAGTATTAGCGCGCTAATTTGCCACTGCCAGATATTTTTGACTTTTGGAAATCAAGCTTTACATTTGAATTTTTGATTTCTGGATTCCTAACACGGCTATAAACGGTCATATTGGAAATCCTATCATGATAAAACCACCACAAACTTGGTTGTAACATAAGGGAGAAGAAACACATTTCAAAATTCAAGATCTACAAAGAGAAGGAATTTGATTTTTAGAAGGAGCAATAGGAGATCTTTGTGTTTGTTCTTAAGTCCTCAAATCCAAAGCACCTTTGAGGCTTTCAAAGGAATATAAGAGTCTACACCATCTAAAGAGAACAAATTGATAGCTAAGTGAAAGAACGAGGTTCGCACATTAAACTCATGAATAGAGAATAAATTGACAAAGTTAGGAAGTCATTAATGAGTCATCACAATCTAAAGAGAAGGAATTGATTGAGTTATGTTCTTTATGTAAGAAGCTTGGGCATTATCAAAAGGATTGTTGTAAATGACTCATAATAAACATGTATAACATGTTTTATAAGGGTTGGTTAGGTCCTGGACGAGTTTAAGGGTCGCTAACACAAAGGGATAAAATAATTTTTTTGAGTTCCCTGCAGTTAGCGCCCTAATTCCAAATATTAGCGCGCTAATTTGCCACCGCAGATATTTTTGACTTTTGGAAATCAAGCTTTACATTTGAATTTTTGATTTCCTGGATTCCTAACACGGCTATAAACGGTCATATTGGAAATCCTATCATGATAAAACCACCACAAACTTGGTTGTAACATAAGGGAGAAGAAACACATTTCAAAATTCAAGATCTACAAAGAGAAGAAATTTGATTTTTTAGAAGGAGCAATAGGAGATCTTTGTGGCTGTTCTTAAGTCCTCAAATCCAAAGCACCTTTGAGGCTTTCAAAGGAATATAAGAGTCTCTGCAAAGTGATCTCTTTTGTCATCCTCTTGGTTGTGAGGAAATCCTTGATATAAACTCTTTCTTGTGCTTAATCGACATAGTTTTGTGTATTTGATTTGAAAATCAGTTTGATGTGTGTTTGAACAGTTTCATCCTGCCTCTTGCACTTAAATTAAAAATTTTAAGACCCTAAGATTGCAAAAAGAGACCACCAAGTAGCCCGACATTTAGTTGTGTGGGAATCGAAGTTGAGGCCGTGCGCCTAACCTATATCGATATCGAGGCATACAAATACCACATAGTATCAACGCGTCTACTACTTGTTCACTCATACGTCCTTAAGGTTATAGGTTTATTCCATTCTCTAGAAATGTAATGTGAAACAAGACAACATTCACTAAAAGAGTAATCCTAGTGTTTCTAACCCTAACTAGTAGTAGAAATTAAGTAATTATAGGTATTATTCAATCGTAACCAACAACACCTAACTAATCAATCATCCATAGCAAGTGCATGAATATGAAATTACTAACAACTATAACATCAAAAGACAAAGTAATTACCTCAAGTACATGATTCTAATGTATTATAATGACTCTCATGACATGCTTTACCGATAAAATAAACATGGAATAACAACCAAATACGGATGACATGCTTTACCGATAAAATAAACATGGAATAACAACCAAATACGGAATCAATATAAATCTTGAATTGCTCAATTAAAAGGTTGAAATGAAATAGTACATATTAATAAACCTAAAAATAGAACAAGCATAACCTCAAAAACTATGCATGTAAGAGAAGAAGCGAGAACAAAAACTTATAAACCAAACAAAAGACACAACATTAACTTAATAGATCAAGTGAAGAACACCAACTAATGCACAATCAACCAAGGAACAAATCAAATCACTCAAGAAAAGTTAAAATAAAACCTCATAAAGTAATAACAATTATAAGAACTGAACTCTTAAAATATGTCACACGATCAAGAGTTTGTTCCTTCATGATTCATAAACAATAAGGTAGTACTATAACACGGCCAATTGCCAAGCAATTTACAAAAATAAATTGGATTCCATGACCATAATAGCTAAGACCTTTCAAGAAAATAAATTTTTTATTTAAATCCATTTATTCGACTAGTATAGTTTGAGCCGCTAAGAAAACCTAGTATACACAATGGTCACCACATTATGTTCATTTCCTATATTTGAACGTCAAGGCATATATATGACTGCCTTCCCTAGCAGATATAGCTTCAGTTCAAGTGAAAATCTATAACATATTTCATTCATGAGCATAATATTTGCAATGCTAACAAGTATTACGACTTTAATATTCCTGGATGCCGCATATAATGTACGTAGGAACACCGGACACCCCAAATATTTATTGATAGATGGAAATTTATGAAGTCTGCATGCTTAATTTAAATTGGAAAATCTTTCTAGATAAAATAGCTTCTTGCCTTCAACTCCGATGTTTACTAGAAGATCGAACTATCAAATGAACCATAGCGGAAACTTAAATAATTCTCATGTCACCCGACGGATTATTCCATAAATTTGCAGAATTAGATAAACAAGGGGACTAGAACGCCAACCTGACAGACGCAAATTTTTAGCGAAAACAGCCAAGCAGTTCAGTACTTCCTCAAAACCGTCAAAAGGTGAATGATCTCTATGAAAGCTGAAGAGCTCTTGATCATGAGTGTTGCCTGCATTATAAAGAACAATAAAAAACAAATAAGAAATGAAGATTGTAGTAAGACTCCAAAACTACAAATTCCTTGCTAACCGGATCCGAATCGAGACCGAGAGAGAGCGAGAGATATCGGAGATGACGGAGCCGGCGCGACGAGACGGAGAGACCGAGAGACGGCGAGACCAGAGACAAGCAGAGCACCGAGAGACCAGACGGAGAAACGGAGACCACCGCGACCAGACGGCCAGAGAGAGCACCGAGAGAGACCGGCTCGCACGACCGGATGGAGAGACGAGACGATCGAACGGGATGGACGTCGGGGACGAGACGATCGACCGGCGCGACGAGACGGAGAGACGGATTTAGGTTTTGGGGTTTTTTCGTGGGAATGATTTGGGGATTTGGTGTTTTGTTGCGGGGGGGGGTGGGGTGCGGGAAGGAGAAGAAATTTGCCAGGATCGGACAAAATACAAATCTCGAGGAATGATGAACGGCCATAAGAAATGAAGAATTTGGCGGGAATGATGGCGCCAAATTTCGAGAGACGAATTTAATTCCGTCTCTAATTCCGTCTCTAATTCCGTCTCGATCCGTCTCAAATCCGTCTCGAATATTTCCCCGTCGGTTCCGTCGCTAAGCTGTTACATTTAGAAACGGAACTTATTCCGTTTCTAATTCCGTTTCTGATTTAGAAACGGAAATAAGTTCCGTTTCTAATTCCGTTGCTGATTTGCTGTTTTTTTGTAGTGTTTGTGGACATTTCATGATTATATTGTTGGTTGATTTATTAGGTAAACAGTAATTTGATCTTTACAGTTGACATAAACTAATTGAAAGAAAAGTTATTGGATTTCATGTGTTCTGTTTGTTAAATTATGTTCTTCTTGGATATGGTGTTATTAGACTTATTTTTATAATAGAATGGTGTGTTCAATTATAGTAAAGTATACTGTTTTCTTTTGCACTGTAAATAGAGATAGTTTTTTTGCAGTTTCGTATTTTTTATCATGAGTTTGATCTATTTTGCAATATTTGCAGAGCGTGACCCTATCGGTAGGTGATTGGTTCTTCGATCGAGTGGGAGTTAGTGCCATTGATTGCCCATATCCCTGTGACAATACCTGCCATAATCTTTTTTCCAAGTGAGAGATGAGGAAATTAAAGCATATCATGTAACTTTCATAGTTGTTTATATGACTTTTAGATTGATAATTCTTTTTGTGCATATTTAGAGGATTGTAAGTTTTTTTTTTGTGGTTGTTGAACAATAGGATTGGTGGTTTTTGTGAATACTTAGAAATTTGGAGCATTCGTTATACTAGACAATTTTTTGTGGATATATAAATCTTTTTTAAATTTTGAATTTTACATTTTTTTTTCTCTCATTTGAATATTTGTTGATATATTTTGTCGATGTATGAATGTCAAGTTTTGCTTTTTGGGGGATGTTAGCACCCCCAAGGAGTTGTTGGAGGGGGTGGCGATGAAGTAGGTCCTATGGTTGTAATTACAAGTTATAGGTTGGAGAACCAATTGGATTATGTTTATGTTTGAAATTTAAACAAAAAGGAAAATTAGAGACGGATTAGCAACGGAATTCAGACATTCCGTTGCTATTCCGTCTCTAATTTTTCAGGAATATATCATGAATCAGCAACGGAATCAGAGACGGAATTCAAAAATTCCGTCTCTGATTCCGTTTCTGATTAGCAACGGAATCAGAGACGGAATTCATGAATTTATTATTTCCGTCTCTGATTCCGTTTCTGATTAGAAACGGAATCAGAGACGGAATGCAATTAAAAATGTACTATTTTGAAAAAAATTTCATTTTCTGTTCCGTCTCTGTTCCGTTTCTAATTTCCGTCTCTAAATCCGTCTCTAATCAGAAACGGAATTAATTCCGTCTCTATTCCGTCTCTAAATCAGAAATGGAATTTATTTCCGTTTCTGATTGAATCAGCGACGACGATTTTAGAGACGGAATTGATTCCGTTTATGTTCCGTTTCTGATTTCAATTAAAGACGGAATTTATGCAAATCAGAGACGGAAAATTCCGTTTCTGATTTGCTGTTTTTTTGTAGTGTTCCTCTAATCTCGATAGTCAGGATGTCCGCCACTAACTACTTCCCTAATTAATGTATAACCTCAGACATCCGTCAATTAGGTTTAACACACTAACCGCAATAATATGGGTTTGTGGGAACATTAATCCTAAATAACTGGATCGCATCCGCTTCCGATTTAACCTAAATTCAATTGTTGCACACTCGAGAACTGAAAGGGTTTTACAGCAAATGGGTGAGTGTTCGTCACTTTTTTGGTCTAAAAGCACAATTACATGGATACTAATAGTCTAAATAATTATAGGGTTGTCCTCCTAAAAGCATGCACTGACCACATACATACCATATATCTAAACAATATTCCTTAAAATCAACAACAATGGAATATGAGAATTTAAACTAAATTAAATAATAAAATGAAAGATCTCATATAATATGCCATGAACCCATAATCCCGACTTGTTTCCCTGCCGACCTAGTCAATCGTCGAGAGAAATGATGCTAAAAATACAATAGTCGGTATTCTTTAATAATACCCTAAGGTTCGTAATATATAAAACTACTATGAGAGAAACTAAATTCGTGGAATCTTTATTGACACGTGCGCCGAGGCATATCGTATGACTATTTTTAGGGTGAAAATGACGTTCTATCCACGTGTCCATGCTTGATTGGTTCGTCTGCTGCCGTGCACTGACGTGGCGTCGTCTGATTGGCTGAGAGAACTGCTAATGACGTGTTGTTGTATGGTGAGCAAGCGACACGTGGCAGGCAAGGAGGCGGTGAGAATCGCACGAACTTGTCCGAAATCCTGGGAGACTGCACTAGCACATATCTCGAGGAAACTAATGGAGGATGAAACGAGTGAGTTGCAGTTGGTTTTTGAAGTGGCGTGAACGCTGATGTGGTGGCTCATGATTGGAGTGAACAGCTTGTGTTGACGTGGTGGACGAGTGAAAGAGCACCACGTGGCAGCAAGGAGAGTGAAGAAGGCTCGCACAAATCATGTAAGAATCTGGGAAACCGCACTGATGCATGTCTCGAGGAAGAACTTATTGGGGCATGTGCCCTAAGTCAATCCATTAACTGTCTTTATGAATACTTTTAGTTAATAAAATAGAGGATTTCATTTGTTGTTTATTATAATTAATTTGCATGTTTACATTATAATAAGATCCATGGGTATTTACAGAAATATCTTAAATGTCCCTAGTCGATCATTATACTGTGAACTATAATGAATTAAGACTAGTGTGAGTCTTTATTGTTGATCATATGATGATTATACGTATAGGGATACGAATCAAGATCACGAGTATTTGTTAGGGAATAAAGTACTGGATCGACCAGCTATGAGGACATCACATGGATTAAGTCATAGTTGTTTCTCATGATAGGTATATTTTTTAGTCCTCTGACTTGCGATTACCAGAGACTTCAACATTAGGAATACAGTGATTTGACAGAATCAAATGTTGTCTTTAACCGGATGATTATAAAGGTTGTGATTGGTTACTGTTTGAGCAATGTGATGAAGTTGTGTAATCAAGATAGAATTTGTCCCTTTCATGTAAAAAGATATATCCATTGGATCCCTCGATGTGTTTGACTGTTAAAAGGCCTAGTCTAAGTGAATTGATATTGATCAAAATCACTTGGATGTTTTCAGTCTACCTAGAGATCGAGACTAGTACGATTGAACGTGTTGGATGACAATTCCATGCCTTATGTTTGATCAAAAGGATATCGTGTGACAAAAGGATGTTATATACACTATTGATTAGGTTGTATCGATTTGATATTCGTACAACTTGGGTAGTCATAATGTCTTGCTAGAGGCCGCTTATGACTTGTATACCAAAATGTGTTTTGGTACACTGCCAACGTTGTATGAGCCTATTGGGTCGCACACTAAGAATGGTTTTGCGAGATTTTAAGATGGTTCAGAAAAATGAATTTTATATGGTAAAATTCATGACAGAAATGTTCTCATGGTGTATTACACTTATACTTCTTTAAGTAGGGGTATATGTGTAATTTACTTAACCGTCTATATACAAGGGTTGTATAAATAGACGCTTTAAGTTAGAAAACACGTACGAAAGATTAAAAGGCCGAAACTCTATTTTCTTTTAGAAACCACTTAGGGTTTTTTTGTATGCTCTGGATCATTTTGGAGAGAAACAAAAAGGTTTGGTATTCTCTCCAAGCTAGCACTTCGAATCTCGGCCGCCATTCGTGTGCGGACTACTGGTAGAGGGCGTTCATCGTTGGCAGCGCCTTAGAGATCGATCAACCTTCAGAAAGGTATATTGCGATTGAGGTATGATTAAGTTTTTCATGGTTTAAACGTTTTTAATGGAATTAGAATCGGATCCTGATGGAGGTTTTTGTCAAAATTGTTTTGTAATCTCCGCTGCGCATGAACCCCAAAACCCAACTGAACTCACGGCTACTGTGCGAGAAGAAAGAAATGGTGGGACGTGTTGTGTTATCAGGCTGATGTAGCAGCTCCTGATTGGTGAAGACTGGTTTGAGTTGCGTTGAGGTTCGCCACGTGTCACGCTCTGGTTAGAGGATAAGTTGTGAATGACGTGCTATTGAAGAATTGACTAATGGGAAGCTTCCACGTGTCAACTGTCTTCTATTCTACCCACCGCGAAACACGTAACTCAAGGCAAATTGTCTGGCGTCGGATCACTACGAGTAAATAATCTATTTCGAGTATTTTTCCGACACGAATTCAAACACGCACTTTGTTTCACCTGAATGACCAATCAATATAATTAAATATATATTTTAGAGACTTTCTATATTAAATACATTAAAATAAACTACTAAAAACTTATAAATACTGACTTATCAGGTGGTGTCAATTAATTCCATCGACTTAGGAAGTAACGCGTCTGTGTGCATATCGAGATACTTAACCCACATGTACATGTGTTATATATGCACTAGGTATTATGTGCGCACACCCGAAGTCAGATTCATTTCACATAGGGCCCTCAGACTTGTCGCCAAGTGTGACTTATAACATTGTAACATTTTCCTTTATAATATGGGAGCGGCTAAATGAACCCTAGTTTTTGCTAAATGTACCCTATTTTTGAATTTTTACTTGTCGTACCCCACTTTTTACTTAGTGTACCTCACTTTTTCTCAAAATCTCAAAAATACCCTTAATGTACCCCATTACCATCATCCTCATCCCATTTGAAGAGGTGTCAGACACTAATGGCTGACACTTCTAAAGAGGTCTCGGTTGAATTCCTCCGTCACCCACTGAGACTTAGTTCTTTTTTGTAGTTTCAGTGGGAGTCGTCTGTGTGCATATCGAGATACTTAACCCACATGCAAATTGTTGGCCCTGTGTGCCCGACACCTCTAAAGAGGTGTCGACTCTGTGTGTTCGACACCTGCGGGGCAACAAGAACAAACAAAAAAACATTTCAAAACTCATAAAAAACATATGAAAATAACCAAAAAAATAGTGGGTCATGCTTGGAATCGTTTAATATCTTTGATTCCATCAAAATTTTGCACCTAAAATGCAAGATTCAACCCCCAAATTGAAGTCCTAAACCCAACAATAATCTCACAAATAATACCGAATCAAAAAAGTAAAAAAAAAAATCCAAAAAAAATAATTGAAATTGACGCTAAAAGAGATGGGGAATGTACCCACTGCGTCAAATCAACGTGGTTTTGTTCGGACTTCGTTGGATTCGGGTTGGTGGTGAGATGCGATTTGAGAGAGGGGTGACAGAGGTACGGGGTAAGTGGGGTGAATAGGGTATGATTAGTAATAACCATTTTACATAGAGAGATAGTTGGGTCATTTCACTAAGGTGGGGTCTTTTAAACAAAAATTGAGGTATTTTTAGCCGCTCTCTATAATATTTGTGAGTGGCTACATCCTTAATTTATCAGTGAATTTTCCTAAGATGCATTTATCTACCTACAACATAGATGATGACTTGCCTCAATATATTGCACTAATTAATGAAAGGCAATAACTTATTAATTTAATTAATCAAGTTTAGTTGGTTAAAAAGTACTTTAATTAGTTTATCAAGAAAAGTACTTTTATACACAGTTTATATCATTTGCGTATATAATGGTGGGTGATAAACTTTTGACACAACCATTTGATAAATATTTTATTGAAGCCACTTGATCTCGTGCATCAAATTCATGCATTCTAATTTCTATGTATGACCAATCAAGTGGGTAGCTCACTGATTTGGTGCAGGGTGTAATTGATGTTTGAGCAAGAGGTTGGGAATTCAGGTCCTAAGGAAGCCAATTATAACACTACAAAAAATGGCATGAATAGTGATACAAATTTGTGACGGAATATGCTTCGTTGCTAATTAGCGATGGAATAACATAGTTTTGATCGATTTGACTAGATATCGATGAATTCGCAATGTATATATTAGGAATGGAAAATCCGTCGCTAATCCATTTATAATGAGCAACGAACGAGTAGTAAATATTCGTCGTTAATTACATTTAGTGACAAGTTTTTTGCGATAGATCTTCAGTCACTAATAGTTGCTAATTGGTTTAGCAACAAAAAAAGTGGTTTTGACTACAAAGTTCTTTTGTCGCTAATTTAGTGGTTTTAGCTTTCTTTCTTAAAAGAAATATAAATAATTTCTATGTATGTTCAAGGATACACAAAAAACTGAGTGAAAATAATGACATTTTAATAATAATATTTATTTATTTATTTTTATAAGAAATCCACACTTAATGTCTCCAATGACGCTCGAACTCCCAATCTCTTACATAAAAAATTGATCCCATACGGCACTAGTAAACTACCCACTTGGTGGACGCCTTAGTATTTTATTAATTTTTAACATTCTTTTGGTACATACATTTGCTACACAATATTGTAAATTAACTTGAAATTCGTCCGATACACACATATACCTTAATCAAATCTACACCATTGTATACCAAGTGTATGCCTTTTAAAATTTTAGATTATCATCTTCATTTCAATATGTAGTTATTCTGACCTTTAATCTTATTCTATACAAATTTACAAAATAAATGCCTACGGTACGTAATTCTATAACCATCAAATTAATTAGTATAATGTGCTTCAGTCGTCCAATATTAATTAATTAGTATATACTTCATCCAGTCAAAAATATAAGTGTTTCTAGCAAAAAAAATTTGGTCAAAATTATAAATTATTTTCGGAATTCGGGAATGTATTTATTGGTTTTTTTACCAATTATACCCTTATGATACAATTCAAATATTTATCATTCTTCAATTATTCGATTCATTTAATTTCAAAGGTCGTATATATAAATTACACTTGTAATTATTGTCGTCTTAATTATTGTGTTCTTACTTTAAACGACTTATATTTGTGACCGAATGGATATATAAGAATAAAAGCTCCCCCAATTCAAAACTACATGTTTCATGCACATTTGATTGATGTTGAAATTATGGGGAAAAAATGAACGTCGACAGAATTGCATGCAAGTGCACCAACCAACACATGGGTACTAGTTGCTAGTGGTGGGTACAATTAATTCAAAATAATTATTATGCGGTGCCTACTAGCTCACTTTTTTTTTTTTTTTTTTCAAACGGGCTAGCTCACTTACTTGTACATTTCATGGCTTAAACTCACTAGCTATCCTTCAATAATATATACATATGTTTTTTTTTTTTGATAATATGCATATGTTAATTATACGTATAGAAATACTTTTTTAATTATCAGAAACCAAACTAATTAATTACACAAATTGACTCCAACTTCCAGGCCCCATTTGGATTATTAATTTTGACATCCATCTCACAAGATGTAATTTGCACAATAAATAAATAATTTTAATTATAACATATTTTCTTCGGTAAAAAATATAAGTGTTTCTAGCAAAAACTTCTTGGTCAAAATTATAAATTGTTTTTTCGAGAAAGTAGTTATTGGTTTTTTTTCCAATTATACCCTTATGATACAATTCAAATATTTATCTTTCTTCGATTCTTCAATTCATTTAATTTCAAAGGACGTATATGTAAATGACACTTATAATTAAGGTTGTCTTAATTCTTGTGTCCTTACCTTAAACAAGTTATATTTGTGACCGGAGTGAGTATACGTTAGATAACTAAGAAAACATAGTTTATCAACAAGGGTGATTTGTGGTTGAAATGTTCCTTCTATGTTAAAAGGAGAATTTTATTGGACCGCAATTAGACCAACTATGCGCTATGGAAGTGAACGTTAATTGAGCGGTAAAGCAACAACTACATAAAATGAACGTAGTAAAAATGATGACGCTTTGGTGGATGTGTGGTAAAATTAGCTCGTAAAGACATAATGAGAAATATATAAACTTAAAGACAAGTAGAAGTAACACCAATTGACACAAAGATTAGGGATTGGCAATTGCAGTGGTTTGATCACCTGCAAAGACAACCTACAAATGCCCCCACTAGAAAACTTGACTTAATAGAAATTGAAAAAATTTGACAATATAAGGGTAGGCCAAAGTTAACTTGGGACGCATTAAGTATGAGGGATTTGAATGGTTTGAAAAGCTCACCATCAATTTCACTTAATCGAGCACAATGGAAGAGTTTGATCCATGTAGCCTGCCCTAATTAATTTGGGACTGAGGTTATATTGTTGTTGTTGTGACATCATAAAGTTGTATTTTTATTGAAATTATATATTTAAAACGGCGTGCGTGGTGAGTTTGACGTCAATAATTTTTTTTAATATGAACTAATTAATTGCCAAAGAATAATAATTCGAAATGACTAATGTGTTTCCCTAATTAAAGTTGAAAAAGAAAAAAAAAAAAAAAAAAAACCTACAAGTTATGTAATAGGGGTAAAACACATCATTCCTATTGTACATGATACCACGGCCTTTCCAAATCAGGCTACACCCGTGATAGTACGACGGGTAATTACAGAAGAAAAACTAAAAATTACAACAATTATAAGTCCATCACTGTAAAGTTTGACATCAATAATCGACTAGATCTTAGAACATGTTTGGTCTTTTTCAATTGAAGCAACTTTGTGTACATTTAATTTATTTCCTTGGACTCTTCCATCTAAAGAGAGTCATCGTCAAAGGTGCATATATGTCCTTATACAGACAAAGCCATATTCAAAGCTTGTACTATGGAGAAAAAAAGTTATATATAGATGCAAGATTTTGGATAATTATTGGCCTATATTGTGTGCATCATGCATGCATGCATGCGTGGTAATGCAAAGGAAGAAGACAAATTCATGTATGATACTCAATTATTTATTTTTTGATTATGTAATAGAGACAAATGTAGATATCAATTAAACAAGAATGAAAAACTATATAAAAGACGCTCGAAAAAATGGTTCGATTTAATAGTAATATTTACTCTGGCTAATCAATTTTATTTTGATAATAACTGTTGAGATGTGCATGGGGACCAAAATTATAGTTCCGCATAAAAAAAAATGAAACTTCGTAATGAGGTATAAGTTGGAATAAAATTGCTTCGGACAAAGATTAACAAGTTGAGAATGGAGGAAACCAAACAAAAACTTGAGGAGCGTGACCGCTCTCTTTTAAACAAGATTTCTCTTTACCAGTCGAAACCCCGTATACACAATAGAAAAATCGAAACTTGCCTTCAGGATACAATCAAGTCTCTAATGATTGTTGGATGATGTGTTTGTAACATAACTCCAACCAAGAACACTATTTGAAGAACTTTTGAGAGAATGATGTTATGAACTCAAAAAACACACTTTGATTGAAAAACTTTTTGTGTTTCAATGTGTCTCAATCTTTCAATGTGTTTTGTACATACTATATCACTTTGATTTACAGAAAATCAAGAGATTTGGTGTCTATCCACAAAGAGGTGAGTTTTGATGCGAATAGGTATAAAAAAATAGACTAATGGACCAAATATCAACCGAAAACTCACACCTTTTCATTCTCTGTGGCTGGCACTGAGCTAGCGCTACTGCGCCAGAAACAACAAGCTATTTTTTTTTAAAATCGAACAATTTCCCCCCATTTTCAAATTATATGGACATATAAATTGAAAATTACACTTTAGGAAATAAAATGACTAAAAAACATACAACATCATTCCAAAATCGATACATAAATGAGATGTGTCTTTTGGACTTGAACTTCTCAGTTAGTATAAACACTTCAAAGTTTCATCAGGTACTATGGTGAACGTATCTTGAACCAAGAACCCTTGCAACAAAACCAGAAATGTCACACATACCAATTTTATGTAAGTAAGAGTATTCTGTTGATTGCACATTATGGCTTTATGCGAATCCTGGCTTTCTTGAGTGCTCTAGAGTCGGTTAGGCTCATAAGAAGCGGCTACACTTCTACACCCATATAGGCAAGTCTACTTAAGTGAATCTGCAAGTCACTCTATTAGACTTATTAAGACCCAATTGTGAACCTCCGTCATGCAAAACCAATACTAGAACCAGGAAGGGACCTTTTATAATATAGTTTTTCTAGTGTTCCGTAATTTTCATTTGACTTGTTAGTACCACATTAATTGAACTTATTCTGTATTTTCAAGAATTAAGTTGGGTTCTCATCAAGTGATGATTGATTTAATCAAGAGTCTCATTCTTTTGATGTCTGAGACACCATATCTCTAACAAGACCCTTTGTTAATGGATCCGCTAAATTCTTGTTAGATTCTGCGTAATTAACTGTGACAACACCATTTTTGGGCAACTGTCTCAAAAGATTGTGTCTTAGACTTATATGTCTAGACTTTCCATTATAATTTGTGCTTGCGACCTCAAAAGATTATGTTTTAGACTTATATGTCTCCATTAACAAATTCCTAATAGCCATTCCACTTCCTTTCTTGCATCTGCTAGGTCAATTATTTTTGATGTCATTGTCGAATCAGAAATACATGTTTGTTTCTTTGAGCTCCAAGAAACAGTCGCTCCTCCTAGCGCAACTATCCATCCACTAGTTGATTTGGAATTTGACTCCACATTATTTCAACTAGCATTACTGTAACATTCCAAGACTGGGGGATATCCATTAAAATGTAGACCATAATTCAAAGTCCCCTTCGTGTATCTAAAGATCCCACAGCAATTGCATCCTAGTGTTGTTTGCTTGGATTACTAGTGAACCGACATAGCATACAAACCGCGTAGGCTATATTCGGTCTTGTGCAATGCATAACATACATGAGACTTCCTATCACACTAGAATACTTTAGTTATGAACAGTCTTTTGCAAGCCATGAACTTGAGTAAGTAGAGACTTGTCGTTGGTCATCTTAAAACCCAAATAATCTAAAATTAAAAACTTACAATTGCTAGACTCCTCAATTTTGTATTTGGTGTCCAATGCAGTCCATAACTTTTTCGTCGACTTAATGGTTCGATGCGCCGCGTAGACATTGTCGGAGAGTGCATTAAAGATGTAGCCTCGGCAGAGATAGTCATCTACCTTCCTAACGACACTTGGATCCACCACTTCGTTTCAGTCATCAGGAGTTGGTTCAGGGAGGGTCTCAAGCTCATCATCAAGGATGTACGCCAACTTGAGAGATGTGGAAAGAACATCACTTTCTCTTGTCATCAGATGAAGTTGCCATCGTCGAACCTTTCGAGGATCTTGGTTCACGATTTGTATGGAGTGAGGAACGAACCTGCCATTCGAATTGAGTTTGGAGGACAACGAAGAACGATCATTATTCCCATTGGTTTGAGGAAATTTGTCCGAAGTCGAAGAAGCCATTGATGAAGAAGAAACTCTCGTCTAAAAATTATTGGAACAAAATTGCTTCAGACAGATATTAACAAGTTGAGAATGGAGGAAACCAAACAAAGACTTGAGGCGCGTAATCGCTTTTTTTTGGACAAGATTTCTCCCTACTGGTCGAAACCGCATATACACAATGGAAAAATCGAAACTTGCCTTCAGGATACAATTAAGTCTCTAATGGTCGTTGGATGATGTGTTTGTAACACAACTTCAACCAATAATAATCTTTGAAGTGCTTTTGAGAGAATGATGTTACGAACTTACAAAACATATTTTGATTCAAAAACTTATTGTGTTTCAATGTGTTTCAGTCTTTCAATGCGTTTTGTACATACTAGAACACTTTGATTTATAGAAAATTAAAAGATTTGGTGTCTATCCACAAAGATTTGAGTTTTGGTACGAATAGGTACCAAAAACAAACATAAATGGACCAAGTATCACTAAAAATTTGCATTTTTTGTTCTTTGTGGCTGGCGTTGAGCTGGGGCCACAACGACAAGCTCAGCATCAGAAACATCAAGCTATTTTTGTAAAAATCCAACAGTATATAAGTGATGATCTCCCCTTAACTAATACTAAGGCGTTTTGACGTCATAAAATCGTACCCCACAACAATATTGGTACTGGCGTAATGCGACATCCGAGAATTTTATAAACATGATTGGGCGGCTAATTAAGTATTTTTGAATTTAATTTGAGATTTAGGTATCCGAGGTGAGACCCACGTGTTACGGATAGAAGATCATAAATTTTAATATTATTTTTGTGTGATGTGTGCCTATTTGATGTATTATACACTATGTCGATGTAAAATAAGGTCAAATTGAGTGTATAAGCAGTGTATGTGAGTTTCGGAGCTTGGTGGAAATATTTCCCAATTTTTGGTGAAGATTGAGTGTTTTTAAAAAATTAATTTAGATATAAATAGAAGAGATAATCACGAGATTAAATAAAATAATTAATAAATAGGTGGACGCCTAGCTAGTGACACGCAGGGTCTAAGGTGACACGCGTGTGATGTACAATAGTGTGCACGCGCGAGGTTGGTCGTTGACGCGCATGACGAGTTTATAGCCGTGAAAATACATAGGTGTATATGTATTTATATATAATATAGTTTATATATGTAAATATATATATATATATATATATATATATATATATATATATATATATATATATATATATATATGGATCATATAGTTTAATTCCAAAAATTAAAGTATACATTGGATGTGCCTCGAGATACACATAGCGTAGGCATCGAGGAAGGGAATGAAGTGAACGTTGGCTATTGAAGTGTGCCCACGCCTCGAGATGCGTGCTATCCAATCTCAAGGAGAATCAAGTGGTTTATGGTTATATAAAACCATTTGATTTACCTTGAGAAACACAATACACATCTCGAGGAGATTAATATAATTGATTTTGGGTAAGTCGGTTAGATGTCATTATCTTGTTGATATCTACAAGATTTACCTCAAAATACGCGATACGTATCTCGAAGAAGATCCAAAGAATTGTATACGTGCAATGCGAATCTCGAGAAAATCATATATACACACACACACACACACACACATATATATATATATTCACAAACGAACAGAGCGTACACCACAGTTTTGTTTTGAGCCAAAGACTGACCTCGAGATAACAATTTTGATAAGAATTGAGATAGTTTTTTTAGTTAAGGTAATGTCAGTTTAAGAATTTTGATACTTTAAATCAAGTTAGAATAAATATAAAGTTTTGTTAATGCAATATATATTGTTATGGGTGGATTGTGAGTCCTTCGACATTTCCTCCAAAGCTGAGCAGATTTTGTTAAAGATTATTGAAAGTCGGGATTTTCGGTGTAGGCTTAAAAACAGAGGGGGTGCTGTTGAAAAAGTATTACGAAAATTTTGAGGATAATTTGACTCATTTAAATGAACTTTGAGGTTTAAAATTCACTTTAGAATCTTATGTGGTTAATAAGGTTTTATAATTGATGATTATAAGATCTTAATCTTAATTGTTTATTGATGGAATGGTTAAGGCTGCTAGATTATCAAGGAATCGAAGTAATCTAGGCCGATCAAATACCTAATTAGGTGGGGTCTAACAATATTGGTATCAGAGCTTAGGTTTGGCTTAATTAAGGATAAGTGAGTAATTAGTTGGGAAGTAACGCGATGGAACGAGGTTAAAAAGTTTAAAAACTTTTTTATTATGTTATATTTGGGTTGTATGTATGTATGTATGTATGTATGTATGTATGTATGTATGTATGTATGTTTTATCGCTAAATATGCGATTTGAAGTTTATTCTCCTTGTTCGTTTGTTACTTAACTCGTAAGACTAGAAAAAAAGAATTAAAAGAGATAATAGACTTATAAAACGAAAGTGAGTGTAAATGAATGTGAAATAGACTTGTGAAGTCCGAATTCACAAAGATCTTGTAAGTAATTCATTACTGATAACTGATGAAAGTGTCAGTTATGAAACCAATAGGAATTGGTTGAAAGAGAAGTCCAAATGATTCATACACGTAAACATTGAACATGGATTTCTTGGAAATCAAAAATATTGAGCTATTATAGTTTTTCAACACTAAGGAAATTGTTGGAATAAACTTAAATAAAGTCTCAAGTGATTGAGAATCATTTGGAAAACGTAATATGAAATTGGAACTTTTAGGAAACACAAGATATGAGTATCTTGGGTTTTAGAATAAGATTAATACCAATTGCATGGTTAACTCGGGAAGACCTATTCTATAAAATATTGGTTTAATTCATAACCAATTGAGGGATTGCTTCTAAATACAGTCTCAATAAGGAAAAAGAAGACACATGGTTATCGAAAACGTAAAATGGAAATTGATTAGACAAATTTAATCTAGACTTTCAAATCACAATGAGATTGTGATTTGATTAATCAAGTTGTCTAAGTCAGTTTCTAAGAAAATAAAATATTTTGAAGTAAAGTATTGTCTCATTCTCGAAACAAAACGTCAAGTGAAAAATGAAATAGAACCATATTTTAAAACAACTAAACGACTTCTATATAGAAGTAATGAAAACTTTGATTGTTTATTACTCAAGTTACTTATCCATAAGTGACATTGAGTATAGTGTTCTATGAATCGAACAAAGTACTAATAAAATGAATGAAAATACACGAGTTAGAATTAATCTTTGTTAACTCCAAATTAGGTGTTGTTACAAAACAAAGATCAACGAAATTTCTAACTTGAAAATGAGAATTGTAGTGATAAGATTAACGTGTAAAAAGTTAAGGTGTGTAGGAAGTGGTCTAATAATAGCTTGGATTAGCTATTAAACATCAAAACAAATGATTATATATTGAGATTCACAGCACTCAATAGTCACTTCTAATCAAATTAAGTAATGACGTCTATCACTACTACTTAAAATATAGCCAATGAAGAGATAGATGTACTGATTTGGTATCAGTAAGTGAGTTTTATAAGACGTCAGTATGAACTCCTATATTGCAAAAGCTTCCATTGATATGAATTAAATGATTGAATTAGCATCTTTTAGAAGTCTGATTAGTCGTTAAGTTAATTAAAGTTTGAAAATTCAAATTCTTTTATCTTTTCAGTTGAATAATAATGGAAATGTGAATTCATCAAAAGTAATTTGATGAATAATAAGATACAAGGAAGATGATAATCTAACATTCTATGAGACATACATTTGCTACACAATGGTGTAGATTTGATTGAGAAGTGCGGGCCCCACAGGAATCTACACTATTGTGCAGCAAATGTATGTAATAAAAGAATGTCAAAAATTATTTTCTAAAATACAAAGTTATCTTACATAGTCTCTTGAAAGGTTGAGATATTTGATATTAATGGAAAGAACGTAAGGCAATAACAAACAATTTAACTAATTGCAAAGTTTCTATGTTTCAAATTAAGATTAACTAAGAAAGACTTTGATTCATTTAATGATAATAATAAGTCGCACCGTCCTTAGCTATATTTTCGAAAAGATAAGAGACATAAATTGTCTTTATAAGTCAAGATTAAGGAGCTGTAAGTGGCATGGTTGTTGAGCGAAAGTCGTGGTAAGTTTGTAAAGAGACTAAGAGCAAGATCAATGTCAGAATAGTTAAGATTGACAAAAACGAACGGAATATACTCAATGTATAAAATAAAATGAGATGTTGAGATGACTTGTGACTGCTGAAAGTGACACGGACGGACTCCTTTAGTCAAGGTAAGGCACTGGAGTAGTTGTGCATGACCAAAAATCTAAATAACTTTGTTTCATAATCACAATTCATTCACATCGTAGAAGATCGATATGACGTGTTCACTCATCTTTGAATAATCGAATAAATCGATGACGCCGAAATGAAAGAGTCTATAAAAATTTGTTGGAGTCAATTGGAGGCTGGAGTATAAGCAACTAAATCGTCGATATATTCTCACATTAGTATGAAAATAAGAATTTAATGTTAAAGAGTCCCGGTCAAATTAGAATATTAAACTTATAGTTTGATGGAATTTAATATATCTTCACAAAGATCTTACAAGGAGTTAAACTTTGAATGTTGAAAGTTTGAAACAAAGTAATGTACAACTAATATTAGTAAATAAGTTATACATTGGTTCAATTGTAGTGCTACACCACCTAATTAGTCAGTGGTGAAGTTTAAAGCACTAGTTATTGTAAATTAGAGATGATGTAATATGCTTGAATGTTGGTGAAGATATAAATGAAATGAAGAGAAATGCGTGATTTACAGCTCGGTTAGTAAGTTTTATCTCTGTTAGGTTGGAAATATAGAATATAGTACCGTACATCTGACTTAATATATTTGAATAATTTAATATTCTTCAATTGTAATTGAGTAGAAGTGGAAAAGAGAAATAAAATATTCACAACTTGTATAAGATTCAAGTTAAAAGTTATACTATGAGAGTATAATCATCGAACATGTTGATATCTCTATTTAGAAATGTATGTCTACTTAAGTTAAGGATAATTGTCTCTATTCAGACAATGAGAGAAGTTAGTGACCAGTAAGTGATTAAGATGTGAGTTTTGGAGATTTCAGTAAAGTGAAAGGAATAAGGTTCTCGATTTTTCTATCTATGAAAAACTCAAACTCGGGAGGAAAACCAAATCACTTACCACTCTAATCAATACTATACTTTACTGATGTATCTTTGTCTTTTTATGTGGTTCATATATAATTTTAGAGGATAAATTAAACGTCATATATTAGCATGTTAAAATTTAATCGTTTTCCAACTCGAAAGTTTTAATCATTTTAAATTGATTCAAATAATTTATTTATCTATTCTACTTTTTGGGTTGTATATTTATGTTTAATTATTTTTCTTTTGAAGAAATATTTAATTATTTAAATTATAAAGTAATTAAGTGCAAATTATTTCTTCAAAAAAGAGACAAATTATAATAACAATGTTATAAAGAGTTGTACTAAAATTTATTTTTAAAATAAGTTTTATTATTAATATTGGGTAATACACATTTGCTAATAAATTCTTAGCTTGAAGATTACAAATAAGTTTTAAAAATGTCTTTATCTTCCTCAAGTTAAAAGAAAAGAAATAATGTTTTTAATTTTTAAAATTTTCATAAATAGCAAATGGTCAAACTTGTGATTCTTTTGATTGAAAATATGTCAAGGTCATTAATTATATGTGGATTATATTAATGTGCACTAATTCGTGTTTTACAACTATTCTCTCTCTTGATGTTAATCCAATGGTTGAGAATTGGTACCCATGCCATGAGTTTTTATTTGATACCCATGGTAGAAGTACCTATATATATACTAGTTTTGTAAAGCGCGACGCACGAATGAGCCCGCTCACTACGTTCGTGAGAATTTATTATAAAAATTTAAATTTAATTGAGTAGAATAAAAAGAAAAGTAACACAATAAGTTGCCAAATGGATTAGATAGAGGTGTTATGCAATAAGTTTTAATGATATCAATAGTATTAATAGTCAATTGAGACAGAAGATAAAGATGTTGGGTTTTGGGGTTCATACGCAGCGGAGATTACAAAACAATTTTGACAAAAACCCCAACAGGATCCGAATCTAATTCCATTAAAAACGTTTAAACCATGAAAAAACTTAATCATACCTCAATCGCAATATACCTTTCAGAAGGTTGATCGATCTCTAAGGCGCTGCCAACGACGAACGCCCTCTATCAAGATCCACACGAACGACGGCGGCCGAGATTCGAAGTGCTAGCGTCGAGAGAATGCCAAACCTTTTTGTTTCTCTCCAAAACGATCCAGAGCATACCAAAAACCCTAAGTTGTTTCTTAAACGAAAAAAAGAGTTTTTGGCCTTTTGATCTTTCGTATGTGTGTTCTAACTTAAAGCGTCTATTTATACAACCCTTGTATATAGACGGTTAAGTAAATTACACATATACCCTTACTTAAAGAAGTATAAGTGTAATACACCACAAGGACGTTTCTGTCATGAATTTTATCACATAAAATTCATTTTTCTGAATCGTCTTAAAATCTCGCAAAACCATTCTTAGTGTGCGACCCAATAGGCTCATACAACGTTGGCAGTGTACCAAAACACATTTTGGTATACAAGTCATAAGCGGCCTCTAGCAAGACATTATGACTACCCAAGTTGTACGAATATCAAATCGATACAACCTAATCAATAGTGTATATAACATCCTTTTGTCACACGATATCCTTTTGATCAAACGTAAGGCATGGAATTGTCATCCAACATGTTCAATCGTACTAGTCTCGATCTCTAGGTAGACTGAAAACATCCAAGTGACATTGATCAATATCAATTCACTTAGACTAGGCCTTTTAACATCTAACACATCGAGGGATCCACTAGATATCTCTCTTTATATGAGAGGGACAAATTCTATCTCGATTACACAACTTCATCACATTGCTCACACAGTAACCAATCACAACCTTTATAATCGTCCGGTTAAAGACAACGTTTGATTGTGTCAAATCACTTGTGTTCCTAATGTTGAAGTCTCGGTAATCTCAAGTCGAGGACTGGAATATATACCTATCATGAGAAACAACTATGACTTAATCCATGTTATGTTCTCATAGCGGGTCTGGTCGAGTACTTTGTTCCCTAACAAGTACTTGTGATCTTGATTCGTATCCCTATACGTATAATCATCATATGATCATCAATCAAGACTCACACTAGTCTTAATTCATTATAGTTCCCAAGTATAATGATCGACTATGGACATTTAGGATATTTATGTAAATACCCATGGATCTTATTATAATGTAAACATGCAAATTAATTATAATAAACAAACAAATGAAATCCTCTATTTTTATTAACTAAAATTATTCATAAAGACGGTTAATGGATTGACCTAGGGCACATGCCCCATCATCTCCCACTTGCACTAGGGCCAATCATACATGCATCTAATGCCTAATGATCTAACATGACCATCATGTTTTGCTTGTGGAAGAGCTTTTGTCAATGGATCCGCAACGTTGTCTTGATAGGTACTCTGCAAATCTTTACGTCTCCCTCTCAATAATTTCTCGATGAGATGAAAACGCCGAGTATATGTTTGGATCTGTGGTGTGATCTAGGTTCCTTGGCTGTGCTATTGCCCCGTTATTGTCACAATACAAACAAACAGGGTTAGCAATACTCGGAACCACACCTAGTTCGAGAAATGAACTTTTTGATCCAAAGCGCCTCCTTTCTTTGCATCGGACGCCGCAATATACTCAGAACTACGTTGTAGAATCCGCACGTCTCTTGCTTCGAACTTTTCCAGCTTCTTTATCGCACCCCCATTCAAAGTAAACACATATCCAGATTGCGATCTAAAATCATCTATATCAGTTTGAAAACTTGCATCTCGTGTAACCATTTACAACTAGATCATTTTCAAAACCTCCATAGACCAAGAACACTTCCTTAGTCCTTCTTAAGTACTTAAGGATGTTCTTTTCGCTATCCAGTGACTCTCACCTGGATCGATCGATATCTACTTGTAGTGCTCAAAGCATATGATACATCGGTCGAGTGCATAACATGGCATACATGATAGATCCAATAGCCGATGCATATGGAATCTTATTCATACGGTCTCGCTCATCATTTGTCTTAGGACATTGAGTCTTCTTGAGACTTATCCCATGAGACATTGGCAACAATCCTCTTTTAGAGTCTTGCAAACCTGAACCTATTCAAGACCTTGTCTATGTAAGCACTCGACTTAGACCGATTAGCCTTTTAGATCTATCCCTATAGATCTTTATCCCTAGGATATAGTGCATCTCCTAAGTCTTTCATTGAGAAACACTTCCCTAACCAAGACTTGACATTCTCGCAATGTTGGGATGTCATTTCCAATGAGTAATATATCATCTACATACGGTAAGCAGAAAAATAACTACACTCCCATGACCTTCTTGTATACACAAGGCTCATCTTCATTCTTAATAAAACCAAAATCCTTGATTGCTTCATCAAAACGAAGATTCCAACTCCAGAAGCTTGCTTTAATCCATAAATGGATCTTTGAAGCTTGCATACCTTCCTAGAATTCTCGGGATGTACAAAACCTTCGAGTTGTGTCATATACACGTCCTCAAGCAGACTTTCCATTAAGAAATGCTTGTTTTTACATCCATTTGCCATATTTCATAGTCATAATATGCAAAGCAATGGCAATTAAAATTCTTATGGATTTAAGCATGGCTATCGGCGAAAAAGTTTCATCATAATCAACACCTTGAGTCCGCTGAAACCTTTTGCTACAAGTCTTGCTTTAAAAGTATGCACTTTGCCATCCATGTCGTTTTCTTCTTGAAAACCCATTTACATCCAATGGTCTTACCACCTTCGGGTAAATTAACCAAGTTCCAAACTTGGTTATCATACATGGATTGCATCTCGAGTTCATGGCACTTAGCCATTTATCCGAGTCCTGGTCCAGACATAGCCTCCCGATAAGTGGTGGGCTCATTTTGGTCTATAAGCAACACATCACGACTATCGTAATGAGAAATCCGAATCTCTCGGCTCATGTCTTACCCTACTAGATTTACGTGGGCCTTGTGTCACTTGTGGAGGTTCAACTGGTTCGGAACGTTGTTGAACTTCCGAGTAGCGGTTCGTTGTTTACCGTGATTCTTGAACTTCTTCAAGATTTATTTCTTTCCCACTAGTGTCTTTTGAAATAAACTGTTTTTCCATAAAGGCACCATACCGAGCAACAAACACTTTGTTCTCAGCGGGATTATAAAAGTAATATCCTTTTGTTTCCTTAGGATACCCCACAAATAAACACTTGTCGATTTAGGTGCTAGTTTTTCTGAGACTTGTCGCTTTACGTAAGCCTCACAACCCCAAATCTTAAGAAAAGACAAACTAGGTCTCTTCCCGTACCATATCTCATATGGTGTTTTATCAACCGCTTTAGAAGGAACTCGATTTAGAGTGAAAGCTGCGGTTTGTAATGCATAACCCCAAAAGGATAATGGAAGATCTCGCTCGACTCATCATAGATCGAACCATATCTAATAAGGTTCGATTTCTCCTTTCGAAACTCCATTCCATTGTGGAGTTGCTTTGGTGGAGTCAATTGGGAGACAATCCCACAATTTCTAAGATGATCATCAAATTCTTGGCTTAAATACTCACCACCTCGATCTGATCGAAGTGTTTTGATAGTTTTACCAAGTTGATTACGCACTTCATTTTGAAACGTTCGAAACATCTCAAATGATTCACTTTATGTTTCATAAGATATACATAACCATATCTGCTGAAATCATCAATAAATGTAATGAAGTACTAATAACCTCCTCTAGCCATTGTGTTTATAGGACCGCATACATCAGTATGTATTAGACCCAATAAATCACTTGCCCTTTCACCGTGTCCAGTAAAGGGACTTTTAGTCATCTTGCCCGATAAACAAGATACGCACGTTTCATATGTTTCTAAATCAAATGAATCTAGAAGTCCATCTTTATGGAGCTTCGTTATGCGTTTCTCATTTATGTGCCCGAGACGACAATGCCAAAGATAGGTTTGATTCAAATCATTTGACTTGAACCTCTTTGTATTTATGTTAAAGACTGGAGTATCAGTGGACGTTTTCATGCTTAGAATATAAAGACCATCATACAAATCAGCATTTGCATAAAATATGCCTTTACGAGAAATGGAACATCTATTATTAGCAATAATAAAATCAAAACCATCCATATCCAAACATGAAACAGAAATGATGTTTCTGCATAAGTGCAGCACAAAATAACAATTATTTAAAGTTAAAATAAGTCCACTAGATAAAACTAAGTCATATGATCCAATGTACCAGTAAAGCAACTCTTGCTCCATTCCCTACGCGGAGGATGACTTCTCCTTTCTTCAACTTTCTACTTCGGTGAGTCCCCGCACATTTATACAAATGTGAGATCCACATCCGGTATCTAATACCCAGGAATCACTAGTAGATAAATTAATTTCAATAACATAAATACCGTAGTGGTAGTCGCACTACCCTTTTTCTTCCTTAGATCTTCCAGATAGAGTTTGCAATTTCGAACCAATGTCCAGGTGCATGACGAAATGGCAATTTCCTTCCTTTTCTTTTGGGTGTTTTGAAGTAGAAACAGGCTGGGGCTTGACTTGTTCCATAGGCTTTGCGACAGGTGCAGCAACAGCCTTGGCAACTTTAGCCTTGCCTTTACCTTTCTTCTTCATTCCCTTTCCCTTTTGGACCATCAACACATTACTAGAGGTTTCTTGATATTTTGTTCAGCAGTTTTGAGCATCAAATGCAACTCTGAAATTGATTTCTCCATATTATTCATATTGTAGTTCATCACAAATTGTGAGTAACTCTCTGGTAATGAATTCAAGATCAAATCCGTAGCCAACTCTTGGCTTATGGGGAATCGAGTCTATCAAGTGGTCAACATAGCCCTTCATCTTCGAGAACATGAGGACTAAGCGACGCACCCTCGGTCATCTTGCAAGAATGTAGGTTTTTGACCGTCTCGAACCTTTCTTGCCTAGCTTCTTTGTTGGAACATTTCCTTGGCGTTATAGCCATGTCGTAGGCTTCCATTAGTTCCATGTCCTTCGAAGTTCGGGAACCATAGTTGCCAACATAATACATGCAACATCGTAGAATCGTTGACATGCTTACTATGCGCATCCTTCATGACTTTCGTAGCATTGGTGGTGGGTCCTCGGGGATTGGAGCATCCAGGACATACAACTTGCGTTCATGCTTAAGAACAATTCTCAAGTTTCGAACCGGTCAAGAAAGTTAGTCCCAGATAGTTTGTCCTTCTCAAGGATGGATCGCGATGACAGGGGATTATTGTTACTTGAAGAGGCCATTGATCTACAATAAAGATTATGCAAAGTTTATTTTAGTATAGAGGAATAGACTCCCACTAAATTAACAACCCTCCTAAAACGTCTTGTTTATTTAGGGGACTAAAATCCATATTTCACCTAATTCTATGACGCCTATGGCATGAAACATAGAACTAGATTATTTAGGTAGGTAATATGAGTTACCAATTACATCTTATGTAATTTTTAGATCTTTTTTATGAGATACGAGACATCTTATGTCTTAGCATGTTTTTATCTCATCATTTGCCTAAAGCTCAAAACTATTTTGATGGCTTTATTAAGTCGGACCATTTTAAACATTTAGGTAACTCTTACCCAACTTGTCTCACCAAGATAACACAATACACCCAGCTATGGCTGAAACTGTATTAGTGTGATCGAGGCCTTGACAAGTGTTTAAAAATGGATGACATGAGACTTAAAATTTAATAGAGGGATTTTATTCTGTGTTTAGTGATTTTTATGTAAACAATAAAATATCATATATTCTATTGATTTGTTCAATCACTAAACAATTTGGAAATTTCTATATTATTCTCCAATAAAAGAATTTCCTTGCGCTAGGATTAGTTAGACGGCGGTCCCATTGGCGATCAATGGATTTGGGTAAGGGGGCGCGCCTTTTTTTTTTTTTTTTTTTTTTTTTTTTTTTTTTTTTTTAGAAGACGGATCTCAATTCCGAAAATTGAAATTCGCTATAGAAAATCATATTTTTCGTTGATTTTACTATACTAAATTTACCCCTTAATTTATCCAAATTAAGTCAATTAAAACATTTTTAATTAACCGGGCCCACATCTAACTAATCATCTTATCCTAATCCAATTAGGACTAATCTTATCCTAATCCAATTAGGACTTATCTTATCCTAATCCAATTAGGACTAATCCTAATCCAATTAGGACTTATCTTATCCTAATCCAATTAGGACTAATCTTATCCAAATCCAATTAGGACTTATCTTATCCTAATCCAATTAGGACTAATCTTATCCTAATCCTATTATATCACCAATAACAAGATTCTTGATATTTATCTCATATTCTAATTTGTTATCTATCTTTATAAAATAGAAACTTCATAACAAAATAGATATAACAATATAAATAATTAATTTCGAAAATTAATTAATTATAAATAAATAATTTCGAAAATTAGTTATTTGCAATTTCGGTCCTCATCTTAGATAATCACAAATATGTCATTGAATCATGAACTACTATCCCAATCGAATCTAATCATATTAGTTTGAATTAATATTCAACCTTATACAATTCAAGAAACGTAAAACAATGTAACCTAAATATGCATATTGAATTACGAGAGATTTCATCCATGCATCAATGCACAAAGAATAACGATTATACCTAATGATTTCAATTAAATCACAAATATGTGTATCATATACACAAACGTGATAATAAATCTCAAAGAAAACTTATGTATATCACATATACATCAATTATCAACATGCTTTCGATCATATATCATGCATATATCGTAAGAAAACATGCAATGAATTTAATGGAATCGAACTCGATGGCTCGATACCACCTTGTTGGGTTTTGGGGTTCATACGCAATGGAGATTACAAAACAATTTTGACAAAAACCCCAACAGGATCCGAATCTAATTCCATTAAAAACGTTTAAACCATGAAAAACTTAATCATACCTCAATCGCAATATACCTTTCGGAAGGTTGATCGATCTCTAATAAGCGCTTAACAACGAACGCCTCTATCGCGATCCACACACGAACGGCGGCCGAGATTCGAAGTGCTAGCGTCGAGAGAATGCCAAACCTTTTTGTTTCTCTCCAAAACGATCAGAGCATACCAAAAACCCTAAGTTGTTTCTTAAACGAAAAAAAGAGTTTTTGGCCTTTTGATCTTTCGTATGTGTGTTCTAACTTAAAGCGTCTATTTATACAACCCTTGTATATAGACGGTTAAGTAAATTACACATATACCCTTACTTAAAGAAGTATAAGTGTAATACACCACAAGGACGTTTTGTCATGAATTTTATCACATAAAATTCATTTTTCTCAATCGTCTTAAAATCTCGCAAAACCATTCTTAGTGTGCGACCCAATAGGCTCATACAACGTTGGCGAGTGTACCAAAACACATTTTGGTATACAAGTCATAAGCGGCCTCTAGCAAGACATTATGACTACCCAAGTTGTACGAATATCAAATCGATACAACCTAATAAATAGAGTATACAACATCCTTTTTGTCCCACGATATCCTTTTGATCAAACGTAAGGCATGGAATTGTCATCCAACATGTTCAATCGTACTAGTCTCGATCTCTAGGTAGATGAAAACATCCAAGTGACATTGATCAATATCAATTCACTTAGACTAGGCCTTTTAACGATCTAACACATCGAGGATCCACTAGATATCTCTCTTTATATGAGAGGGACAAATTCTATCTCGATTACACAACTTCATCACATTGCTCACACAAGTAACCAATCACAACCTTTATAATCGTCAGGTTAAAGACAACGTTTGATTGTGTCAAATCATTTGTGTTCCTAATGTTGAAGTCTCGGTAATCTCAAGTCGAAGGACTGGAATATATACCTATCATGAGAAACAACTATGACTTAATCCATGTTATGTTCTCATAGGAATTGGTCCAAGTACTTTGTTCCCTAACAAGTACTTGTGATCTTGATTCGTATCCCTATACGTATAATCATCATATGATCATCAATCAAGACTCACACTAGTCTTAATTCATTATAGTTCCCAGTATAATGATCGACTATGGACATTTAGGATATTTATGTAAATACCCATGGATCTTATTATAATGTAAACATGCAAATTAATTATAATAAACAGCAAATGAAATCCTCTATTTTTATTAACTAAAATTATTCATAAAGACGGTTAATGGATTGACCTAGGGCACATGCCCCATCAAAAGAATCTCTAATTAAGATATCATTACCAAGACATTTTAGATAATAAAAATCTCTAATCGAGATATTAACAAGGAATTTGTGAAATAAAAAATTGAACGGTAAAATTGTAATTCAAAGTAACGGTGGAAAGCTGTTGTATTCGTGCTTATTAAGTATTATTTGTACTATTATATTATAAGTGTGAATGTTGACCGCAAGGAAATACCGTTTCTACCCTTGTCTTAGCTGCGTTTAACTCCAACTCCAATTCACCCTAGCGGCGTTACAACTTCAACTCTAGCTTCTCATCCAAATCTTAGCACAACGTGAATTCTTTACATCAACGCTTTAATTCGGTTGATCAAATTAATGAGTTCCGAGACTGTGTTTGATCAAATAACCTATAAATTCAAGTACAAGCAATGTAATCCATAGTTTCACAACAATTTTCTTATGACTTTTGAAATGTGGTTTTAAAACCACATTAGTTGATTGAATCAAGCCCTCAATCTGACGGTTTTTGGTGAGAGGGATTCATGGGCTTTGGTCCCAATCATGTATTGAACATTCGATTGAGGTTTAGTGGACTCAAGAATCGAAAGAAAATAAAATAAAATTGTAGATTCGAAAGAAGGCACTGGTGCGCGTTTTTTCCTGAAGAAGAACGCACGCACGCACGCTTGCTTGCACAGCATACGCAGACGGGGCCAGGTGCTGGCCAGGCCCAACTCGTGAGGGCGAATCAGGCCAAGTCCATTGGACCGAACCGGCCCGGTTTAGGACCCTGAACCCCAAATATAAAAAATAGATATTATATTATTAACTAATTTAAAAAATAAATAAAAATAGAAGAAAGATAATAAGAATTCAAGAAGAAAATACAGAAAACGTATAAATTTCACAACGAATTCTTATGTAGTCACGAACAATATATATATAGAAAATATGATATTTCATTAAGGTCACGTTTGATTACGAAAAAATGTTCCACAGGAAAAGAACATTTTTTAAGAGATTTTTCCTTAGTAAATGTTCAAATTTTTTTTTTCCTTTATGTGTTTGATTGCACGTATAAGAATTTTTTTCCCTCAAAACTCACCAACAAGTTTAAAAATAAATATAAAAACTTACCATATATATTAAATATATTAATTTTCATATTTTAAATATAAGTTTAATGTGTCTTAATATGGAAACTCGAATTTTCTCAATAGAAATCTCAATTTGCCCACCATAATAGGTGAGAAAATATATGAGTCTTAATATGGAAAACTGGCAATTGTGAGAAAATATTCCGCGAAAAAATCTTGGCTATTAAACGCATGAAAATGTCATTTTCCCATAAAATGTATCATTTTCTTTGAATATTTTCGTTTTCCATCCAATCAAACAGGGTCTAAGCGATTAACACAGTTTTTTCAATTTTAAATATATAGCACTAATTTTTAACAATTGATTTTGGATTTTTTTATTGTCACATCTAAAATTTATTTGGTATCATACTTTTGCATTTATTATATCAGTTTTCATAGTTTGTCAAATTTTTCTTAATTTTATTTTTTTATTTTTAATTAGAAAATTTATATCGAATGTGTGTAGGACGTTATGAAAACTAATATATATCTACCTATATCTACCTATATATTAAAAGCACGAATAGCAAAAGATTCAATCGTCACTTGAATTATTTTTCATACCCTTTAATTACTCATTAATTAGTTCTATTACCTTAGCTTGTATATGTCATATTTTTTGGATTTAGAGATTACGTAATGAGAAATCTCCTTAATATATGCGTGAATAATTTGGAAGCTCTTATATGATAGGGATTTTACGTGATAATCACTTGTATGTGTCGTAATTCTTTATAATTAAAAATAAAGAAAAAGTGTATTACTTCCTTTTCATGTGATGAGGTGTCACATTCAATATGCACAAGCAACGTGTTTTTTCATAGTTATTGTTACTGATTAAAAAATTAATCGAAATTACATGCATACATATATAGCTTTAATGGTAGGGCGGTTCCCATTTATATATTTTAATGGATATTTTAATTACATTACATTTTAAGTAACTCGATTCTAATTAATATTATAAGAGGTTAAGTTTTATCAATTAGAATGATCAAATTTATAGTTTTGAGGAAATTTTACTATGAGATATCTAACTGTGCAAAACCCTTGAAACCCCTCATTGGGTGCTGCTTTGACTCACCGCCCACTGATTGACCAGCGAAACTGTCGTGTAACTAATTATACTACATAATAATATTTTTTAAGTGATGAATAACATTAAATCATTAAATAAATTAAATTTTTCCAAGCATAGCAAGCGGACGCACGCTCCATTGGGTGCTGCTTTCACCTTTTTAACAACGTTGGTCATTGATTTAACACACACATCATATAATTGACATCATATAATTGAATAAAAGTCTTATCCTTGACAAATAAAGTGGGAACAAAGAATAAAAGATGCTTAAAGCCCCTTTTATAGAATTGGTTCCGAGTCCATATATATGGTAGAGTGAGCCATAAAATAGCTATAGGGTCCTATATGAATTAAGAAAAAGATAATAAGTAAGATCATGAACAACCTTAATTATTTAATAATTAGTAGACTTTAACCGCGTGGGCAACTCAATGGTTCGCGGAATGTAATTACTTGGCAAGATGTTGGGGATTCAAGTCTAAAGGGTGGTAAATTGGTTTCTTTCTCATCAAAATAAATAAATATTTTTTATATAACGAAATGAATTAATAAATAGTTAATGTACAGTATTAGGTTTAGTATTATTTTTAAGCAAAATATATATATATATATATATATATATATATATATATATATATATATATATATATATATATATATATATATAGAGAGAGAGAGAGAGAGAGAGAACCTACATTGGGAACATTTTGATTAGTTTGATTCTTGATTCAAAATGAAGACATTCTTTTGTAATTACACCAACAATATTATATATAGACTTAATTTTGACCAGACTAATATCCTCCAGCTCCAACTACATAATTTAGAAGAATTTTCATTCAAACATGCATTATATATGCCCAAGTCATGAGAGTACAAGCGCTCCCATGACAAGAGTATATATTTGAGCTCTATTGTAGAAGCACCCTATATGTATATGTACAAGCGCTCCCATGACAAGAGTATATATTTGAGCTCTATTGTAGAAGCACCCTATATGTATATGCCCAAGTCATGAGAAAAAATTCTATAATGGTGACTTTTTTAAATCACCATGGATGGTGATTTAAAATTCTCACCATAAAATTTAGATCTAATGATGAATATGAAAATTATATTTATAACTCTTAAATGTGTGCACAAATTAACCACAACCCTTAAACCAATCAAACTGTGCGACTTAGCTCTGCCTTCTTTCCTTTTTTCTTCCTCACAAAGAAAACTCAAATTTAGGGTTTGCTTTCGGGGGCTTCCGTCGCCGCTCCGGCGGCATTGATTCGGATGGCGGCCCCCTCCCCCTACCTCTTTTGTGTTTCTGGTTTTCTCTTATTTTCTCTTTTCTCCTAGTACCACCCTTATTATTATTATTATTATTATTATTATTATTATTATTATTATTATTATTATTATTATTATTATTATTATTATTATTATTATTATTATTATTATTCTCTATTTCCCTTATTTTGGCTTTGCACCAAATAGAGGGATTTTGAGTAGATGATGATATTTTGCACAACTTAATGAAGAGGAAGTTTCAGGAGAAGAATGGTTTTGTGATGTCGATGCCCCAGCGAGGGCACGTCCATCAACAAAGACATCAACTGTTGGAGGCAGTCCGGTGGAGCAACTCTTGCTCAACAAGGTGCAGTCAGATTTGGTATTGCTTGCTTCCCTTTCGGCTCTGTTGTCTGCTCTTATCTTTCTTGTATGGATTTGAAGGGGTTGCTACATAAAAAAGTCATGGGTCGATTTGAAGAAGAGGGATATGGAAATCAAGGTTGATGCATTCTTTGATTTTCTAGTCTTTTTTGGATGTTCCCTTTTATGGTTACCTCTCTTTGAGCAATATGTGAGGATTATTGTTGTAACGGCCTTAATAAAATTTGTCGTTATTTATAACGTGTTTGCAGACGTGGCGGACATCTCGGACACTCGTGGGGCACGCAGTTAGGTTTGTGCGCGCCTGAAGTTAGGTAAATAGTAATTTTTGTGTGCTGAATTGTTTAGTTGTGATGTTTTATATTGAAATAGTAGTGTACATGACATTGCAATGTGTGTTATTATCGTACATTTGACGTGTGAGACCGTGTGAGACGTATTCGCCTCGATATATGTGTAGACGAGGGTACCGGGTAATCTAATTGACAATTGTTGTTGTACAATTGTTGTTGTTGTTGTTGTTGTTGTTGTTGTTGTTGTTGTTGTTGTTCTTGTTGTTGTTGTTTTTACTTTTTTTTTAAGATTATCCTTTGTAGGGCTATTTTTTCCTTTTGTTAAAGCGATTTGTCTCTGGTAGAAATTGGCGTTTCTTCCCCATCCATCGCACACAAGTGGTCTTTGATGGTGGTTTGAGATGAGACTTTGTTTGCCTCTATTTCTCAAGGAGACCGATCTACATTGTTGTATCTAAGTTGTAATGGTTCTCATAATTGTAACGACCCTCAAATTTACTTGTGTCACGTGTCATAGGACCATTGACTGGACCGTCGTGACTTGATATACTTGTCGAAGCCTCTAGAGTTGACACCGAGGTAAATTTTATTTTTCTGTGGTGTATGTACTATTTATTTATACCCAAATGTGAATTTCTAATGTCCAAGTGTATATTTATTTTGTCGTGCCGAATTTGCAAGGTATATGCGGGGCATTCGGTGAGTCGAGACATGAGCGAGGATATACCTCGAGTTGCGTGTTAATGTGGGACCGAGGTGGTGACTTATAGGGTAAGTTTAGTTTGAACTAACTATAGATCGTATATAGCTTTAATGTGGTCGCATCGAATATGCAAATAGCAAGCTTAAGTTAGTAAAATGAATCAAAGACCTTAGGATGTGCATCGAGACCCGTATTGACTTATATAGAGATCAAGTGAGTCTATTTTTGGAGTCATTTATGCATGACTTGTGGGAAAAGTGTTTGAGGGTGGTCGACAAGATAATTAAGCCTTGAGATATGCAAGTGCAAATTGATATGTGGCTAAATTTTAATCAACTTCAATCATATATATAACTCATTTAGTAAACCAAACTTATCACCAAGTTGGTCTCAACGATTTGGCAAGGAAGAAGAGAAGAAAAGAGGTTGCTGGAGTGCTCAAGAGGTGGGGGAAGACTCAAGAATTCAGTGGAGTGAAGAAGAAGATAAGTGTATCAAGCTAGGTACTCCATTAACATAGCTTATTAGTCAATTCAATAAACTCATGTATTTGATGTTGTAGGGTGTTATTTTGTGTTGTGGTTGATGTTAGGACTTATAGTAACGTGTATGAGGATCCCCAATGCATCACCATGGCCTATGTGTGGAAGAAACCCAAAACTTGAAATACAGAATTATGGGTTCGGCTGCACATAGTGCGCTAATGTTAAAAATTAGCATGCTAATATGGATTAGCACGCTAGGTGTATGAGGTAGCGCGCTAATTCCCCTAGCAGCACATAAAGTTGAAATTTTTCAAAATTTCTAAAACACTATAATTTGGTCTAAAACATGTTTTAGGACCTCACGAACCTAAGGAGAGGTTTCAGGAGTTCAGGTGATCGTTTTGGGGAGGTCTAAGGTAAGTGAGTAAACCAGTTAAGGAAATGCGTAGTAATTCATATTCCTTATTTGTTATTTTTTTGTAGTTGCCTTTGTTTGGAATTTCATTCTTATTTCTTTGGTTGAGTGTCTATTGCCTAAGTGTGTCGGGAAGGTACTTCTGGGACTATAGCTAGTTGGGCTAACGTGAACACTACCTGTGGGGATGCAGCTACTCAACAAAACGTGAGTTTTCTCCGAGTACTGGATTGTTGTGGAAATAAGACCACTTAGTATGCCTCTTTTGATTCTTAGGTACTCATTTTTCGTCGTGCATATCTGTCAGTCTGTTTATCATGCACTTTTTATCTTTTATCTGTCTTTTAAAAGCACGAATAACATAAGATTCCTTCGTCACTTGAATTATCTTTCTTACCCTTTAATTACTCATTAATTAGTTCGATTACATTAGTTTATATATGCAATATTTTTTGGATTTAGAGATAACATAATGAGAAATCTCCTTAATATATGAATGAATAATTTGGAAGCTCCTACATTATAGGGATTTTACGTGGTAATCACTTATATGTGTCGTGATTCTTTATAATTTAAAAAAAGAAAAGAAAAACAGTGTATTACTTCCTTTTCATGTGATGAGGTGTCACACTCAACAAGCACAAGCAACATGTTTTTTCATGGTTATTGTTACTGATTAATTTTTTAATCATGATTACATGCATGCATAGCTTTAATGGTACGGTGGTTCCCATTTATATATTTTGAAGGATATTTTAATTACATTACATTTTAAGTAATTTGATTCTAATTAATATTATAAGAGGTTAAGTTTTAGTAATTATAATGATTAAATTTAAAGTTTTTTAAGAAAACTTCACTACGAGATACTTAATTGTCCAAAAACCCTCGAAATCTTGCTTTGGGTGCTGCTTTGATCAATCGCCCATTGATTGGACAACGGAACTGCCGTGTAACTAATTATACTACATAAAAATATTTTTATTGATGAATAACATTAAATTATTAAATTAATTAAATTTTTGCGACTGTAGTGCACGCTCAGAAAATTAGTATATATATATATATATATATATATATTCTTTCACCTTTTTAACAAGATGTCAACATTGGTCAGTGATTTAACACACACACATCATATAATTGACATCATATAATTGAATAAAAATCTTATCCTTGACAAATAAAGTGGGAACAAAGAATAAAAGATGCTTAAAGCCCCTTTTATAGATTTGGTTTCATGTCCGTATATATAGTAGAGTAAGCCATCAAATAGCTAGGGTCCTATATGAATTAAGAAAAAGATAATAAGTAAGATCATGAGCAACCTTAATTATTTAATAATTAGTAGATTTTAACGTCAATTGATACAAAGATTAGGGAAGGGCGATTGCGATGGTTTGGTCATCTGCAAAGACGGCCTACAAATGCCCCAACTAGAAAACTTGACTCAATCGAAGCTGTAGAAATTCGACGAGGTAGAGGCAGATCAAAGTTAACATGGGATGCATTAATTAGGAGGGATTTGAATGGTTTGCAAAGCTCACCATCAATTGTACTTAATCGAGCACAATGAAAAAGTTTGATCCATGTAGCCGACCCCAGTTAATCTGAGACTGAGGCTATGTTGTTGTTGTTATTGTTGTTGTAGATTTTAATTAATGACGTGGGCAACTCAATGGTTCGCGGAATGAAATTACTTGGCAAGATGTTGGGGATTCAAGTCTAACGGGTGGTAAATTGGTTTCTTTCTCATCAAAATAAATAAATATTTTTTATATAACGAAATGAATTAATAAATAGTTAATGTACAGTATTAGGTTTAGTATTATTTTTAAGCAAATTTATATAGAGCATACATTGGGAACATTTTGGTTAGTTTGATTCTTGATTCAAAATGAAGACATTCTTTTGTAATTACACCAACAATATTATATATAGACTTAATTTTGATCAGACTAATATCCTCCAGCCCCCAACCACATAATCGAGGAGAATTTTCATTCAAACATGCATTATATATGTCCAAGTCATGAGAGTACAAGCACTCCCATACATGATATTTATATAGAAAATGATTAAATAACACACTTTGGACGCACATTTTAATTTTTAGTCATAAATGGTGTTTTGTCACATTTAAGAGACAAGAAAAAATCATAAATAGCTAAAAAATAAAGTGTGCGCCCGAAATGTGTTATTTTATCATTCTCCTATATATATATATATATGCTCAAGTCATGAGAGTAAATTCTACAATGGTGACTTTTTTAAATCACCATGGATAATGATTTAAAATTCTCACCATAAAATTTAGATCTAATAGTGAATATGATGAAAGTTATATTTATAACTCTTAAATGTGTCCACAAGTTTCAAGAAAGCATGTATATATGTATCATTTATTTTTACAATAAATCTACTTGGACTTATGAGTCGGGACTCATAGAGAGGTTTTAAAATTTTTGTAAATATTTAAGGTGTATAATAAGAATTTTACAAGTGATTATTATTGTTTCATTAATTGCTCGAGGGTGTATTTGAAATTAAAAAAAAAAAAAATTGAGTCCATACTCACGAGTCCAAATAGCACTACCCCTATTTTTATTTTATTTTTTGATATACTATAAGAAATTAACTTTTACCCCTTTTAAATTTGTACGTACAAGGCTATATATCCTTGAACCCTCAACCTCAACCTCAATCATAGATAATCATATTTTTGTCTTTTTAATTACCAATAATTACCTCAACCACCACAACAATATTCTATTAAATGCTAATTTGGAAATTTATTAATGAGGTCGAAATGATCATATTTTTGTCTTTTTAATTACCAATAATTACCTCAACCACCACAACCATATTCTATTAAATGCTAATTTGGAAATTTATTAATGAGGTCGAAATGATCATCTTGAATTTATATATCGGTTGTATACAGTATATACTTGATCATCCTTCTTCGCTAACGTAGTAAAGTTAAATGAGAAGTTTAATCAAATGGAAATGAAATGGAAATGAGGATAATACTAGAATGACTACAACAACGTCACACCACAAGACGCATTGGATCACAAGAGCCATTCATGCGACCTCAACCTGCTTGTTATGCATCGAGATTTGAATTTGCACGCATCTCAAAGTGCACATAAATAACTCTTGTATACCAATGTATCTTGTGGTGTGACTTTTTTGTTGTCATTCTAGCACTTTTCAATTAAGAATTAAAGCTGGGATAGACCATCAATTGGTCGTGTCAATTGCATGTACATTTTCATAGCACGCGTGATTGCAAGCATGTTTAACCGAAGCCACAAAAATGCACGTAGACTTTCACTTCAAAGCCAACATACATTAATTTACATTAATTGAAGCTTTATAAATCACTCCTACCATGCGAGCATGAACTGTGCCCAAAAGTTGTCCCATCACCTTTCTTTACACAATGGAGATTAGACTTTAATTTACATTAATTGATGAAGATTGATTTTGTACTACCAAACCAAAAGAGCAACATATATATCAACATAAAGTTAGAGAATTCATTTTTATTTTTATTTTTGTGCCCATCTCTCTTTAGCGAGATTCAAATTTGATGAAGAGATCTCTCGGCCGTAGCCAACAACTAAACTCTCATTTTCTCTAGCTTGTCGCTGCTTTAAAAGCTCAATATCTCTCGCTTGTCTTCTCTATGGACATCGGTCATGCCTTTGTCTTCGTTTTAATTGCCCTGTCATTCACTCTCTATATGTTCCACTTTTAATTGGTTCATTGATTATCTGTTTTTATATTATAATTGTGACCTTCCTTCTTGGTCAGAGCTTCAAATGCTTCATCGATGTGTTTTTTTAAAAAAAAATTGATTTGTGTTTTTATGTAATGACTTTAATAAGGGTTTAATTAAAGGATGAGATGGATGTCAATATATTATTTTTTGAAACAATAAAATAAGTTAGACTATTGTTTCTTTTGCACAGGCAGATCAGTTTGAAAGTTAAGATTCCTAGCGATTACATTAATCAGGAAAATTTGAAGTATTAAAATGCCACACAACCCTTTTTGTGTGTAGATATATTGGTATTGCTTTAACCCATGCATGGGTTATAAACTTAGCCAAAAAATCTTAAGCCTAATCCATCAAGGTAGGATTTGCAGGAACCATATATGTAGGTACTTAAGGTTACTTAGGATTAAGTCCACAAGTTATTTAATAGAGTGCACTAAAAAAATCTACTCAAATGGACGGTAGTGAATTGGTAGACTTCTAAGAATATATATGTTGATGTTAATTATTTTTTGTTAGTATTTATCTTGAGCTCTTTGTTAAATATGAGACCAAACCTGTCATTTGATCTCATGCTCTTGGTTTATATAGAAATTTGAGGCAATAAACATGTTAACATTATAGTTTTTAATCTATGTTTTTTTTGTATGTACATGCACTCATTATTGGAAAAACAAGGTATAGCGCTAACTTTTTTCTCGATCATAAAGATAACTTGTGACGCATTAATTATGAATGATTTATTGAATATTTAAAAACACATATTCAATTGCACTAAATCGAGCGCAATGAAAGACTTTGATATATAAAGCCAATTGAATTGAAGCTTTGTTGTTATTGTAGAGGTCAGCTGCAACTATCCGCATTTATTAAAACTTTAAGAAAAGACCATTTGGTGAGCTCATATCCTCTTTAACTTGTACTTCGTCATTTTATGAATTAAGATATATATATATATATATATATATATATATATATATATATATATATATATATATATATATATATATTACACTTGCATTCATGTATAAGTAATTGTTCATTTTTTTTAAAAAAAAATTGCATTTGAATTAAAATTTTGACTTTTATTTGCAAATGGTTAGAAATTGTACCTAAAACTAAGTATATATATATATGATCGAGAAAATCTACAATGAGGCCCAAATATATGTATCCGTGTAATAAGAACTTCTCATAAATGTATCCGTGTAATAAGAACTTCTCAAAATATATTATGCATTAAATGTTTTGCGTATTTATAATTCATAGATTAATTCTTATGCAAAAGCTAAAATGGGACAAATATTTAAAATTCGAGAGTATTTAAAAAAATGACTTTCGACATGCATGTACCTGTGTCGTGGCCATTGGTTTCTTCATCTATATGTGTGCGCACACAAATTGATGTGAATCTAAAGGACACCAATAAGCTCGCATCAAATGTGGGTCACCTTAACATCAACCTCATGGTAATAAGCTAAGGGTTTGGACACTCAATTGTTGATATTCCTTAAATACTTATCAATTTGTGTTCATACAAACATAGTGTACAATTCAATGCACGCCAATAAATGGGTATCCATTTCAGGTATCCAAAATGTTTCACCCAATTATTTGTCATAGGAAAATGTTAGTGTCCCAAAGAAGAGCACGCTTGTTGAGTCATCATGACGATCGATCATTGTCATCGTGATTGTCAGCTTTTCCTCACTTTTTTTTTAAATTTTTTTTTTTTTAATGTGATTGTTTTATGTGTCGGTCTCTGTCAGTGTTGAGTCAGGGAGTGACATGGCACGCTAGCATTTCCCTTTTCCATTTCTCGCGACGTTCATTATTTTTACCGTTCTCTCGGTCATTTTGTGGATCACATAGAATTATAGAAAGCACAATTTTTACTTGACATCATTGTTTTCACCTTCACCACTCATTGAAATTGCTTTCAATAGTGCAATGCAAACATGGGCAAAGCCCAGTTTCTTCTCCAAAACCTTCAGTCTTAACTTAATCTCACTGGCTGTGTGCTCTTCTCAGGTACGTTCTTCAAGGGTCTTAATTTTTCATGAAATAATCTTCGATCTTGTAATTCACAGCAGATTTGGTGATTTCATGATTTTTTTTAAGGCCTTGTTTGTGTTTTTAGCTTTTACCCTATAAGTTGTTCTATGTAGGAGATGGTGCAATGTATATATAGAAGGGCACTACTTGAGTTCTGTTGTGCTTGGATATGATAACTTCTGCATGGGCTTGCGCACACAATTTGGGCCTAGGCTTTGATGTCTTCAGTGCATAAGTAAATGTTTTAGCCAAAAACAAGGGTGGTGTAATATGGTAAAAGACCTTGATTTAATTGATGAAGATTGATCATTTTTTATTTTTTCAACTAATGTTGTGTGGGTGAAGGCAAAAAGTTTTTCAAGAATAATTTATGGCTTTTGTTTAATGAGCATTGACTAAATCGAGTGCAATGTAAGAGTTTGATCCATGTAGCTGACTCCAACTATTCAGGATTGAAGCTTTGTTGACGTGCCCTTTAACTGGTTTTGCTTGAATCATAGTGAAATCTTTATAAGTTTGGGGTTTTATCTCAAAAAGTCTCGGTACCTCAGTACTAGTTAAGAGGAGATCACCACTTATATACTTCACTATGAAGTTTTAATTATCCGATTTGGGACTATTATTTCGGTCCACACATCTCAATTAATATAAGAAGAAAAAAAGTGCCTACTCCAATTCAAAATTGAGGAGGCATAGATAGATGATGATCATGACTTATGAGAAATGGTCTCTCACTGTGTTGAGGATGATTGAGGTGGTATATATATATATATGCTTCCAAAGGTTTCATCTGGGCCTAGCAGGTTTTCTCATTTTGCATGTGTTGGTTAGCATTTCTGAATGAAAACGAATCCAAAACTTTTCGGAGCAGTTTGCAGAGTTTGGAGTGGCAACGGCGCATTGATACATCTGGTCTCTTACTGTCCTTTTCGCGTTTATGCAACGAAGCAGATGAATTAAGAACACTTGTAGCGGTTAGGCATCGTCGCAGAAGGTATTCAAAAATTGAAAAATTGGTAGCTATTGACATTGGTTTGTACTTTGTAGTGATAAACTATTAAACTCATAAATATTGTTTCAGTTTTCTCGTCTCAATTCACTCCGCTCGACAAACTTTGCTAGAGAACCTTTTAGATAAGCTTGAAACTCTTCACTGTGGAAATCTTCTGTCTGCTCCATGTTACAACTGCTGTTTACCTTGTTCACTCCAAACTTCTCCAAATATGTTGGCATGGTCTCCACTTTATTATGTTCACTATTGTTTACTATGATATTCATCGAGGACTCCATGGCGCGATGCATCAGTTTAACCTGATGCGAAGTGCCGAGTTCTCGAGTTTCGTGGAAGGATCTTCTGCCACCGCAACTGTTCTTCATTTTTGGAATAAATCCTCCATGTTCATAAGCCATGTCTCTGGGCATTTTTCCCTCTAATATCCTCAGTACCTGCACATGCATTTGGTACACTTGTTATGATAATAGGAAATACGAATCGGCGTTGATAGAAAGGGACATGTTTTTAACCAAGAACCTTGGACATCCTGGGTCTCTTTTCCGGGGAAGTACTGATGCATAAACTGGCTGCAAGCATCATGGACTCAACTTCTGCATCGACATATTCGCCCATCAAGCGTGGATCTAAAATCTCACCTAACATATTCTTCTTGCACAATCTTAGGCTCTGCCAATATATGCCATACACATAATTAGTTGGGACTTGGGAGTAAGCTTTAATTTTATGCTGTTTTGATGGTGACAATATAAATGTAACGCTTGTTTTGCATCTATCGGTTTGCGTAGATGGTGCTGAAAATTAAGGTGTAGCATGCATGGAGTACTAGTTTTTGAAATCAACTAGTACATTTGTTACAGTTTCACACACCATTAGCTGAGTTGGTTCATTAGTTACAGTTGTGTAAAAGAAAAATTGATTCTCACCCATTCTGGTAGATAATGTCGTTCCTCACTTCCGATCAAGTCAGTCGCCTTTAGACCGCTTAGGAGCTCTAAGAGTACTACTCCGAATGCATATACATCGGCCTTCTCTGTGATTAACCCTGTTTGTGTGTACTCCGGGGCGAGATACCTAGAGAAATGGTTGAGTATCAACCAACTAGTTAAAAATGTATAGAAAAGCAATTAAATAAAAATTTTGTAGGAGCAGAACTTGCAGATAGTAGTGTTAAATACATATGCCTTAGCCGAAATCATGTCTAGCATTTATAGTTTAATCCTAAGGACTAAAAAAGATGAGGAGATCGAGAAAGTTTTTGCCGACTAGATTGCAGTCGGGCATTGTCTAGGTTTGATTAATGGCGAAGGTTAGAGAAACACATGTACTGATATGAAGTATAAGAAACTAGCAGGTCTCAGTCAATCAAGAATGAAACAATATTCTGCCTTCCCTATACAGTTAGTGTAGGAAGTCAGTAATTTCATGAATCCTTCAGACTTCAAATCATCATTTTGGCATCCATCCTTAACCTAGGATGGAAACAATGCCATAGAAGAGAAACTAGGTGATACCCGAATGAGCCGATGACTCGTGTTTCCTCTGCTGACTGTCCGTCGGCTTGCCATCTTGCTAGACCAAAATCTCCCACCTACATGCATCAAAGGAGAATTTTACTTTTCAAATTGGTCCTATTCCTAGTGCTTTAGGAATTGTTAATTGCCATGGAGATTAAGACGACGAAAAACTTGGTTCGACTCCCGCTGAAGTCAAAAAAAAAAAAAAAAAAGATGACGAAAAACTTTAGCCATAGGAACCAAATCATTTCTAAATAGGTGAACTGACCATTGGTTCAAAGTCATGAGTGAGAAGAATGTTCTTTGGTCTCATATCTCTATGGATAATGCAACCGACGCGGCAATCTTCATGAAGATATCTCAGGCCTCTTGCAGCTCCAACTGCAACCTTCATTCTGCTTTGCCAAGCCATCACTCCGCATGTTTCCGTTCCTATGAAAACCATCACAAGCCCTGTCATTCCTTGTATTCATCTTACAAATAGTTTAATCATCATTGTGTGATCAGATACATATAGATTTCAACTGATATAGTTTTGAAAAGAGTACTGAAGGAACATCATTTTAGTATTTTACCATACAAGTGCTTGTCTAAGGAACCGTTGCAAGCGAACTCGTAAACTAGCAGCCACTCTTTTTCGATGCAATAGCCAACCAACATTACCAAATTCCGGTGCTGGGCGCAGCTTAGCACTTCAATTTCTGAACAAAACTCCGATGCTCCCTGAGCGCTCAACAACTTATGTTGTTTTACTGCGACTACCTCTCCGTCTGGCATGACACCTCTAAATACAGGACCATGGCCACCCTCAGCTAAGAAGTTCGCGCTTGAGAATCCGTTAGTCGCTCTTTGAATTTCTTGGTAGCTGTACTTCCTCGGTCGCTTCCCAAATATGGGGGCGTTGTGCTGGCAAACGGAACATAGAGGAGGAGGAGGTGCCAGAGGTCGTTTTATTGTAAGAGACATTGTCCTTCTTACGCTTGATGTTCTGTCAATTGTCGTCGGTAAAGAGCTTGGTATGATTAAATCTCCTTTTTTATCGTCGCTAGAATTTAGTCTGCTGATTGTTTGTGGTTGTAGCTGATTCTTGCTTGAATTCCATTGCAAATTTGCTGAGCCAGTAGACCTTCTAGATGGAGTGAACTCTAGGGGTAGATACTTGGCAGTAGTTGCTGTTGTTATATTCATTACATTCATTTTTACAAAATGTAGTCATTTGGAGAATATTTATGATGAATTTTGATATGTTCATAGAAGGATTGCGTACCGGTATTCTCGCTCTCAAGAGGACCGCTATAATTTTTTCTTCTCTCCATGTTAACGTTAATTGCCGAAGTTTTCTGTGACTTCTCGTCGTAGACAAACCTTGAGACCTTTTGTAGTGGCTGTGATTTACTATAAGAGGAAGTAGTTTGATGTGTGATGAACTCTGAATACCGAGGATGAGAAGCTTTCGTTTGTTGATTATTGATGTTTTTGCAGGCGCTATTTTTGTCGCAGGTGCTGGGCAAGGAGTCTGAAACTTCTGTTCCTGGACTACAACTATTGAAACCAAGGCTGCTTGGATAGCTTACGCTATTGGAACGAATATTGGAAGTCGGGAACGCCGCCAACATGTCCAGTGCCATTGGATCATATTGTTGATCCCTCAACTCAATTTGTTCATCAACTAATCTGAGGATTTTTTTTACAGTGTGATCTATGAGGATGATGTTGCAATTCAATTGTTTTGAGCAATAATCGCCTTCCTTCTTCAGGCGTCTGCAGCGTAAAGGCATCCATCTGTCGTATTAGTCTATCACCGATAAATGATAATCATCATCCAAAGTCAGGAATGACTCTTTGATTGAGGTAATTATTATCATTTACTGCCTCAGTTTGCTCTTTGAATCACAAAATTGTTGATTAATTTCCTTCTGTTTGTGAAGCACAAAAAAATGTTTCAACTTGAGTGACTACTCTTCAAGTTGGATTCCTACCTTAGATTTCTATGTGAGTTTTGGCCAGTAAAATGTTTTAACATGTGCCATACCTATCAAGAATGACCCATGTTGCTCCAAGCTCTTCTGCTTTCATAGCAACTGAGCCGGTTTCCGCATTCGGGATCACCATCACTTGTGCTTGCACCTAGTGTGTGACTCCAGTTATTAAAATCTAGACAGCTTATATCAGTAGGAAAACACAATTAAGCATACATTTATTATACCTTACTAATCTTGTATTCCAAGCACAGCTCCCTCATCATTTGCATACAATAAGCTTCTCTTATTTGATGATCCTCAGCGCCCTGATGAACTCCTCCACCGACGCCCACTCCCCATCTCTTTAGGAGGCCTGGAACATATATAAACCAATTAAACACTATGGATCAGCATATATACAAACCAAACCAAGTGAGGAAGAATATACTTACCTTTTAGGAAATGTTGAACTGGAGACTTACGATCCCGACTCCCCGAAGCGGGAAGACTTACAAGTAGGATTAGACAATCCATGGCCTTTACGACATTGCGAATAGTCCATTTTAGAGCATAATCTGTGATCTCTTTACTTGCATCTACCGCGACTAACACTACTTCGCCCTCCATTGAAATTGACATGTAGGTGTCTGTTTAAGAGTGAATTCAAAGCACCAAGAAAGAGCAATTCCTGATGAGGGAGGTAATGGAAATGGCTTGACATCAAAGACAAAGCAGTTTAAATGGATAGAGATCTTCATAGCCAGTAATGCAGAAGAATCCAACTGTAATTGTGGAAAGTGTCAAAGGAAGAAACAATAGGAAAAACAGCTGGGCGTCGCGGACGGCCGAGTTTCGCTACTTGCTAATGGACAAATGGTTAAGAAAATTGTCAGCTTGCCTTTGAAGGAAGATGTTGATCTGCATTGAACCATTCATGCTTATGTAAGTTTCTTGTATTATAGTTGTTTGGATTGGACTTGTTCTTACATGTTTTTATGTAATTGAAGTAATGAATTAACTTGCTTGCTCATGTGCTCATAACAAAAAAAAGGTCTTGTCATAAGTCAATTGGATAAGTTGCAACATTTTATTTTATAACCTTTTTTTTTTTGGCGAGGAGAGATTAATGCGAGGGTGTCCGGTTTTGAACTTCTAGTTGTTAGAGTCCCTTCAATAAACATCGATTTGTGCGCACGGGAACATTGATATGCAAATCAATGAATACCAACAATCGGGTATCCATTCCAGAATTGATTTTTTTTTTTTTTACTTCAAGAATTGTGAAGGTAGCCAAAGTGTATGTTTAGGCAAAATGAAGGCCTTCAATAGAGGGTTTTTTTACCCTTTTTTTTTTTTTTTTTTTTTTACCTTAGTTTAAATCTTATTTCTGTAAAGTATATAAATGAAAAAAGAAAAAATGGACCAAACCTTCAATTGGTTCTAAAATCCTACATATCCTCAGCCTCCTCACTGGTGACAATTAATCACTTGAATCCAAATTCACTTCCAAGAGGATAAATGAATTTTTTATCCTTATGTTCTTTATTTCATTTCGATCAACTCAATATATATATATATATAGCATTGTATACATTCTTTTTTTTACAAAAAATATTTTGAGAACATATATATGCTATTATAACATTTTGAGTTTGTCAAAAAGAAATTAAAGATTTAAAAATGACGGTTGACGACCTTTTGGTTTTGTTGGGGGTATGGTGTACACTGATTGCATTCAATTTAATTAGGGTCAATTTAAGATTGTTGACATGTGTGGACCGAAATAATAGTCACACATTTATCGAATGAAACTTCATAATGAAGTATATTAGTGGTGTCTTCCCCTTAATTAGAACAGAGAACTTTTGAGATAAAATCTTACCTCTAAGAGTTGAATGTAATTAAGTTGTGGACACTATCAATGCTGGCGGAGATCACGAACTCGCATACGTGTGTGTGACGTAACCTGGAGAATTTTACAAATATTTAATTCAACTCATTATATAACCATGCATTGAGAAATTGCAATGCAATTTAGTATAGATTAAAAAAAAAGAAAAAATATAATTGGAGGATTAATTAATGAAGGACAACATGAACATCATTAATTTGGAATTCATTATATATATATGCAGTATTGCAATGATTTGACAGGGCCACTTTTTTGTTTCTAATTGTATTTTGGCCATGATTAAACCACTTGCCTACTAATTGCAATCAGTGCTAGATATCTACTACAATTGTGGATATAAAGAATGCCATATATGTCTACACTTACTACAGCCTATCTGACTATTACTATTTGCAGCTGATCTATGTCTTTGTCCAAATTCCATTCTGACATCCTAAATTTCATGAAAAGTGTTCAATTACTACAAGTTTTTTTGTGCATTTTTTGAAGTTTGTTTAACTTTCTTTGATTTTCTTTCCTTCTCTTCTTGAGATTTAATTAATTAAGTTTTCTTCTTTTCTTTAATTTCCCTCTGTCTAGCACAAAGAAGGAAAATGATCAGTATGGCAGTTTCTTGAATTCCTTGTATATATATACTAAACTAATAGCTGCAAAACCTTTATTGAGAATATGCCCAAAAAAAAAAAAAATGTTCTAGTAGTCCATGAGGTGTAGATGATAATCCATATATATGATGAGAAAAGCTGGATGACTAGTGATGGAGGTTAAGTTGAACCAACGAGAATGAATGACCTTCTCGAGTTCGAGCCTTAGATATAGAGAAAACCTTACTAGATAGGTGAGATGGCCCAATGCCCAAATACTAGGCAAAATGATCCAATAATAATAAAAAAAAAATTAAGGACTAATGCTAGTATTTTGATTTAATCCAAATGCAAATCCAAAGATATAGAGGTGGATGTAAGATAATTAACTTGCAGTATTTTTTAAAATAATTATAGAAGACTTGAAATACTACTAAATCACATCATCTACGACATTAAATCAAACATAAATATCAACGGTGAAACCATTTGAGTAATCAACCACAACTAATTTGAGACGAGGATTTGATGTTGTAGTTGTCCAAATATTCATATCCTCCAAATTAAAATGCTTTCTATATTTTTTTTCTGCCCTCCCAAGGTCTGAAATTTTTGCAACCCCTTCTGCCCTTCCAATTATGCAGTTTAACTCTCACTGTACGAATGGCGACAGTTGAGACAGTTGAGAGAAGAGAGAGAGAGAGAGAGTGAGAGAGATTAAATTACAAGGGTAGCATTGATCTCACACACATCACACAACCTATTAAAGGCATAGCCTTGACAAATCTACAGCCACATTAATAACTACTATGGTGTGACTTGAATTGCATGGGAAGAAAGACATGCACCAAACGTGGCTCACCCAAAAACACACCGAACACTTGCAGCAAAAATTCAGCAATCTGTGCAGGCAACCCCCTTATTTGGTAGACAAAAACAAGGACATCCATACTCACATTTACATGCATGTGTGAGTGGTCTCTCACCCCACCCCCCCATCATCAGAAACACTGTACAGTGTCCTCATCACTCATGAGAACTTATTTACTCTCTACCCTTAACAAGGACCCACTCTCATTCATGACCTCGCCACATGCCCACATCACTAACTTACAGTTTTCTTCTGAAAACTCTGATCAAAATCTATGTGAAAGCATGACTCACCAACAAAGAATCCAATATCTTTAAACAGGCCAGTAAAAACTAAAAAACAACTTAATACAAAATGGGTTTTTACTTCTTCTTTTTTTACTGTTAATCAAAATCTAGTCAGGCACTTTCCTACATTGAATCCATACTAGCACTTGTCCAACAGTCTCTTACATCAAGGGTGATTTGTCTTTTTGTATTCCAAAATAAAAATTCATTTATTCATGCACTCATCACATTAATAAGTTAAAAGATGATGATGATAAAATGCAAAGATAAACATTTTGAAGTGCAGCAGAGTGAAAGATGTCACCATCAAAAGCCTATTGAAAATGAAAGGTGCCATAAAGAGATAAAAGGAGCAAAAGAAAAACAGTGCAGAATCAAAGATGCTGTAAAGAGAAGAAAAAAAACAAAGAAAGGAGAAAAGGGGGCTTTGATTATTATTTTCAAGAGCTTTCAAGGTCTTCCTTCTTCTTTCATTAGTACCAGTATAGACAAGAAAGAGAAATGAAGAAAACAAAATCTGGTGATTTTTTCTATACCCTCTCTCTCTCTCTCCCCTACTCTTGACCAATCTGATCTCTAAAAGCTAAACAACACTAATCTTCTACACTTTGAACCCCCTTGTTTTCCTAATAAGATGATCAGTTAGAGACAACCTGATTTTTGGACATACATTTGTTTTGCAGTTCATCATTCATCAGCACTGATATGGTACAGACCAGTAAACTACACTTCTTTGACAGCCCTTTTTTCCTACTCTTTACAATGGACAAAGGAAAAAAAAAAGGTTAATGGAACATGAAGCCGCCGCCACCGCCGCTGCAACTCTCAGCACTTTCCGAACCGATTACAAAGTATTTGATGGAGATATTGCAGGAAGAACATGGAAGAGGGGAAACCACATCTATGGTCCCACTCTCTCCCATTCATAGCGTCCGGGGAGGGGTGACTCACTTACAGGATCAAAGTTGTACCTGAAAACATTTCACATAAGAAGAAATTTGTTAAGGAGCAATGATGCAGTTCAGAATTTGGATAATAAACTCCTAGTAATTTTTTTTGGCGAAAAAAATATCATCGACGAGTAAACACAAAATAGAAAGCTACATACTTCTCTGTAAATATTCTCTGCTGCTGCTGCTCCGCACCCGCAAAAAACTCTTCCATCTCATGGGTTGTCGGTATGTTTCTTCGAACCGCATTCTGTATTCTCCGAGTTGCAGCAGATGAATTGGTGGGCCTGGTGGTAGAACCAGGGGTCCCAACTGTATCTGAGCCTCTTATCAAACTGCATGGTGTTGTTTCCCTAGTGCTCCTGCATTATGAACAATGACAATAGCAACAAATTATTTGGATAGCAAACACTACCATAAATAGAAATCAAATTCAAGATAAAATTGACAGCTCAAGCATCACAGAGAAAGCCCAAATAATGTTGAGAACAGGTAGATCATCTAACATCCAAGTTGCAGCCACTAACATGGTCCCTCCTTACTTCAAATAATTGGACCTCATCATCATCATCAAAAAGAATATACAAGTGTTCCTCCACATAGTGGAACAACCAGTAAAATATTTGCAAAAAGCATATATAATAATAATCACCAATGGTCATATACATTTTAAAATAATGAAAAGTCATAACAAAGAATCATAGAACTTTAATGGGACCAAAGAAGGAATAGTTAACTAAATTTAACTTCAAATTTTCAGATGTCATTCATGACAAATGGTCACCATGCAGAGATGAGAATTATTTCCAAACAGAATCAAAATAAGACAAATCTGTGAAAAAATACTCATCCCAAAGTACAAGGCCTAAAGAAAACAACATGAAACCCAACTTTTCTCATTAAATACTTACCAGCATCTTAAAAGAAGATTACCATACATAATTCATGTTTCCCTCCAAAATCATAGCAATAACATGCAACAAATCAAGTTTAAAATTTTTATTGTAGGTAGTTAGGCCAAGTTTCAATTCTACAAATGCAATGATTTTGGTACTCTAAAGCAAAAATACACAAATCTAACTAAAGAACCCAAAAGCCCCCCCAAAAAAAAGAACAAATACCCTTCTTGGGAGAGAATATAGAAGTACTGAAGAGCAAGAATAAGATTTTAAAAATGAAAGCATCCATCATAAAAAGGGGAGAAAAAGGTGGGAATGGGGAATCGAAAACGTGTTTTAGAATATACCCATGCAATTTCAAACCCACTATTTTACACGCAAAAACCACATTCCAAAGACAACAGAAAACACAATGGAAGAAACAAAGTTACATAAAGACGCCACTTTTAGACATACAAAGTTCCAAAGAGAAGAAATGGAAGTTTTCAAGTCCAAAACTAACCTACAGAGCAAGTTTTCATGCTTGAGCTACAAAGTTAAAGAAATAATGCAAGCAAGGAAACCCAACAAGAGAAAGAACAATCAACTAGTGGAAACCCCCAAAAAACAAAATTTGAAAACCTAAAAGAAAAGTGGGGAGGGTATTCACAGAGTACACAAAATCTTTGGTACCCAAAACAGGTAGAACAATGAAGTAAAGATCACACCTTTCAATGCCACAAAAACCCACTACACCAAAATGGGGAGAAGTTGTTGAAAAGCTACTCATACGAGTAACAAAGATTTTCAAGAACACATCAAAAGCCCAAAAACAACAAAACCCTAAAATTCATTCTTTGTTCCCTTGTTCTCAAAAAGCCATGTCCGAAATCGACACAAATCCACCAAACAAGATCAAATTTTGACGAACACCCATTATCAATCTCGCGAAATCAAGCAAAACCCACCTCTCACGCCCTTCAATCTCCAAGAAATTCTCCCCAAACGAGCCCTCCACCCCCAAATCGTCCTTGCCCTTCTCGAATTTCTGTTCTTGCTTGTCTCCCACCAAATTAACACTCCTCGCCTCCTCTTCGTTCTTCAAACAAGAAATCGAAACACCGACAGGCCCCGAATTCGCCGAATTGGGTCTGGAATTAGGGTTTTGCTTTCTGGGCGGCTCGGATGTTGGGGTGAGCAACTGTGGCGGCTTTTCGAGTCTCCGACTTCTCAGCTGGAGATAACACGAGTCGGATAGCGGCGAAGTCGTCGTCTTCGTTGTCTTAGTTGTCGTCGTCGTCGTCGTTGTTGAAGGTCTGGTTGTGGGTCTTGAAGAAGGTGTGGTGGTGGTCTTTTGGAGTCTCTGTAAAGCTAGGGTTTTGGCTCTGGTTCGGACGCCGAGTGAGGACTGTGCGAGCTCCATCACCGCCACCTCTCCCGAGATCTTCGCCTTCCTCATGTACTTCCCCATCAACACATATGGTGTGAAAACAGGGTAAAAACAGAGCAAAAACAGAGAGAGCAAAAAAAACAGAGACAAGCAGAGAGAGAGAGAGATGGGTGTTTGAACAAGAGAGAAAAAGTAGGGTTTTAGAGAGAGAAAGTGTGTGTACTTTCTAGAGAGAGAGAAAGTTTGT